>JASEVX010000023.1:185830-396983 GCA_031761405.1 Serripes groenlandicus | reverse complement strand
TCTAACATAATCTCATGTTTTCCCGGCCCTGGTTTTGTGACAAAAAACCCCAAATATAATTCTTGGCCTGTCGCTGTTATTTACATTTTTCAAGTGCTTAACAGAGATTTTCAGCGTCATTTGTGGTACGATCAAAAACTATCATATTCTAAAGAGGCGTCTAATCTCAACAACGTCTGGAAAAGGCATTTGGTGTTAGGTACGAATCAAACTTATTGCATTCAAGTACATGTACTTCCTTATGTCAAACCGTAGACATGCATTATGTGCTTAAATTACTTGATTACATGAACGTGAATATCGTCTTGGAAAAAAAAATGACTGATAAGTGGGGGTCATGTATTTTAATACAGCAAATCAACAAAGCAGCACACTATTCAGTAATTCACATTACCAGGATTTTGTAACATAATTTCCACGTGCCCCATTTTAGGGGAAAACTCCGCTGAACTGTAAATGCCAGACAGCTTCTATCTATTAGTATTACCAACAATTTTTTTCCCATTTTACTTATGTTAGCACCAGAAATATTACAGTACCATATCAAGTCCCCAAAGTACTGCAAAGCCCAAAATCATCTAACAGGTAGGACTATGACTGGCAAAAGGTACCCCATATAGTTTTTCAAAGCACATTACAGTAAACACAATACAATGCATACTGTTGAGTTGACTAAGCTGCTTAGGTATTGTTAAAACCCAAAACATTTGACTGATTTTCAGTTTCAAATTCATTTCAAAGGTCGAGAGAATGCAGCGTTCAGGCAGGAGAACAAAAAGAAAAGGAAGGATTGACTATAGAAAGCTCAGTCAGGGAGACACTGATTGGAAATCTGACGAGGATGTGAAAGAAAAACCCAAAAAAAGCATCAAAAGAAAAGCAGATACAGCTGGGAGTCAACAGGAGTCTACTATGAAATCTGCACCTGTAATTAGTTTACTTACTTATTCAGTTCAGAGTTGCCCAAAAATTTTCTTTCAGCCACAATGTTTTTCAAAAGTTTTTCATATTTCAGTAATGTACCTTTACTATTATATTTGGTACCATATTTGACCTAGTCAAATACAGAATTTCAATCTGTTGTGTTTGAACTGCCCTGACAATCTGTATTTGCGCTGGAAAAGGTATTTAATAAATGAAAGTACATGTATAATTATTTCATATTCATGAGCAATTTTTTCATTAACCGCAGTGTAGTATCAAAAGTCATCTGCATAGGTGTCAAAATGTCCCACAAGTAGGTGCTTTTTAGATCTATGCCTCTTCAGAAGACGACTTTTGAAAACATTGTGGCAAATGGAGAAATTGTTCATGATGAACAATTTCTCCATTTGCCACAATGCTCTCAACTCTATGCAATTATTATACTGTCATTAATGGTGAGTTATTGTGATCGCCTTTTGTCCGGCGTCCATCGGTGCGTCAACTTCTTCTCCTCAGTAACCAGTGGGTCAATTGGGATGAAACTTCACAGAAAGCATCCTCTCAATGACCTCACCAGATTTCCTTCAAATGTTTGGGATCCATGCAGAATTCTGGTTTCCATGGCAACAAAATGAAAAAAAACTTCAAAATTCTTCTTCTCCTAAACTGGTTGGCAGATTTTCAAATAATTTTGTATAAATGTTCCTTGGATGACCCTCTATCAGATTCCTTCAAGCCATGTTGATTGGTCAAAAAACATGGCCGCCAGGGGGGCAGGGCTATTTTGCCTTATATGGCTATAGTGAAAAACTTAAAAAATATCTTCTGCTCCCAAACTGGTTGGCCGATTTTCAAATAATTTTGTAGAAATGTTCCCTAGGGTGACCACTCTATCATATTCCTTAAAGTCAAGTTGATTGGTAGGAAACTATGGCCGCCCAGGGTGGTGGGGCTTATATAACTAAAGTGAAAAAAAACAAAAAAACAGAGTGAGCGATCCAGGGCCATTATGGCCCTCTTGTTTTTTAGCTCACCTGAGCTTTGCTCAAGGTGAGTTATTGTGATCGCCTTTTGTCCGTCGTGTGTCGTCCGTCGTGAGTCGTGCGTCAACGTCTTCTCCTCAGTAACCAGTGGTGTCAATTGGGTTGAAACTTCACAGAAAGCATCCTCTCGATGACCTCACCAGATTTCCTTCAAATATTTGGGATCCATACAGAACTCTGGTTTCCATGGCAACAAAATGAAAAAAACTTCAAAATTCTTCTTCTCCCAAACTGGTTGGCAGTTTTTAGCTCTACTGGCCAAAGGCCAGAAGGGCTTATGTCGTGGCGATGTGTCCGTCGTCCGTGCGTGCGTGCGTGCGTCCGTGCGTCCGTGCGTCCGTAAACAATTTCTTGTTAACACGATTACAGTCTTCACTTTTGATTGTATCTCAACCAAACTTATACAGTAGTAAGATATCCATGAGAGCTCGGTTCCTTTCGAAAACCAGCCAGATCCGCCCATGCAAGACTGGATTATGGCCCTTGATAATGGTCAAAATTGCTATAAAAGAGCTTGTTAACACGATACAGTCTTCACTTTTGATTGTATCTCAACTGAAACTTATACAGTAGTTAGATATCTATGAGAGCTCAGTTCCTTTTGAAAACCAGTCAGATCCGCATGCAAGACTGGATTATGGCCCTTGAAATGGTCAAAAATTGCTATAAAAGAGCTTGTTAACACGATACAGTCTTCACGTTTGATTGTATCTCAACCAAACTTATACAGTAGTTAGATATCCATGAGAGCTCGGTTCCTTTCGAAAACCAGCCAGATCCGCCCATGCAAGACTGGATTATGGCCCTTGAAATGGTCAAAATTGCTATAAAAGAGCTTGTTAACACGATACAGTCTTCACGTTTGATTGTATCTCAACCAAACTTATACAGTAGTTAGATATCCATGAGAGCTCGGTTCCTTTCGAAAACCAGCCAGATCCGCCCATGCAAGACTGGATTATGGCCCTTGAAATTGTCCAAATTGCTATAATTGAGCATGTGAACACAATAGAGGCTCCATTTACTATCTGATCTTCACCAAACTTAGATAGTAGTTAAATATTGATGAGAGCTTGGTTCCTTTTGAAAACCAGCTAGATCCGCCCATGCAAGACTGGATTATGGCCCATGAAATTGTAAAAACTTGCTATAATACAGCTTGTGAACACAAAAGAGCCTCCATTTACTATCCGATCTTCACCATACATACATGCTCTGGATTGAAAATGACCAAAGAACCATACCAGTAGAGCATAGGCCCTCATGGGCCTCTTGTTCAAATAATTTTGTAGAAATATTCCTTGGATGACCCTCTATGAGATTCCTTAAAGCCATGTTGATTGGTCGAAAAACATTGCCGCCAGTGGGGGGCGGGGCTATTTTGCCTTATATGGCTATAGTGAAAATTTAAAAAATCTTCTCCTCCGAAAGTGTCAGGCAGATTTTCAAATAATTTTGTAGAAATGTTCCTTGGATGACCCTCTATCAGATTCCTTCAAGCCATGTTGATTGGTCGAAAAACATGGCCGCCAGGGGGGGCGGGGCTATTTTGCCTTATGTGGCTATAGTGAAAACTTAAAAAATCTTCTTCTCCCGAACTGGTTGGCAGATTTTCAAATAATTTTGTAGAAATGCTCCTTGGATGACCCTCTATTAGATTCCTTCAAGCTGTGTTGATTGGTTAAAAAACATTGCCACCAGGGGGGGTGGGGCTATATAGTGTCAGGCCGATTTTCAAATAATTTGGTAGAAATGTTCCTTGGATGACCCTCTATCAGATTCCTTCTATTTTGCCTTATATGGTCGTAGTGAAAACTTAAAAAATCTTCTTTTCCGAAAGTGTCAGGGCGATTTTCAAATAATTTTGTAGAAATGTTCCTTGGATGACCCACTTTCAGATTCCTTCAAGCCATGTTGATTGGTCAAAAAACATGGCCGCCAGTGGGCAGGGCTATTTTGCATTATATGGCTATAGTGGAAAAAAAAAAATCAGGTGAGCAATTCCAGGGCCATCATGGCTCTCTTGTTTATTAGCTCACCTATGCACGAAGTGCAAGGTGAGCTTTGTGATCACTGAATGTCCGGCGGTCGTCGTCGTCTGTCTGTCCGTCTGTTAACAATTCCCTACAAATGACTTCTTCTACTAAACCAATGGACAGATTTCAAAATAACTTCACAGGAATGGTCCTTAGGTGAACCCCTTTCAAAGTTGTTCAAAGAATTTAATTCCAAGTAGAACTTTGGCTGTTGCGGCATCAGAAAAGGGGAAAATTGCCAAATCTTAAAAAATCTTCTTGTCCAAATGTGCTGGCCCGATTTGAAAATTATTTTGCACAAATGTTCCTTAGGGCACCCTCTACCAAGATTGATCAAATATTTCTGATCCGTTGAAAAACATGGCCGCAAGGGGGCGGGGCTTGTTTTCTTTATATGTGCATTGTTAAAACTTTAAAAAATCTTCTTGTTCAAAAGTACTGGCCAGATTTCAAAATAATTTCACAGAAATGGTCCTTAGGTGGTCCCCTTTCAAAGTTGTTCAAAGAATTTCTTTCCAAGTAGAACTTTGGTTGCTGCAGCATCAGAAAAGGGGAAAATTGCCAAATCTTAAAAAATCTTCTTGTTCATAAGTGTTGGCCCGATTTAAAAATTATTTTGCACAAATGTTCCTTGGGGAACCCCCTACCAAGCTTGTTCAAATATTTCTGATCCGTTGAAAAACATGGCCGCAAGGGGGTGGGGCTTGTTTTCCTTATATGTGCATTGTTAAAACTTTAAAAAACTTCTTGTCCAAAAGTACTGGCCAGATTTCAAAATAACTTCACAGAAATGGTCCTAATGTGGTCCCCTTTCAATGTTGTTCAAAGAATTTAATTCCAAGTAGAACTTTGGTTGCTGCGGCATTAGAAAAGGGGAAAATTGCCAAATCTTAAAAAAACTTCTTGTCCAAAAGTGCTGGCCCGATTTAAAAATTATTTTGCACAACATTTATGTTTCTAAGGCACACTCTATGAAGATTGTTTAATTATTTCCGATCTGTTGAAAAACATGGGCGGGGCTTGTTTTCCTTATATATGTACATTGCTAAAACTTTAAAAATCTTCTTGTCCAAAAGTACTAGCCAGATTTCAAAATTACTTCACAGGATGGTCCTTAGGTGGTCCCCTTTCAAAATTGTTCAAAATAATTTAATTTCAAGTAGAACTTTGGTTGCTGTGGCATCAGAAAAGGGGAAAATTGCCAAATCTTAAAAAATCTTCTTGTCCAAAAGTGCTGGCTCAATTTGAAAATTGTTTTGAACAAATGTTCTTTGGGGCACCCTCCACAAATAGTTCTGATCTGTTGAAAACATGGCCACCATGCAGAGGGCAGAGGTTGTTTTGCTTAGTTGTATTTATAAAGTCAACATTGAAAAGTATCAAGTTTGAAACTATACAATGAAGTTCAATTTTTTGTTGGAAATTTGCCTTTTATGTTTCAGGTAGTCTTGTTCTAGGAAGATTTTTTCAGTGGTCAATCTTTGACCTCTGGATCTTTGATCTTGGGTTCAAATCCCTGTAAATATGAAGGTCTGTCATTGGATTTATTGTTGACACACTTTCTACAAAGAACTAGGTGGCAGACTTATAGCTTGATTAATATAAGCTGAAGTTTGTTGTGCAATTAATGTAAAATGAATGCTGTCATAGTTTTACATTAATTTCTGTACTTGAATGGCCAACTGCAAATCCTTTTTTCAAGGGCTATGCAAGCGTCAGCCTGTACCGGGTAAGTGCCACTGGTGAAGTGTTTTAAGCTCACCTGAGCTTTGCTCAAGGTGAGTTATTGTGATCGCCTTTTGTCCGGCGTCCATCGTGCGTCAACTTCTTCTCCTCAGTAACCAGTGGGTCAATTGGGATGAAACTTCATAGAAAGCATCCTCTCAATGACCTCACCAGATTTCCTTCAAATTTTTGGGATCGATGCAGAATTCTGGTTTCCATGGCAACAAAATGAAAAAAACTTCAAAATTCTTCTTCCCCCAAACTGGTTTGTAGATTTTCAAATAATTTTGTAGAAATGTTCCTTGGATGACCCTCTATCAGATTCCTTCAAGCCGTGTTGATTTGTCGGAAAATATGGCCGCCAGGGGGGGCGGGGCTATTTTGCGTTATATGGCTATAGTGAAAACTTAAAAAATCTTCTTCTCCGAAAGTGTCAGGCCGATTTTCAAATAATTTTGTAGAAATGTTCCTTTAGTGATCCACTTTCAGATTCCTTCAAGCCATGTTGATTGGTTGAAAAACATTGCCGCCAGTTGGCAAGGCTATTTTGCATTATATGGCTATAGTGAAAACTTAAAAAATCTTCTCCTCCAAAAGTGTCAGGCCGATTTTCAAATAATTTTGTAGAAATGTTCCTAGGGTGACCCTCTATCAGATTCCTTCAATCAAAGTTGATTGGTTGGAAACTATGGCCGCCAGGGTGCGGGGCTTTTATAGCTAAAGTGAAAAAAACAAAAAATCAGGTGAGCGATCCAGGGCCATCATGGCCCTCTTGTATATATTTTATATTTTTGAAGTTGTCTGCTACAGATCTGTTTTAATTGGGAAAGGGTTAAGAGATCAAATTTTGTTTACAGGTTGAGACTTACCTCATGATGTTGTATGTATCTCTTGAACAAGAGCAGGCATTGAAAGAGTTTTTCAAAGACAATGAATGGCCTTTTTTGAAAGCAGGTATGTAACATTAGTTTGACAAAAGAATGAAAAGATGCATTATTTTATTGTGTATAGATCTATTGTGATCACGCACCGTCTGGCTTCCATCTATATGTTGTTTGTCTTATGTCGTCCATTCAAATTTTCACTGAATCTTGAATCTACTTGTCCTAATACAACCAAACTTCACAGGAATGTTTCCTTGGTGGCTGCCATCATTTTTTTTCAAAGATTTGAAGAACTTTATCAAAACTTAAAAAATCTTTTCCTCTTGATCTGCTTGTTGAATTCCAAGATAATTAAGTAGAAAATGTTCCTTAGTGGATCCTCTACAAAATGTATTCAAACCATATTGATTGGTTGAAAATAGTAGTATTGATCCCTTAGTGACCCTTTACACAATTTTTGTTCAAGCCATATTGATAGGCTGAAAGACATAGCAGCCTAGTGGATTCAGAAAAGGGATAAAATGAACTTTATGGTTCAAAATCTCCTTCTGATACACCAAACCAATTTCAACCTAACATAAAAAGAATACCTATATTTTTAGCTCACCTATGCACGAAATGCAAGGTGAGCTATTGTGATCACATTTTGTCCGTCGTGCGTCGTCAACATTTGAGCTTGTTAACACTCTACAGGCAACATTTTGCATCCAATCTTCATGAAAGTTTATCAGAACGTTTATCTCCATAAAATCTTGGACAAGTTTGAAACTGGGCTATATGAGGTCAAAAACTAGGTCACTATGTCGAATTAAAGGGAAATCTTGTTAACACTCTGGAGGCCACATTTTCAACTTGGGAGGGAATCCGCTGTGGTTGGGTGGTTAGCGTCGGGGATTTCGAAACCGGATGTCCCGGGTTCGATCCCCAGTCGCGGCACTACGGTCATGGTGGAGTGCCCTTGGGCAAGGCACATTTTCTAGCCTAGTACTGGTTTGTTTACCCAGGGATCATGAATAATTAAAATTAATTGCGCGCTAAATGACCTTAGCTGTCGATGCGCCATAAAACAATAGACATTCATTCATTCATTCAACTTGGGAATGTTGAAACTATCAGAAAGTTCGTCTTAAAAATATCTAGGTCAAGTTCGAACATGGGACACGTTGGGTCAAAAAATAAGTCACTAGGTCAAATTGAAGGAAAATCTTGTTAACACTTTGGATGCCGCATCTTTTGCTTCAGCAGCTTGAAATTTGGTCAGAATCTTTGTCTAAATGATATCTAGGCCAAGTTTGAATATGGGTCATGCCGGGTTAAAAACTAGGTCACTAGGTCAAATTGAAGGGTAATCTTGTTAACACTCTGGATACTGCATTTTTAATTTCAGCATGATGAAACTATCAGAATGTTTTTCTTGATGATATGAAGGCCAAGTTCGAATATGGGTCATGCTGGGTCAAAGACTAGGTCACTAGATCAAATTGAAGGAAAATCTTGTGAACACTTTGGATGCCACATTTTTTGCTTCAGCAGCTTGAAATTTGGTCTGAATTATATCTAGGTCAAGTTCAAATATGGGTCATATTGGATAAGAAACTAGGTCAATAAAGGAAAATATTGTTCAAACTCCGGAAGTCGCATTTTTACTTTGAGCAAGTTGAAACTTTGTCAGAATGTTATCTTGATGATATCTAGTCCATGCTGGAATATGGGTCATATCAGGTAAAAAAATATAGATCACTAGGCCAAATGAAGGAAAATATTGTTAACACTTGAGTTTGCATTCAGAATAATTGTATTGATGTGTTTTGCATTGCAGTACATTGTATAATTTAGGTGAGCGATCCAGGGCCATCATGGCCCTCTTGTTTAAATTCTTCTTCTCTTAAACAGCTTGTCAAATTTCAAGATAATTTGGTTGAAATGTTCCGTGGGTGAACCTTTACAAAAATTGTTCAAATTGTATTGATTTGTTAAAAAACAAGGTAACCAGGTAGCATCAGAATAGGGGAAAGATGACTAAAATTTATAGTTCCATTCTACTGAAAGTTCCTGTCACATTTCAAGATAATTTAGCAGATTTAGCTCATTTTTCATTGTTTCCTTCTTTGCTCAACCATTTATTGCATGAAAACGTGTCAGTCCAAAGGAATTTTTGTCAGTCAGGACTGGATGACTGACGACTTTCGCGTAGACTGGAAACAGGGTAAAATTAACTCTTGGTTTCAACCAACATCTCCTAAACCAATGGACTGATTTCAACCAAAAGGGAATGTTTATCTGGTGGTCCTTGCTGATATTAGCAGTTACATATTTGCTACTAAACCATCACTCAGGTTATTGATTTAGGGCCATCTTGGCCTTCTTCTTTAAAGAACTGATCTTGTTTGGCCAATTTTAAAATCATGAGCCATTCAAATTTCAAATTGTATCACTTTAACTTTTAAATTCATTATGATTCTTTCTTAAATGATTCTATTAAGAGGATATAAAGCAAATAAATGATAAATGATTATTAGCTCATCTGTGCATGAAGTGCTCAAGTTGAGCTATTGTGATTACAATTTGTCTGTCATGTGCTGTCCGTCACGCGTAATCATTTATTGCATTTTTAACATTCTACTGGCAACATTTTATATCCAATCTTCATGAAAATTTAATTATCAGAACATACACCCCCATCAAATCTTGGCATAGTTCATAACTGGGTCACAAGGTCAAATTGAAGGAAAATTTGGTAAACACTCTTGAGGCTTTAGTTTTAGCTCACCAGAGCATGTAGTGCTCAAATGAGTTATTGTGAGTTATTTTTGTCCGTCGTTTGTTGTCCGTCGTCAACATTTGCTTGTTAACACTCTTTCAGGCAACATTTTGCTTCAAATCTTTATGAAAGTTTATCAGAACATTTTTCTCCATCAACTCTAGGCTAAGTTCGAAACTGGGTCATGTGGGGTTAAAAACTAGGTCACTAGGTCAAATTTAAAGAAAATTATGTTAACACTGGAAGCCGCATTTTTGGCTTGAGCATGTTGACACTTTTTCAGAATGTTTGTCTTTATAGTGATATCTAGGCAAATTTTGAAACTTGGTCATGTCCGGTCAAAAACTAGGTCACTAGGTCATATTTAAGAAAAATATTGTTAACACTCTGGAAGCCACATTTTTGGCTTGAGCATGTTGACACTTTGTCAGAATGTTTGTCTTAGTGATATCTAAGCCAAGTTCGAAACTGGGTCATGTCCGATCAAAAACTAGTTCACTAGGTCAAATTTATGAAAAATCTTGTTAATACTCTGGAAGCCACATTTTTGGCTTGAGCATGTTGAAACTTTGTCAGAATGTTTGTCTTACTGATTTCTAGGCCAAGATTGAATATAGGTCCTTTTTGGTCAAAAACTAGGTTACTAGGTTTAATTTAAGGAAAATCTTGTTAACACTCTAAAAGCCGCATTTTAAACTTGAGTATGTTGAAACATTGTAAGAAAGTTTGTCTTGATGATATCTAGGCCAAGTTCAATTATGGGTCATTTTGAATCTTTGTCAGAATATTTGCCTTGAAGATATCTAGGCCAAATCAAATATGGGTTTGGTCAGGTCAAAAATGAGGTCACTAGGCCATATTGTATAAAAATCTTGTTAACACTATAGAGATTGCATTTTTGACTTGAGCAGCTTGAAATTTTGTCAACAAGATTGTCTTGATGATATTGCCATTGGCGCTGACAGAGTTAAGTCTTAAAAAGCCCATTCTCAGGTGAGCGATCCAGGGCCTCATGGCCCTCCTGTTTATTTTAGCATTTTGAAACATTATCAGGATTATTGTCTGGATATCTAGAATAAGGTCGAATGTAGGTCATGTCCGGTCAAAAACTAGGTCACAATGTCAAATTGAATGAAAATCTTGTTAACTCTGGAGGCCGCATTTTTAACTTGAACATGTTGAAACTTTATCAGAATGTTTGTATTGATGATATGTAGGTCAAGTTTGAATATGGGTCATGTTGGGTCAAAAAGTAAGTCACTAGGTCTAATCGAAGGAAAATCGTGTAAACACTCTAGATGCTGCAACTTTTGCTTCAGCAGTTTGAAATTTTGTCAGAATATTTGTCTTAATGAAATCTAGGCCAAGTTCGAATTTGGGTAATATTGGGTTAAAAACTAGGTTACTACATGTATTAGTTTGAGCAAGTTGAAAATTTGTCAGAATGTTTGTCTTGATAATATCTAGTCCATGTTTGAATATTGGTCCCTATTAGGTAAAAAAAATAGGTCACTAGGCCAAATGAAGGAACATCTTGTTAACATTGAGGTTTCATTTGAATCTTTGTCAGAATAATTGTCTTTAATGTGTTTTGCATTAGAAATCACATTGCATACTTCAGCTGAGTGATCTAGGGCCATTATGGCCCTCTTGTTAATTTAAGCATGTTGAAACTTTGTCAGAATGAGAGCTTTGTTGATAACTAGTTTAGGTTTGAACATGGCTCTATTGCGGTCAAAAACTAGGTCTTTAGGCCAAATTGAAGGAAAAACTTGTGGGAGCTTACCTGACCGCAAAATGAGTTATTGTGATTGACAATGTGGTTGGCATAACTCAGGTGAGTGATTCAGTGCCATAATGGCCATCTTGTTTTACAATGATTTTCAGATAAGGGCCCTTGAGTCATTGATGCATTAAAGCAGCACAGTTAAAAATCGCATATTCACAATTAATTGAGTGAAAATGGCCCTACTTATCAAGCAAAGTTCAATTGTATTTGTGTTTCTATCTTTTCCGAGATATATCAATTGAAAGCAAGTATGTTGTGTCAATGGTAAACGATTACACGAATCTACTTTCAAAATTATTTGAATTTACAAGACTTAATAGTCTGGGGTCTAGTTTGTCAAATAATACTCATTTTATAAGTCTTATATTGCATGGTAAGCATGAATATATGGCGATGAGAATATGATATTATGTTGTACGACACCTTCTCCGTCTATGACGCGACATTTTACCTCTTTCAAATGTTTGTACATGTAATTTTAAATTGGTAAATGTGCTCCATTTGTAATGTTTATTTGTGTATTTTGTTTTTCTTACAGGTCATGTGGCCCTATTGAATTTATATTTGAAATAAAATTCTTCTTCATATTTTCACATTGAAACAGATTTATCATCTATAACGGACAAGACTGGACCAACTTTGTTGCATCAAAAGGGTTTCACATTAGCAAAGACAGGTATTTTTCCAGTTGCAAAACAAGGAAAAAGTGCAAGTGGAATTAAAGGAACTCCTAAAGCAACGTTATCCGCAGTAAAAAGAGAAATCTGGAACGATGCAGACTGTGACGATGGTGACGAATATATCGTAATCCCCAGGAAGAAAAGAAGGAGAGGCAAGAACCCGTTTGTGACTGTTAGTAAGAAAATAACATCGGCCAAAACAACTCCGGATTTAGTGTCCAGTGGTCCAGCTGATGAGCCTAAATTAGATGGAACAGAGTCAGTAAGAGAGGTATACTATGTTATGTTAACACTTTCCCAAATGTGACAAATCTACTGCAGACAACTTTGAAAACGATCGGACGAAAATGTAATAAACCTCTATAAATTAAAGTCTGATCATTTAGATTAATAGAGTTGAAAACATTGTTGCTACAAGGTTTTCAAAAGTCTTCTGCTGCAAAGGCGTCAGAAAGAGTCTGAATGTGGGAAAGGCTTAAGCCACTGTTTATAAATCTGATATTTGGTTAAAGGAGACTTTGCTCGGTCAAACCAATTTCACTTTTTCTTTCAAGCCATATCGATTAATTGAAATAAGGGCTATCAGGTTGCATCAGAAAAGATTTAAAATGATTAAATTATAAAAAGTTTCTGCTCGGAAGGTTTGTCGGATATCAAGATAATTTGACAAAAATATTTCTTATATAAACCTCATCATAATTTGTCTTTAAAAGTCAAATTGGTTGGAAAAAACAACATTTCTATCAGGCAGTGGCAGAAAGGGGTTTAAATGACAATTTTTTGAAATTCTTCTTTACATAAAGCACTTTTCTAGTGCCAACATTCTTTGGCAGAAATGTTTTATTTGTTAACCCTTTCCCTCATACACCAAATCTGCAGTAGACGACTTTGAAAACATACCAGAGAAAAATTGGAAACATCCTTTAAATGAAAGAACAAATTATAATTGAAAAGAGTTGAATACATGGTGAAAAAAGGAGAAATTGTTTGTTTTGAGTGACATGTGTTAAAAAAACTGCCTGCTGCAGAGGCATCAGAAAGTGTCTACATGAGGGAAAGAGTAAACAAATATAACTACTAGACAGTATCAGAAAAGATGCGTCAAAATGTATCTGCATATGGGAAGGAAGTGTTAAAAATACCAAGATAATACGGAAAAAAAACATAATTGGGTTTTTTCGTTCATAGGTTAGATTTTTTTTTTAGATCACCTAGAGCCAAAGGCTCAAGGTGACCTTCAAGATTCTGATCACTTTGTCCGTCGTCCGGCGTTAACTTTTAGCTTTTAAACATCATCTCCTCCTAAACCTCAGGACCAATTTCATCCAAACTTCACAGTTCCTTTGGTGGCCCTCTTTCAAAATTGTTCAAATATTTAAATTCCATTGAGAACTTTGGTTGCTGCGGCATCAGAAAGGGGGCAAAATGTCCAAACTTTAAAAATCTTCTCCTCTGAATCTGCATGTCAGATTCCAATATAGTTTGGTAGAAATGTTCCTTGGGTGACCCTCTACAAAGATTGTTCAAAGCATACTGTTTGGTTGAAAAACATGGCATTCAGGAGGAATCAGAAAAGGGGCAAAATGACAAAATTTGGAAATTCCATAAACATTTTTAAGTTCTTGTCTGATATTAAGAAAATTGAATAGGAATCTTACTTCAGTGATCATCCTCTGCTTAATTTGTTCCAGCTGTATTGATTGGTTACAAAATCATAGCAACCTCACATCATCACAAAAGGGGTAAATTGAACTTTTAGCTACAAATGACAACTCCTACCATTCCACTCGACCAATTTCAACGTTACTTCACAGGAATGTTCCATTGATGGTCCTCTTTCAAAATTGTTCAAAGACTTACATTCTGTGTAGAGCTTTTGTTGCTGCGGCATCAGAAATTGAGAAAAATACTCAAACTTTAAAAATCTCCATAATCCATTTGTCAGATTCCATGATAATTTGGCAGAAATGTTCTTTGGGTGACTCTCTACAAAAACTGTTCAAGCCATATTGATTTCGTTGACAAACAAGGCAGCCAAGCGGCATCAGGAAAGGTGCAAAATGACAAAACTTTATAATTCCATTCTTATTAAAGGGCTTT
Organism: Serripes groenlandicus; assembly: GCA_031761405.1. NCBI lineage: Eukaryota > Metazoa > Mollusca > Bivalvia > Cardiida > Cardiidae > Serripes > Serripes groenlandicus. The sequence continues at coordinate 383,041 of JASEVX010000023.1, read as the reverse complement.
TACTGAACTATTTCTTTAACTGAGTGTCCACTCCCTGCAGTTTCATTTGAACTCCTGATAAAAATTTCACAAATATTTGCAGTTAAATATTTGCTTCTAATTAACTATCATTCAGGTGATCGATTTAGGGCCATCTTGGCCCTCTTGTTTTCATAACCCATGAAACTTTCTGAAATGGAACTGGCTGAAATCCATGGGAGTGTCGCCATTTTTGTTATGTAAAAAAAGCAGTCAGTCAGACGTAAAACATCATAACCCATGAAACTTTCTGAAATGGAACTGGCTGAAATCCATGGGAGTGTCGCCATTTTGGTTATGTAAAAAAAGCAGTCAGTCAGACGTAAAACATTGACTGAATATCGTTGTCGTCTAGTTAATCTTTCTTTAATATTTTAAATCGACATTTAGGGTCATAAAAGTGCTGTGTTATTTTCGTGTGATCTAACTTTTGTACAAAAAAGTTTAAAACAAATGAAACTGAACGAAATATTGTTTCTCGTTCTCGAACGCAATTCGACGTCAGAACATAGATTTTGAATGTACCGTAGCCAAAGAACGAAGTGACATCATTTCAATAACACTTCATTTTTGCGTATTTTCAAATCGAGCGACGTTGTTTCCCACATAAAAGTTTATTTTCTGTTTGTTATAATAGACGATAGCAATATGAATTCCGAACATTTTGTGATCATGCAAAAAAAAACATTTCACGTACATCACGTTTGTTATGACCAAAGTTTGCTCTTTAATTTTTGTTAACAATTAATCATCTCGCGTAAATATATTACCTACAGATATATTATTCTATAAAAAACAACTATTCAGGTATCATTGGTTTTCTGACTTTGGCTTTGTAATTGACATCTCGCGATATGAAAGGTTGAGAGAGATGTCAGTTTTCCCATGCTAACAGTTGCATATTAAAAAGCCACATAACTCCACTGCATTATTGTATATATATATGTATTATAATGGACAATGTTAACCCTTTCACACATACAAAAAATCAATAGAGAACGATTTTGAAAAACATGGTGTGCACACAATGTTTTTCTTGAACTTCTCGGTCATTTAAATCCATGCACACTACACTGAAAATTTGTCACCCCGGTTCTGAATTATTTATTTTTATCAAAGATTTATTAGCCTTTATTTATTATTGGTTTAAACATAGCATACATATATACACTGCAACTACTTTTGTAAGCATTAAGACATAATAATAAGATAACTTTGAAAATATAAGATAAGCATATTATGTAAGAATTTAAAAATCTTTATGTTCAATCTTCTTCTTCCAAAGCCAATGGTTAATCCATTCCCACAAACAATCTTTAGTTGATGACATTTCGACAAATCTATGGAAAAATCTCTATCAGTAAAAGAATAACTGAAAATATTGACGCAAAAGAAGAATTTGCTCATTATGAGCAATTTCTCCTTTTGCCACCATGTTATCAAAAGTTGTCTGCTGCAGAGGTTTCAAATGAATAAATATATAAAAAATATTTGGCTGTGCACACCAAAACTTCTTTGTCTTCTCAGAACATTACAACAGTTCCTGCAGGACAAAATGTCAAACAAAAGCAGCATCCTTGGATCTGTCTGAAAAGTATCCGTATACCAAGGACTTACTACTCAGAGTCTTACAGTTCTTGGATATCTGAGATGGAAAAGTGCTTTTATAATAAGGTTGACAACTTAAAACAAAAGCCACACTCACATTAATATATAAATAAGTGTCTATGTGAAAAACACCTGTTATTCTTCCAATGCATGGCAAATGGATAAGTAGTCAGATTCTAGGTAATTTACTGTAATGTAATCATAAAGGCTAATAGAAATGAAAGGCAACAAACAATTATGTAAGGTTTCATTATAATATTTGCCTACGCTTTTTCCCAATTTAAGCAAAACAATGAATAAATCGAAAGTTCTAAAACTGAAAAATATTACATTTGGAAGCGACAACTGACTCAATTAGTTAACCACAAGGTCCAGTACAACAAAAGATTGAGATCGAAAGGGGGGTATCTCTATGGGTGTTTTCCTGGTGCTTTCCAATTGTTTTCATCTTTGTGAGAATCACTATTGATCAGGGCTTCGGAAGACCCGTAAAAGTGCCAGTCCGGACCGGAATTCAAATCGTCAGACCGATTGCAATCTTAAAACTTGTAAAAAAATCAGTCCGAGATTTTATGATATTTATAAAATCTCGTTAATACCTACGCTATATATGTCACTGTGAAAACGAAAAACCAATAAAATCCTAGCAAGTACACACGCTCTTTGATTCTAAAGCGTAGGAGAGAGTCACTTACCGTGACGTAATCAAGATAAGCTGTCCGGTAATCAGTCCATGAGGTGTGACAATCGGTTATGTAATTACTCCCTTCGGTTTGATAGATAATGCATGGGTTATAAAGGCTTCTTTAAAAGTGTTTGCTAATTAATAGTTCATCAGTTTAAAATATGTTAATCGGTCCCAGTCCGGTCTGAACGGCTAATTGATAATTATGTTATTTGTATTTTCGTTTCGGACCGTTTGTAATTTTCAAACTGTTACAAACGATCTACGCTGTTTCAAACCATTATGCAACATGTACACAAGAACAGAGTCATCTGTAAACTTTTGAGATAGTCACTTTCCTTGACGTAAACAGATTATCGAACCAATTAAGTTTGACAATTAATGCCAATCGGAATACCTTGGTGATGAATGGATGACGGAATTACCCGAGAAAATCCCATTGAATGCATCTGATTGGCTGTTGGGGTCATTAGGGAATTTCCATAGGTCACGTGACCTTTGTAACCTTTCAGGATGGCAGGGAAAAAGAGATATTTACGAAACGTTTCGTAAAAATAAACATGTCACTGTATATATTATAAGGCAGAAGTTTTAACTTCATTTCATTTAATTTGTCCTCGATACATTGGAGAAAGGTCTCAATGAAATTTACTTGCGATGTTCAAAAAGTCAAATGACCGGCTTGGCAACGCGAATCATGTTGACATAATTACTGAAATGGGTAAATGTTCTTACCTAAAAAATGGCTTTCTCTAATTATTTCAGTCATGGTAATTCCAAAACAACAAAAACATTTTAAGTAGTAAATTTTTTATTTGTATGTAGGCAAAACAAAGTCAACCGTACAGATAAGAGAAATGTATTTTCTGTGCCCAACCAATAATTTTCTAGTATGTACGGGTCGAACAATCTTAAGTCCGAACGAGCAATGTAAACACACATGGTGGTTATGTTCGTCTGCAAGTTTTGGTAAATTATGATTTGTAAAGTACTTCTACATTGACATTAACGAGCGATGACACTGTTATGCAACCATCTATGCAAGGTAACCTGCAATTAAACATGAAATTCATGTATATTTGTTTTTAAAAGAGTTTCAATATCATTTTTTTTAAGTGGGGGGGTTTGAAAAAAAATCTGGACCGATTGAGATTTCAAAATTTCCGTAGCCCTGCTATTGAAGTATTGTCCTGACACATGCATAGTATTGAGTTGCATCCTATGACCATATTTGAGTTTTATGGGAAGTAAGTAGGTGGGATACAATTTGCAATGAAAACTGAGTTTGAACATTTTGCACTATGAGAACAATCTGAATAAACAAGGAAAAACTGTCAATCTTTATCTATGGGATTTATATTTTTGAGGGTTTTAACCATTTATGGTTTCCTCCTCTATACAAAAGCTATGACAGAGGTACAGCAGTCTACCTTTTCAACATCAGTTTTGGTTTTACAAATTGTTTAAATGAAATTCAAATATATTCTATTTATATTGGTGCTCGAGATCTATATTTTGTTATATTCTAAATTTATTACAAGAGCTTGATGTCACTGTTAACACTTACCAACATACGGCAAATCTGCAGCAGAAGACTTCAAACATATCTAGGAAGAAATATAAAATATCTCTGTTTATGAAAGTATAATTAGTGAATAGGTTTAAAAACATTGTGGCAAAAGGAGTAGTGTATCATTAGGAGTAATATCTCCTTTAGCCACAATATTTTCAAAGTAAGTCTGCTGTGGTTGCATTTAAATGCGTCTGCAAGTGGGAAAGGGGTAAACAGTAGTGATGGCAACGATTAATCGGTTACCCGGTTAACCGTACGTTCACGAAGTGCAAGGTGAGCTATTATGATCACATTTTGTCCGCAGTCCGTCCGTCGTGCTTCATCCGTCGTCATCAATCGCCTTGTTAACACTTTACAGGTTACATTTTGCATCGATCTCCATGAAAGTTTATCAGAACATTCATCTCCATCAAATTTTCGACGAGTTCGAAACTGGACCATATGAGGTCAAAAAACCTTGAGCATGTTGAAACTTTTTCGGAATGTGTCTTAATGATATGTAAGTTAATTTCGAACATGGGTCATGTCGGGTCAAACAGTAGGTCACTAGGTCAAAATGTAGGAAATCTAGTAAAAACTAGGTCAGTAGGTCAAATTGAAGGGAAATCTTGTTAAATTAACACTGTAGAAGCCGCATTTTTTGCTTCATTAGCTTAAAATTTGGTCAGAATATTTTATCCTTATTATATCTAGACCAAGTTTGAATATGTGTCATGCGGGGTCAAAAACTAAGTCACTAGGCCAAATTGAAGGAATATCTTGTTAACACTCTGGATACTGAATTTTTAATTTGAGCATGTTGAAACTTTATCAGAATGGTTGTCTTGATGATATGTAGGTCAAGTTCGAACATGGGTCATGTTGGGTCAAAAAGTAGGTCACTAGGTCAAATTGAAAAAAAAACTTGTTAATTTAACTAAAAAGGCCACAGTTTTTTAGCTCACCAGAGCACAAAGTGCTCAAGGTGAGTTTTTGTGATCGCCTTTTGTCCGTCGTCAACATTTGCTTGTTAACACTCTAGAGGCAACATTTTGCATCCAATCTTCGTGAAAGTTTATCAGAACATAATTATATCTCGATCAAATCTAGGCCAAGTTCAAAACTGGGTCATGTCGGGACAAAAACTAGGGCACTAGGCCAAATTTATTAAAAATCTTGTTAATACTCTGGAAGCTGCATTTTTGGCTTGAGCATGTTGAAACTATGTCGGAAAATTTGTCTTAGTAATATCTAGGTCAAGTTCGAATATGGGTCATGTCGGGTTAAAAGCTAGGTCACAAGGCCAAATTTAAGGAAAATCTTGTTAACACTCTTTAAGCTACATTTTAAACTTGAGCATGTTGAAACTTTGTTAGAATGTTTGTCTTGGATGATATCTAGGACAAGTTCGATTATGGGTCTTGTCCAGTCAAAAACAAGGTCACAAGGCCAAATTTAAGAAATATCTTGTTAACACACTGGAAGCCACATTTTTGGCTTGAGCATGTTGAAACTTAATCAGAAAGTTTGTCCTGATGATATCTAGGCCAAGTACGAATATGGATCATGTCCTTTCAAAAACTAGGTCACTAGGCCAAATTTAAGGAAAATCTTGTGAACACTTGGGAAGCCACATGTTTGGCTTGAGCATGTTGAAACTTTGTCAGAATGTTTGTCTTAGTGATATCTAGGTCAAGTTCAAATATGGGTCAGGTCAGGTCAACAACTAGGTCACTAGGCCAAATTGTAGAACAATCTAGTTAACACTACTAGATCGCATTTTTGACTTTTTGTGAGAAATTTTGTCTTGCTTGATATTGCCATTGGCGCTGAAAGAGTTAAGTCTTAAATAGCCCATTCTCAGGTGAGCAATTCCAGGGCCTCATGGCCCTCTAAGATGTTATTCAGCAGTTTGAAATTTAGTCAGGATGTTTTTCTTCATAATATCTAGTTCAAGACCAAATTGAAGCGAAATCTTGTTAACTCTGTAGAAGCCGCATTTTTTGCTTCATTAGCTTAAAATTTGGTCAGAATGTTTATCTTATATCATATCTAGGCCAAGCTTAAATACGGGTTATGCTGGGTCAAAAGTCATTAGACCAAATTGATGGAAAATCTTGTTAACACTGGAGGTCGCATTTTTGGCTTCAGCAGCTGGAAATTGTGTCAGAATGTTTGTCTTGATGATATCTAGTCCATGTTGGAATATGGGTCATATCAGATAACAAAAAATATAGATCACTAGGCCAAATGAAGGAAAATCTTGTTAACACTCGGGAGGTTGCATTTTGAATCTTTGTCAGAATAATTGTCTTCATGCATTACATTGCATAATTCAGGTGAGTGGACTAGGGCCATCATGAACCTCTTGTTTTTATGATAGAAAGCATTCATATTATTAGAGAACAAAGCATTCATAATTAAACATGAAATATATGTTTGATGTATGAAATGGTGAAATTTGTATTATTAGTTAGACACAGGAATAGATAACAAATATAATCGATTTTAAGGTTAATTTCTCTATGTTTGCGTGAAAAGAAGGAAAGTAATAATATGGCATCTGCAGAAGTATCAAAAGTAGGCTGTGTCTGGAACAAGAAGACCATGTAAGTTGTTTCTGAAAATATTTCACGTAGGGTTTTAGGTAAGAATTTTAAAATTTGATTGAAATCTAATTTGCAGGATGATGTTGCGGAAACAGGTCAGATTGGTGAAGGTGAAGATGATATCAATGAAAATACAGATACAGAGAAAGACCCAGAAGGTGGAACACACAGCAAGAGCACTGTGTCCGCAGAACTGATCGAAAGTAATGAGATAGTCGAAAAAAATAAAACCCCAGAAGAGGTTGAAGTAGAAGATGGAGAACAAGTTGAAGGTGAAGAGAAATCAACAGAATTAGATGAAAGTGTGGATGAAGAAGAGTTGTATGATGAAGACGAGGAAGAGCCTGCAATACGTTGTTGGGAGTGTGAGGAGGTATTGGCCGACGACACTGACTATGCTGATCACATGTTACATCAGCATTGCTTCGATGTTAAAACGGGGCGATATTATTGCAACGCCTGCAACAAGTACTTCAAACAGCCTGATTACCTGAGGGATCATATTAAACATATACATGAAGGTAAACAGAGAAAGCCCCAGAGTCTTACCCGGGACCATGTGTGCGAGATATGCGGACGTGGATTCAAAAGGAAAGACCAGCTGAAAGAACATACGTCTATGGTACATTTCAAAAAGCCACTTAACACGCATGCATGCGAGGTGTGCGGGAAGAAATTCTCACGCCCACGGTTGCTGGGATACCACATGAACAAGCACATTGGTGATAAGCCCTTTGAATGTAAGACCTGTGGTAACAGTTACTTCTCACGCGGAGGTTTGTACGTGCATTCACGCATGTGCCAACGTGTCAATCCACTCGTTCACCAGTGTGAAGTATGCCAAAAGAGCTTCAGTAACCAGTATGCGAAGAAAATACATATGGTTGGCGTACATGAGAAAAACGTTCCAGCATATAAATGTGCCTGTGGGACCTATCTTAAATGGAAGACATCAATTAAGAAACACAGGCTTAGCTGTCCGACAAAAGCAGAGCATGTTACAGAAATACCCAGAGCAGAGTATGAGGCTGGAGTAGCTTTAACAACCCCAAGAAAGAAGATTATCAAAGTAGAGAATATTCAACCTATGGAGGTTGTTGTACAACAAGCATGTGTTGAAGAACAAGAGAATATAGTACAGGAGGTAACAGAGGTAACGGATGAAAGGTTAGTTCAAGAAATAACGGGGAAAATAGCGGATGAACTGAGCAAGACTGGGAAAGTTGACACAGCAGAGGAGAAGATGATTTCAGAGACAATTAGAAATGCAGTGCTAGCTGGAGATGAGACTCAAGTTATAACCATTCCCAGGTCATCAGAGACTGGCAGTGAGGATAATGTGTACTATGTGATAGTCAACCCTGCATCAGACCAACAAATTTGACACTAGTTCCGATGTTGGTAATTTCTTGTTTATCTACAATAATAACTGAAGTATAGTTATACTTTTAATTTTCTATTTGACACTTTGTCTTTAGGTATTTATTTAACTTGATCAGTTTTTTAACCATTTCCATATGATGATTATTTTCTCCTTTTGCCATATTTTTATCAACTATATTCCATAATAAAACCTTCATTCATAGAGATTGTCCATATTTTTGTTTTCAAAGTTGTCTGCTACAGGTTTGTTGAATGTGGGGAAGGGTTAGGTCTGTTTTGAAATTATGCCAGGAAAAACTGGAAACTAACATGTAAAAATTTAAAACATTGAGAATAGGAGTGAGAAATAGTGAATACTCATAATCCATTATATGCTTAAAAATAGACAGTTTGACTTATTTTTAGCTCACCAGAGCACGTAGTGCTCAAGGTGAGTTATTGTGATCACCTTTTGTTCGTCGTCCTTAGTCAGTCGTCCGTCGTCAACATTTGCTTGTTAACACTCTAGAGGCAACATTTTGCATCCAATCTTTATGAAAGTTTCAGAACATAAATCTCCATCAACTCTAAGCCAAGTTCGAAACTGGGTAATGTGGGGTCAAAAACTAGGTCACTAGGTCAAATTTAAGGAAAATCTTGTTAACACTCTGGAAGCCACATTGTTGAAACTTTGTCAGAATGTTTGTCTCAGTGATATCTAGGCCAAGTTCGAAACTGGGTCATGTCCGGTCAAAAACTAGGTCACTAGGTCACATTTATGAAAAATCTTGTTAACAATCTGGAAGCCACATTTTTGGCTTGAGCATGTTGAAACTTTGTCAGAATGTTTGTCTCAGTGATATCTAGGCCAAGTTCGAAACTGGGTCATGTTTTGTCAAAAACTGGGTTACTAGTTCAAATTTATGAAAAATCTTGTTAACACTCTGGAAGCCACATTTTTGGCTTGAGCATGTTGAAACTTTGTCAGAATGTTTGTCTTAGTGATTTCTAGGCCAAGTTTGAAACTGCATCATGTCCGGTAACAAAATAGGTCACTAGGTCAAATTTATGAAAAATCTTGTTAACACTCTAAAAGCCGCATTTTAAACTTGAGCATGTTGAAACTTTGTTAGAAAGTTTGTCTTGATGATATCTAGGCCAAGTTCAATTATGGGTCATTTTGAATCTTTGTCAGAATATTTGCCTTGAAGATATCTAGGCCAAATCAAATATGGGTTTGGTCACTAGTCCATATTGTATAAAAATCTTGTTAACACTTGAGAGATTGCATTTTTGTCTTGAGCAGCTTGAAAGTTTGTCAGAAAGTTTGTCATGATGATATTGCCATTGGCGCTGAAAGAGTTAAGTCTTAAAAAGCCCATTCTCAGGTGAGTGATCCAGGGCCTCATGGCCCTCTTGTTTAGTTTTCTACTCTGAACTTATGTGGGTTGGACTTTTCTATGTCTCGGGCATTGTTCTCTAAGAAAAGGAGAAAACAATTGTTATAAGGATTTTGTTTTCAAAAATTGTTTGCTGCAAAATTGTCAGATATTGTTTGTTTCAAGTAATGATTGAATTATTTACTGTTGGAGAAAGTTTGAGAGTTTTTCCGTATCAAACATGTTTTGATATATGGTACAACATCAAATTTACAGAACACAACTTTGAAAATATCTAGGAAATAAGGGAATATCTCTATAAATAGTAGTTAGATTATTGAATAAAGTTGAAAACATTGCGACAAAAGGAGAATGCAAATGTCTGATAGTCTGATGCAGTTTTGTCAAAGTGAATCTGTATTTGGGCAAGGGTTAATTTATTTTAGTATGATGAACATTATTGAGCCACATCAGACAACAATAACACCTCCTTTCAGGATCCCATTAACCCTTTCCCTCATATAGACGCTTTCTGACGCCTCTGCAGCAGATGACTTTTTGAAAACATAGCGAGCAATTTCTCCTTTTGCTGCAATGTTTTCCACGTTTAGTCATAGGTTATCCATTCAATTAAAGAGATTTTCCAATTTTTGACAAAATATGTTCAAAGTCGTCTGCTGCAGAATTGTCATATGTGGGAAAGGGTTAACGTATTAGTATTAGCGCAATGTTAAAAAAGGGTGTCTGCTGCAGATGCTGCATAATGCGTATATATACATGGGAATGGGTTAATTCTAACTTGTTGAAAATAAAGTATTTTACAAATCTACAGCAGACGTCTTTTGAACACATTGTGGCAAAAAGGAGATATTGCTCAAAATAAGCATTTTCTCTTTTTACCACAATGTTTCAACTCTCAAATAATTATACATTTAAATTGTTTTTATAGACATTTTCCTTATCTGTGCATAGACATTATCAAAGTTGTCAGATGTGTTGTATGTGGGATAGGGTTAACACATTTGGACATAAAACCATAAAGATTGCATTTTGAAGTTTTTAGCTCACCTAAGCACTTTGTGCTCAAGCAGAGTGATTGCCCTTTGTCCAACATGCTTCGTCCATTGGTCAACATTTTCTCTGCTGTAACCAGTAGGTCAATTGGGATGAAACTTCAGAGCAAGCATCCTCTCAATTCCTAAATTACAGGGGAGATATATTGTTTTTGTCCTTGGGGTCCGTCTGCACTCACAAATGGACACTTGTTGGGTATTGTCCATATTCTAAAGCCCACCCACCACCCTTATAAGACACTTTGATAAGACACTTTGATAAGTATTTTTTTTATATAATTTTCTAATGGGTACCTTATTAGCATATTAATGCTATTTATTCCGTAAAAGGGTGATAATTACGGATTAAACCGTACCCTTGTTGGATACTACCCAACAAGGACACATCAAAGGAAAATACCCAACAAGTGTGCATTCGTAGGCATGTCTGTCTGTCCGTCTGTCCGTCTGTCTGTCCCAAATCGTGTCCGCTCCATATCTCCAAGACGGCTTGAAGGATTTTCATAAAACTTGGGTCAAATGTTCACCTCATCAAGGCGATGTGCAAGAACCCATGTCTCGACTGTCTGTCGGTCTGTCCATCTGTCTGTCCCAAATCGTGTCCGCTCCATATCTCCAAGACGGCTTGAAGGATTTTCATGAAACTTGGGTCACATGTTCACCTCATCAAGGTGATGTGCAGAACCCATGTCTCGACTGTCTGTGACTGTCTGTCCGTCTGTCTGTCCCAAATCATGTCCGTGCCATATCTCCCAAGACGGCTTGAAGGATTTTCATGAAACTTGGGTCACATGTTCACCTCATCAAGGTGATGTGCAGAACCCATGTCTCGACTGTCTGTCCCAAATTGTGTCCGCTCAATATCTCCAAGACGGCTTGAAGGATTTTCATGAAACTTGGGTCACATGTTCACCTCATCAAGGCGATGTGCAGAACCCATGTCTCGTCTGTCTGTCCCAAATCGTGTCCGCTCCATATCTCCAAGACGGCTTGAAGGAATTTCATGAAACTTGGGTCACATGTTCACCTCATCAAGGTGATGTGCAGAACCCATGTCTCAACTGTCTGTCCGTCCCAAATCGTGTCCACTCCATATCTCCAAGACGGCTTGAAGGATTTTCATGAAACTTGGGTCACATGTTCTCCTCATCAAGGCGATGTGCAGAACCCATGTCTCAACTGTCTGTCTGTCTGTCCGTCCGTCTGTCTGTCTGTCCCAAATCGTGTCCGTTCCATATCTCCAAGACGGCTTGAAGGATTTTCATGAAACTTGGGTCACATGTTCACCTCATCAAGGCGATGTGCAGAACCCATGTCTCGACTGTCTGTCTCAAATCGTGTCCGCTCCATATCTCCAAGACGGCTTGAAGGATTTTCATGAAACTTGCATCACATGTTCACCTCATCAAGGCGATGTGCAGAACCCATTGTCTGCTTTTTAGGTTGGAATGTTTTGCGAGATTTTGACAGATATTACAAATTATTTTTTCTCAAAAAATAATACAGTTAACGCGATCGTGTTTGTTTGCGGAAGTCACGGTTAAACTACACTTCCGCTTAGAATACACATTCGCTGCACCTCAATAGTCCTAGTATTTTTTCGATATTAAAATGACTTCTACGTGTTATTTCAATACAGTGAAGTCATACTTATACTATCGAATCATCATAGATAATCAATTTTCTAGAAAATATCAAATTAACAGTACGCGCATATATATTTCATTTGTCGGCAGGTACGTATAACGCACGAGTATGAATTTTAGTCGTATGCCCATTCACTAGAAGTCGACCCCACGCTGTATAGAACAATGTTAATCTCACAAATATGCCACCACGCAGAGCTCAGTGAAATAGTCAGTGTGCATTTTAAACGCTCGCATCGCCGTTGTTTCTCCTTTTTCCAACATGATAACGATGATCAAAGGGGCTTTCTAATTATAGATCATGGTTTACATACGCGCGCATTCAGTTAGCTATATATATATATACGAAAGTAACGCTCTAACGTTGTATCAAAGTACCGTGGTGTAATGGAGGGCGTGTAGAACTACTAATCATGGACTACCTATGGACGCGAGTTCGAGTCCCAATAGGAACTGTTCTTTTTTTTTTTTTTTAATTCTTATTTTATGCGATTTGTTAAACATTATAGATTTATAATAATTAATTCACTCACATGAAACATAGTTATAATATAAGCCGAAATCCTGGATCCGCCCCTGGTGACGAAAACAAATCGAACTAACAATGTAAATCTCACAAATATGCCATGGGTGTTTTGACAGACTTTACGCAGAGCTCAGTGAAAGAGTTAGTGTGCATGTTAAACGCTCGCATCGCCGTTGAAATGCTACATTTACTAAAACTGTCAACTGATAAAAAAAATCTCTGGACAAAAATATTAATAATAATAAAATAGACTAAATTGTGCAATAGCATGATCAATTGCATTCATAAATTAGATTTTACAATACATGTTCAAAATAATTCGTTACCAGTACTTTCAGTACTTTGATTCAAATACATTAGTAGAAGTGTGCCTTGAGTGACCCTCTTCAAGATTCCTATAATCCATGTTGATTAGTAAAGATGCATAGTCGCCTGAGGCTGGCTGGGACTGTTATACCCTAAGATATAGAAAATACATGTCAGATTTTGAAATACCAACTGGTATATAAACATATCTTTGGTGAGTGACCTATTAGTTTCCTCAAGTAATATTATCCTGACAAAAGACATTCAACATTTGGTTGGGTCATTTTACCTTGTGGAAAGTGAAGCGATACTGGGTATTGAGCATCTTGTATAAGCTTACCTGACCACACAATTGCTGGTTATGTCTCCAGAAAGCAGACATCGAGTCTGATTAATATATTATTAAAACTCGTTTCACAATCGATGGTAAATGAATAAGATTAAACTTGAGATTTTCTTCTCTTTGACTGTTTGGGATTACTTGAGTAACAATAAATAAATCGTGGTACATGTTAACAACCCTTTCTAACATACAACAATTCTGCAGCAGTGGATTTGAAAAAAATGTAAAAAATTCTTATAAATAAACATGCATTTATAATCTCTTGCACATATAAGATCTATCATTCTTACTGTATACGCGATGCATTTTGGACCGCATTATTTCCAATGCACATTAGACTGTCGCATATTGAATACATAACAAAGTCGGTTTAACCCTTTCACATATAAAACAAATCTGCAGCAGACGACTTTGAAAACATACAGGCAAAAAAGTATCATTATTGAGGAGAGTTCCAAACATTATAAGCAATTTATCCTTTTGTGATAATGTTTTCCAAAGTCATCTGCTGCAGAGGCGTCCGAAAGCGTCTACATATTGGTAAAGGGTTAACTAGAAGCATGGATAAGTCTTGAAGAAGAACAGTCCAATATGCAGGAGGAATACATGTTTGCTGATGAATCGTGGGGACTAAGAAGATAGAGCTGATTAACAGGTTAATCTAAGCCTTCACTGTCTATTTGGTCGATACAACTAGCTTTTGACTATGTATCACATTGGTGTGGCCGTTTTTGAGTTTTCTGCTTTGAAAAGATCTTTGTGAAAAACTGTAATATATAGAACAAGGTGCATGTATGTATGTATTTGATACAAATTGTATAACAATTCGAGAAGACCAAGATGTTTACAGAAAAAGAACTGGCAGAATTTGTCCGCTGTAAATACGTCTGTACTGAAGAACAAGTAATTTTGGTTATTCTGAAATGGACGTACCTGTATATATTCATTGTTATTGTTGATCATTAAATGTCTTTTGTTATGCAAAGACCTAATAACTTATTATTAGGTCTTTGTGTTATGTAAATGAGATAAAATGTTAATTTTGACTCGTATATTTCTGAGATATCATTCAAGTGGAAAAAAAAATTGAACATATAATTAATTCTTCTTACATTTTCTTTTTCATCCTTCCATTGATAGCATATCAATCTGTTCTCAAATATTTTATGCACAATGCATTTTTTCGTAAAGCGGAAGCTGTGAGGTTGGGAAAAGGAGCAATTGGTCAACATGAGCAAAGTTTGAAAAATCATGGCAAAAAAGAAAATTTGCACATACTTTTTTGCCCAAATGTTTGCAACTCTTCAATGATTAAAATTTGATTTACTGAGGTCAACCATACGTTTATCCAAAATGTTTTTAAAATCTTCTGAGTAGATTTGTTGAATATGGGAAAGGATTTAACAGCACCGCCCAATTACATGTCGGCAGAATTATTGTGATCACTAATCGTCCATTGGCGTCAGTCCGTCCATTCATTTTTTCCAACAAACAAATTCTCTTGCTACACCAGTGAACCAATTGAAATAAATACTCCTATAAGTGTTCCTTGTGTGGTCCTCTTTCAACTGCGTTTCGGAGTGAACTCGATACTACCATATTTATATGAGCCAGTCCACGACAAAACCTGTATTAGCGACAAAAAAATATTTTTTCAGTTTTTTGTATTTCCTAAAATATCAACCTTTTACCTTCATAATGATAGCAGAATTAGCCAAATAGTCCTACATAAAGTCTCTTAATTACGATATAAACATACCAGGTGGAATCATACCTTTGAAATAACGTCGTTTTCGACGTTAAAACGTATCTTTTTGTGAAATAACAGCCCCTTCTACTGTCTTGTTTGAATTTGTATTGAAACACCAATAGCAGGGAATTATAGAGAATACAGTTACCTGTGTCATGATATAAATGTAATGTATCTGCCATGACGATTCAGATACAAATACCCGATTTTTAAAGAAAATTTCGCTGGAATATTTCCAAAGTAATTGCATATTTTTTAATTTACTAAGCATTTACCCAAAAGATGTTTTAAAAAAATACATATCATTACGATCACCTTTTCTACTACAAGTTGCCAGAATTTCAAAAATATCTGTTGAGCCGATTTTTAGTAAATCAGAATGCCGTTTTACCGATGTCCAGCGTCGGAACGCACATTGCGATATTTAACTTTTTTTTTTACAATAATCATCAACTTATCTATTCCCTACTAAAAATGGATATCTTAATTTATTTATTCCCGAATAGTTATTTTATTACAAATAATACAGTATAAAAATAGACGTAAAACATTAGTAATACATATTTCGGAAATTCATACCATACGTATATTTGTTTTTGCTGTGCCTTATGGCGAATTAATATTTCTAATTTTGTCATAAGTTTAGTTATAAATCGTTGTCATAGAAACGAGTTGATGCATAGGCAAGCAGTCACTAGCGATATATACATACACTTTTGTTTATAGTTAGAGGTGAGTAATAAGTGGAAAACTAATGTCACTTACAAAGGAGCCAGTTCCGACGTTGAAAGGAACAGTTTGAGTGTCGTTTTTACCCCATAATAATTGTCATGCGTTACACATAACATGTTAAACATTTCGGTGAACAAATGCTTCGGAATGTCTTTAAGCAATGGCGTCTTGGGAAGTTGATGAAACAATTGAGTTGATATAACAGTTGTTAAAATATTTATTCACGTTTTCAAACCCACTCATTTCCATCCAAACGGCGACGTCAGATTGACTTTACTACCGTGGCCCGCCTCCATTGTACTCACAATTTTCACAATCTCCCAGAAATGTTGTTTAAAATTCGGAATGTCTCGGTACAGTTAAATATATAAATACATATTGGTTTAACTCAAAAGTATGATAATAGCATTTTAGCTTTGATCTATTTGTATGTATGCATATATTTATTCAAGTTTTAATTATTTTATTTGTTTGTTTTATATTTAGATGTCATTGTTTTCTTCATTTTAATATTCATTATAACTATATTACATAAAGATCATCAAAAGCCTTGACAGAAATAGTGATAACTAGAACTATCACTAAAGGTGATTAATACCCCCGCCCCAACCCCTGACACATATTATATCTCACAGTATTATCTTTGACTCAGACAATTTGAATATCAGTATCAAAAAGAAATACTAAGATGATATCAAAAAGCAATATACAAATCTAATTTTAAAGAAATTTTGTCAAGAACATTTTCTAATTCATAAAATACAATCAGCATAAAGTACTATTTCCTCATGAAATAAGTTTTTATTTAGTTTTCTAGTTTCAGAAAACAAACAAACAAGAAGAAAATGAACCACATTCTTTATTCAATGAATCCGGTTGAAATTGAAGGAGGAGTATGTCGCACCAGATCAGATTTTAAGAAAAAAAAATCTTATTTCAAGGTCAGAGGTGAAGGTCACAGGGACATGAAATTTGCGTCTTGCACAAATACTACTCCTGATTAACATTTATGCCAAGTATCAAGTAAATCAGGTTGAAACTGAAGGAGGAGTACAACAGATTAGATTTTAACAAAAAAAAATCCTATTTCAAGGTCAGAGGTGAAGGTCACAGGGACATGACATTTGCGTCTTGCACATCTACTACTCCTGATTAACATTTATGCCAAGTATCAAGTAAATCAGGTTGAAACTGAAGGAGGAGTACAACAGATTAGATTTTAACAAAAATAAATCCTATTTCAAGGTCAGAGGTCAAGGTCACAGGGACATGAAATTTGCCTCTTGCACATCTACTACGCCTGATTAACATTTATACCAAGTATGAAGTAAATCAGGTTGAAACTGAAGGAGGAGTACAACAGATTAGATTTTAACAAAAGAAATTCCTATTTCAAGGTCAGAGGTCAAGGTGAAGGTCACAGGGACATGAAATTTGCGTCTTGCACATCTACTACTCCTGAATAACATTTATGACAAGTATGAAGTAAATCAGGTTGAAACTGAAGGAGGAGTACAACAGATTAGATTTTAACAAAAGAAATTCCTATTTCAAGGTCAGAGGTGAAGGTCACAGGGACATGAAATTTGCGTCTTGCACATCTACTACTCCTGAATAACATTTATGACAAGTATGAAGTAAATCAGGTTGAAACTGAAGGAGGAGTACAACAGATTAGATTTTAACAAACAAAAATCCTATTTCAAGGTCAGATGTCAAGGTGAAGGTCACAGGGACATGAAGTTTGCGTCTTGCACATCTACTACTCCTGATTAACATGTATGCCAAGTATCAAGTAAATCAGGTAGAAACTGAAGGAGGAGTACAGCGGAACAGATTTTGCGGACAGACCGACCGACCGACCAACCAACCGACCGACCGACCGACCGACCGACCGACAGGCTGATTCCAGTATATCCCCTTCAAACTACGTTTGCGGGGGTATAATAATATATCATCATCATCATCATCGCTATAATACGACTTCGACTGCATGGCTGTGTATGCTATAATACATCGTTCTACATTTGTATGCCACATTTATACCTTTGCAGGTAAATATAATATCACGAAGTTAAGAACATTGCGCGATTAGTAATTACGTAGAAACAACATCAAGAACATAAAATAAAAAGATGTACATAATTCATTACAACTCGAACTCAGGACTTTAGCATTACGAGTTCAACGCTCTTGTTAAACTGCTAACTTTGCCTTCGAACTGGTGGTGTGTCAGGATTTTACTTATAATCAAAACGGGCGCATATTGTTATGCTTATCCCTATATTGGATAATAGAACAATCCATGACCTTTTGTCATGGCTCACTGCTCGAATAGGATCTACACCTGAAATGTAATTATCTTTCAATCCGTCACTACTCATTGATTCACGAACTGTGTATATATATGTTGCGTTACTGACAGTGTGTCATGGCTCACTGCCCGAATTGGATCTATACCTGAAATGTAACTATCTTCGCATGAATAAGTATCAACCCGTCACTACTCATTGATTCACGAAATTCGTATATGTTGCGTTACTGACAAATTCTCACGATAGCACACATCGATATTGTTGAAAATATCATTCTCGCTATCTAGTACAAATGCAAGTATTCTTTTGTTGTATTTTTAATGTACATGTATTTACTATATAAATTGCAATATCGTAGCTACTTTGAATCTTTAAAGAGAAGCAAAAAAATACAACCTACCATTATTTACTAGGGGGTAGAAGAAAGGGGGTACTTAAAAGATTGAAATTGATCATTATAATGAAAACATGTGGTGTGTTCACATTATTACCCTAGATGCGTATCTAGCTTTAATTCTGCAGTGTACGTTCCGAAGCGCGACAGACGTTTAACTGCATTGTGGTTTATTTATCAAAGTACTGAAAGTACTGGTAACGAATTATTTTGAACATGTATTTTAAAATCTAATTTATGAATGCAATTGATCATGCTATTGCACAATTTAGTCTATTTTATCATTATTAATATTTTTGTCCAGAGATTTTTTTATCAGTTGACAGTTTTAGTAAATGTAGCATTTCAACGGCGATGCGAGCGTTTAACATGCACACTAACATCTTTCACTGAGCTCTGCGTAAAGTCTGTCAAAACACCCATGGCATATTTGTGAGATTTACATTGTTCTATACAGCGTTAGTTCGACTTGTTTTGAGAAAAAATAATTCGTTTAAAATCGGCTAGATATGTATACTTGAAATTTCGGCAAATGGTAGACGAACAATGCTGTCGAACTGAAGGTGAAGTGCTGGTATTTCCTGTAAATGAATATCATAACATGATCCCTTAAAGCATCTGCACTTTGAAGTTTTTCTTATTCTGATATTGAATCCATAACTCGTTTTCTCCTCAGCTTATCGCATGAATCACAAACATATCGTCTCTAAGCGGCATTATATCTTTAGGAGATTTACGCTAGACCTATCTAGTACTTAAATGTGTATAATAAAGTGCGTTGTGTACATCTGTCCTAAAAATTATAAATTTTATGTGGATTCGTGTACAAAGTCATTTTTGTTTTAAACAGCCCGCTATTTTTTCCCCTTGAAGATCGCCAAGGGCAATCGTCGTGTTTTCTTCGAAATAAATCACATTTATTTGTTATGTGTGTTAATAACGAGCACAGCGAGGCCGATTGGCCTCGCTTTAGCGAGTTATTAGATAACATCTTTAGTCAAGATCAAGATATATATCAGAATTCAATGGTAAATTCAAATCAGTATGGCCTTTTTTCCGGATGTCATTTCATGGGCGACTTTCAGGTTCGCAGCCCACGCTCTGATTGGATATAATTCGAAAATTGAAATATTTTTGTTGATGCATTCGTAAAAGTATTATGGTTATTCATCATCTCATATTTTTAAGACATTTCTTATAAAGGATTGACGTAGATAAATTAAACAAGAACATTTATTGTTTATCTAAGTAGTCCGCAGCGACGAAGGCTCTGTTGTCAAGGAACTGTCTTCAGTGCAACTCGAAATGTTGTGAATGTCATTGTATAACAATATAAAGCCACAAAGGCTTACAATTATAGTACAGTGTCTGAATAAAACGTAATTCCACTTGAAATACAAAATTTGGACAACAGAATCAAGTGCAATCAGGTTTATTTTATGAAACAAGTGACCGGTAAAATAAGAATGTTCCTTTGTTGCTATGAGAGAACCTCAGTACAGGTGCGCGATTATCTAGCGCGGAAAAGTCATCATTAACTCCTAGATTATTTAGATTGTTCCTTGGTTTGTCTAATATGTATCTCAAATAATAAATTATTTACACACTTAGGGATAACAACTAATTGAAACATGCAAGATTATGCCCAGAATACATAATCAAGCATAGTCACTGGCTGGTTTCCTGCATTTTCGATACATTGAAAGCGAATCGGTTACTAGATTTCGGCCGCCAGATCTACACGTTTATCAAGTAAGTGTCAATTATAGCGTTTTTCTTTAATATCGAGTGCATTTTTGCAAACAAACATCACATTTGTTCAATTACAAACATTATAATATATATGCGCAAACCTGTCACGGCCCACATTTCACAAACTATTTGTATGCAACTGGAATGATGATTAAAGGAAGCAGGTGGGCGGCTGCTAAATGATTTCAATGGCCTTTATGAAACAAGTGACAGGACAAATTGAGAATGTTCTTTTCGTTCTAGGAGATAAGTTTCTCACAGGTCTTTTATATTACTTTCATATGTCTACTTGTCACAAAACCATATTGGGGCGAAACGTTAGATCTTGTTAACATTTTACAAGGTTCTGGTTAGAGTGACTATTTGTTTGAAACCAAATCAAACCAAATTGTGCAGATTAGGAGTGTTTTGCTGGGCCATAAGCCTAAGGCAAGTTTGGGCTGCAACCTCACAATCGCAATTATATATATAGTATAGTACTATAGTATATAGTAATTAAGCACCTTGCAACATTCTTATTATCTCAGACATGTTCATTGCTTTTTGTTGCCTAAAATGAAACTGGGATTGCTTTCCAAATGTGTATTGCACTCATAGTCATATGTGAAGTTGTCCACAGTGTATGTCGTCTTTTGTTTATCTGCTTTTCTGATAAGTAAATTTAATTAAAACCACTGATGATATTCTCCGACTGTTCATATATGATGTAATTTTGCATCACATTGCTTGTGTAATTGTTATTTAATTATGTATAAAGATTAGATTTCTGTATATTTTGTTCATACCAATTTATATTCATTTAACCAATGGATCAGCTGATTAATTATTAGTGATTAATTGTTGGGTCCATAGATGGAAATGCATTGGCAGATCTGTGTCAGAGTCAATTCACTATCCAATCCAAGTTGCACAGGTTTGAACCAATGACAAGTCAATCCAACAAGTAGTGAATTTTATGGTTTTTTTTAATTCAGCTATTTACGATAATAAAAAGACATCCTGTCATTAGGTCTTGTTAGTTTTTCGCACTGACATTGTTTGGTTACACTTCTACTCAAACGTCACAGCTGGCTGGTTTATCTGCTTTCTCCATGCATTGAAAATGAAATGGTGACTAGAACATTGACAATTGGCCTGCCTGATCTACAATCTTACTGATTAAGTGTCAGTTTTTGCGTTTCTTTGTATTATGTTTGTTCACTTACATTACACTAATTAGTTCCAAACATGTCTCACCATATCCAAATTCAATGGCTTTTTTTATAACTCCACAATGTATTGACTTTATATCCAGTCAAGGATGTTCCCATTCAGCATTATGATGGAAATTTCTTCTTTCATTGCCTGAGTTGAGCCCTGCATAAAAAATTGACTGCAACAGCCAAAGAACTATATAAGGAAGAGTAAGCAGGTCTTAATTGCTTCCACAATATCTCAGTTAGCACTCATTTAATCCTATGTTGTGGGTACAGTAACTACGCAAAGACTGATCTCACTCTGATGATTCTTTTGAGTAATTTAGCTGTAACATGAGCATTTAATAGGATGTGAAATAAGGCTTTAATAACATGCAAAATATGCCATTTCTTGAATATATACAAGGTAATGAATATTTGCTTCTGTATTGAATATGGGTTCAATTGTCTTGTTAATTAATGTCTGAATTTTACTTTACATGTAAATCTCTTTACCATGCTTGTTTGTAGGGTGTTTTAACCTGCTATCAACAATTTTTAAGGGAAAGCCATTAAATTTGGTACTATTTTGAAGTCTTTGCAGTAAAATTTAAATACAGGTCTCTACATCCGAGAAATTTGAATAAATATATACATGTATACGTTTTCTGACAACTGAAAAAAGCAGAAATTATTCTAACCAAGCAATTTCTACGTTTGCCAAAGTGTTTTCAATTTTGTCTAGGAATTAAACCTTCTGCTGCATATGTGTTGTACATGGGAGAGGAGGTATAAGAGCTAATTTACAGTTATTTTCAAACATTTTGTTTAAATCAAATTAAATTTTTTAAATAAAGCATCTTATTGTGTCACCTGCGTAGCATGGTAGGCACTTAGGGATAACTTTTTTTCTGTCCGCTGTCTGTCGTCCATCTGTCCGTCACACTTTTTCATCACGTTTTCAAATAACTTTTTTTTCTACTCAAAGGATTACATTGAAACTTCTGACAAATGTTTATATCAATGTGTGCGATTGGTTCACAAAAGGGGGATAATCCAAATATTTTTTATATCAGAATTATTGTCCCTTTTCTGTCAAAAATTTAAATTTTCTGACAAGGCCCCGGGCAGGTGACACACAATTCATACTCTGGGGAGCACTCCATTCTAGTTTTATTTAGCTCACCTGAGCACAGAGTGCTCCAGGTGATCTCTTGTGATCACATTTTGTCCATCTGTTTGGCATCAACACCAATTGCCTTGTGAACACTCTACAGGCAGCATTTGGCATCCAATTTTATTGAATGTTTATCAGAACATTTATCTCTATCAAATCTTTCCCAAGTTCAAAACTGGATCATGTGAGGTCAAAAACTAGGTCACAAGGTGAAATTGAAGGGAAATCTTGTGAACACTCTTGAGGCTGCATTTTTAATTTGAACAATCAGCATATATTGAAACTTTATTAGAATAATTGCCTTGATTATATCTAGTCTATGTTCGAATATATAGCAGTAGGTCATGTCCGGTCAAGAATTAGGTTTCTATGCCAAATTAATCTTTTTCTTGCTGATATCTAGGCCAAAAATTAAGTTTGAAAATGGGTCATGTCGGGTCTAAAACTAGGTCACTTCGCCAAATTAATGGAGATTTTCTATGTTTTGACAAAATACGTTCAAAGTCGTCTGCTGCATAATTGTCGTATGAGGGAAAGGGTTAACCCTTTCCCACATGCAGCAGACGACTTTAAAAACGCTATGACAAAAGCATTATAAATTTCTTTAAATGAAGCTATAAATGTTGAATAAATTTGAAAATATTATGGCAAAATGAGAACTTTCACCTTCAGCCACGATGTTTTCTTAAGTCGTCTAATGCAATGGCGCCAAAATGTGTCTGTATGAGGGAAAGTTTAAAACTGCATCCTGATTTTCCTTTGTAGATTTATTACATGTAATTGCAAAGTTTGACAAGTTGTCCTCTTACCAAAGTGCTATAGTTCACCAGTAACTTGTCGTTGATTGGCATTATACACCATTCGTAGATGTAGTAGAAGAGCGTCCGCCTCGGGAGCAGTCGCTGGTTAGATCCTCGGCCGGGTCATATCAACTACTTGAAAAATGATTGTAATGGCTGCCCTCCTTGGGGCTCAGGGTTGCGGGGTTAGCATTACGATTGACTGGTTGGTGTCAGGAATAAATGTACCAGTAGTACTTGTAACTGTCGATCCAGGAAACGCCGAAAAGTTGTTGAAAGCGGCGTAAAACGTCAAACACGAACGAATGCCAACTTAAAGTAATAGACATAGATTGCGAAACAGATTAACAGCTTATAGTGAAATCGTTCGATGTCTTTCCCGGACACATAACCAGTACTAGCGCTTGAGTGTTATGTTCCAAATGCCAACTTTGTGGGAAACACGCAATTTTCAAAAAACATTTGGCACAAGTGAGCTTCACTCGCATTAGTTTGAACTCGCCTTTAAGAACGCTGGGTATTTTCATGGGGATAACTATTGACAAAGTAATTCGAAGACTCAAAATGTACATTTTATTTGTTTTGTTTTGGGTTTTACGCCGCTTTCAATAGCTTATAGATTATATCGCGGCGGACAGGAGAGATGATATTGGTCGCAGACGAGATAAAAAAAATGTTAAGTCATCCCGCGAGAAAACCAACAGTATGGCCTTTGCCTAATGTATCGACCCATATTAGCTTGCGCAGACTGATCCGGGCCGACATATATAGAGTAATGTTTCCTGAAACAGAAAATCCACAGGAGGCGAAACGTGCGTATTACCGGGTAAGCCTGTGCGGCATGCTTATGCTGATCCGGGTCGATACTTTACGCTGAGTCCACAATGTTGGTTTTCTCGCGGAACGGCTCAAAAATGAATTCAATACAACCCCACCTGCTGTATTTTTAAATAAAAAAAGTTTAATATGCTGTCTATATTGTGTAATCTCACTTGAATTTAAACGAAAAATTACTTATTTTTTGTTATCAATATGCATCCAGATATTTTACTTATTATGTGAAAACTGAGATAGCAACAAGTTGTAGATTCTGATAAAATCATGCTGTACATGGTCGACCTATAGAAGTCATAACTTAAACAAAATAAGCAAATATACTTTCCGAATATATACACAAGTATTTAAATCTTTATATTGTAAGAAAATATCGATAGACAAAAAAGAAAATATAATCAAAAGAAAGAAATATCTGATACAATGAATACATGAGTAGTTATGCCGCTCCAACATGATGATAGAATGCCTTTCAAACGTATAGGGGTTACTGTGTCAAATTGCAAGGTCACGGATTTGTAAATGTCAAATCCGTTTCCGCTCGATGCCTATAAGTGTCACAAATAAGATGATCACTTCGGGTATTCGCAAAACTGATTCAAATGTCCAGGTCAAATCGGTTTCTGCTTAATAACGCAAATACCTAGTCTTCAAACTTCGTAAGATAATTGGACCGTTGGGTAAATGACAACTATTGTTATTGTGGTCAAATGGCAAGGTAACAGAAACTGTATATGTCATATTGGTTTCTGCACAATAGAATCCTTTGACACAGACTCATAAAATTTCACAATATGATTGGACTCCATGAGTAAACTGTTTTTGGGTCACCGGAACAAAGGTCAAGGTCACATGGTCCGTGGAATTCAAACTGGTGTTTGGGTCACCGGATCAAATGTTAAGGTCACATGGTCCGTGGAATTCAATCCGGTGTCTCCTGAATATATCAAGACTGCAATGGGGTAGACATGCGTCTTCTATGTTTTCATTTCCCCGGGTTGTTTGAATATGTTCTAACGTACCAGCAAGTGAATTTATCACAGAGATGAAACCAATATACTATCAACATATACTTGGATACGCGGTGATACAGATGGAAATCCGTTGTGCAACGCACCTTTCACAGCCTGATACTTTTTAGTCACCTAGGGATAAGGGAAACATGTACTGTTCGGAAACGAGCCAATGTCATTCAACGGATCAGAACATATCACACTTAAATGTTTTAGAGTGTCACTCAAAGAACACATGTGCCAGATTATTTTTAAATTGGACCAGCTTTGACAATACTATTTTTTGTTTCTTTCTGTTTCCATGTCAACCAGAAATGTCCATGTAATTCAATTCTTTGAACACTTTTGAAAGAGAACCACAACGGGAACATTTCTGTTAAACTATGTTGAAATTGTTACACTGGTTTAGCAGGTGAGTATTTTCGAATTTGTTTGTATGAAAATGTTAACGGACACACGGTGAGTGATCCCAATGGCTGACCCTTCACTTCGTGCTCAGGTAAGCTTATGAAACAAACACTTAGTTGCGCATTTTCAACTATTTGGAATTTAGAAAGTTCACTTGGATGTGACACATCGACCAAATGTGTAGTGCTGATAGGTGTATTAGTGTCAATGTACATGTAACTTGATGAGTTGTAAGAAGCGTCTGAAATATTTTCATATTGCCAGCATTTGTCCGTTGGCCCCGGTGGTAATTTAGATACTTAGTTGCGCATTTTCAACTATTTGAAATTTAGGAGTTCACTTTGTTCTTCATGTGTGGTTGTTTGTATTGCATGCTCATGTCTTTTCGCAGTCCTAACTGGCCTTCCAAACAAATCTCTCATGATATGCTTCGAAAAATTGAAAACATACTTCTCATCTACTCTCCTCGGTGATTTAGTTGCATAGCTGATTATGATGCCAAAAACGATTGTTACAAGAAAGCCAATTAAAGAAAATAATATATAAGAAATAGTATATATCTTCTCAATCGGAGAAAGTTCACTTGGATGTGACACATCGACCAAATGTGTAGTGCTGATAGGTGTATTAGTGTCAATGTACATGTAACTTGATGAGTTGTAAGAAGCGTTTGAAATATTTGCATATTGCCAGCATTTGTCCGTTGGCCCCGGTGGTAATTTAGGGTCGGCAGGTATCGAGGTCAATGTTTTCCCCATGATCAACCAAAACGAGACAATCATACCGCAGAGAGCTCCAAGAAATATACCTTTACTAGTTCCTCGTTTAAAAAGAACAGACAAAACAAAAACAGCCGAGGTTGGACCATCAATGCAACCCATAAATCCTTGGAAAATGTTTATGATTGAACCAGGAAGCTTTGCTATGATAAATGTGAGGACCATGCCTATCAACCCATAGATAAGAACAGTGAACTTTGCTAGTAGTGTGGCCTTGGTATCGGCCATATCCGGGTACTTTACTCGTATCATGTCTTCGTAGGTTATTGCCGAGAGACTACTTAAGCACGAGGATAACGTGCTCAAAGCTCCACTTGATAACGATGCTATAAATAAACCTTTTATTCCAGGTACATTTCTAAATAGTTGTATTACAGTGAATGGCAGTAGTTCGTTTATATTCTTTACAACACCCCCCTCAAGTACGTCGCATCCTCTCGACGCATGATATGCAAACATTGCAACACCTTCGAAGCCATTTATCAGGACTATTACGACATATAAAGGCGCTGAGAGAATATAGACGAGCCTTGCGGATCTTAGTTGCGGTGTTGAACTTACACGTTGAATGCCTGATTGAGATATACACAAGTAAAAATACCACGTAAATGATCCAGATATTGTGTTCCAGACAGTGTAGCGTATTGTCGGATCGAAACTATACTCGTCAATAATAAGCTGATTGTTTGCAAGTTTAGCGACATTCGACGTTCCCCCGGCATCAATTACACACGTTATTAGCACCGCTGCAACACCAACGTTCATTATCATAAACTGGAAAACATCCGTCCAGATCACGGCTTTAATTCCACCAATAGAAGTGTAGATGGTCGTTACAATGGTGAAGATAAGCACCGTTACCCAATAAGGTATTCCGATTACTACTTCCGCTGCTACACACGTTCCAAAGATTACCGTACCCATGTAAAATATGTTGTAAACAACACCAGTGAATACTACCAAATATCGCACCAAGTTGTCCCCATATCTGAGATGGAAATATTTGTTGACACTTGTGATCTTTAGCGGATACACGACAGGCACTATAAATAAACCTGCAAATATGAAACTGAGAAATAGGGCAACCATCTGTAAACAGTTTATCATCCCATAAGCATACACCTCGACAGGAAATGCCAGCAGTAGCAGTGAGGATTGAAACGAGACTACAAAGGACATCGCCACTGGAAATGTAGCCGAATTTCGGCCAGCTAGAAAATAGTCATCTGGGGAATTCCTTCGCTTCCGTTTATCCTGCAATGCGAAGAAAATCCCGATTGCTAGAGAAACCATGATGGTTCCTATGAATACAACATAGTCTGCGGATCCGAACTGATTCGCCATTATAACGGAAGGTGCGATCTGTTGTTTTTTCCTGTATTCGTATTAATAATTCTTAAAATAATTGTTTCATTAAGCTACACAAAGTGGTTCTATTCCGAACGATTATCACACCCTCAGACGTGCAACACATTAATAATAACACTCATTCATGATTTCCCTACTTCAATTCACTAACTTCATATTTTCCATTAAATTTGTTTAATAGCAAATGTGAACATTGATTTAAACGATATGGTTGATTCAGATCAGGAGAAAAGGAGAATCATTCATTGGTTACATGAAAAGAACATACAGATTTTTCAAATTGGCCTACAATACTGTTGTTTCACCCGGAGTAACGCCTACAAATCCAAACAAGTTAAAAGTGTGTAGTGAAAGATCAGGGTCCGATTCCACCAACCTTACTTAAAATTAGCGCTAAGTAATACTTCGCTAATATTAGGTAAAATATGAATGGTGGATGTATTTAAGTATATGACTATTTGACATAAATAGTAACCTAACTGACTTTCATTTTTGTTTTAAGAAATATAATCTTTTGGCCTTTTTACTAGGGAAACAAAATTGATCAAATATGCGTTTAAGTATTTAAGAATTACTTAGCGCTAAGCAAGGTTGGAAGAATTGTATCCTGGTGAAACAGTTCGTTTACACAAGCTCATCCGAACCATGTTTGTACACAGGTCGATTCGTACACGACCGCCTTTCGTCTGACGCATCTCATTTACATTTACGCAGACTACCGTGAAGTGAAAAATGTTTTATACAGTAAGTTAACCCTTTCCGACTTGCAATAAATCTACAGCAGACGACTTCGAAAAGAATTGTGCAAAAGAAATAAACGTTTCTATAAAGTAAAGTATAATACTAAAATAAAGTTGAAACCATTGTGACAAGAAGATAAATTTCTAACGATGAGCAATTTTTCATTTTGCTACAATGTTTTCAAAAGTCGTCTGCTGCAAAGGAGTCAACGTGCGATTATATGAGGTAAATTGGTTAATAACATGCTTCGCCAGCGAACAGTCTTTATCTTAACACATTTTCACTCTCTATAAATATGAGTAAATATAACTGAATATTTGTTTTTAGTAAATTTCCACAAAAATTATCAAAGTGAAGCAGAAACGTGTTCTTTTGTAAAGATATGGCTTAATGAATCGCTTACTAAAATGTTAGACAATTGGACTAATTAGCTATGTGGTCATTAACATATATAAAACAGATTATATGAATTTTATATTCTATAATACAATTTAATACAATTTGTATAAAAGGGTCGTGTGTTCAAATAAATAAAGGTTCATAGCAGGGGAGATAAATGATTCTGAATTTCCGAATGTTCTCTATCAGAATTAAATCCCTTGATAGGATTAGTGAAAACACCGCTTAAAATACATAATTTACTTGCATCGTTAAAATACTACCAGCATAAGGATGCTATATTCCTGATGTAAGGTCTACAAAATGGATATCCATTAAATTACACAGGACAACGATGTGCACGTGAGTCACCTAACTTGTCTAGTGCAAAGCAGCACCCAAATATCACGAGGGAAAAACTGATCAAAAAAATTAATAGGGGTCAAATTGCCGGTCCTTTCAGTACTAAATCATTCCTGTCCCTTCAAGTATCTCCTGTAGGTTGAATCGCCAAAGGAGACGGTGATAATATAATGATTTAGCAATTATTATACCCAGAAAGTCAATCTATTAACAATTTCATTGGAAAAAAACAACTGTACAGTAATATATTCCAATATTGATCTGCCGATCTGATTTTGAGATACAACAGATATAAAATCAGCCTTTCGATTACTCCCTATCATCACATTTGAAACCAATATTGTCATGACAAAATGCTTCCTATTGGCTCGTCAGCCATTTGTGCTATATGGGAAAAATTCCTACATTGGTCGATAGATGAGAAAAAGTCGAGACATCCTGCATTATCAAGACGATTTCCTATTTGGCCAGGTTTAATGCTTACATAATTTCAATCAGTGTGTTCAAATTGTTTAGTCCATTTTGCTGAAGATCAAACAGTTCAACCTACAACATGTTTCTTGGGGATTGAAATCGATTCCGTGGAAATGGTCATGCATCTTCCAAATAAAAAAACCCATAAAAATGAAAGAGCAAATATGCAAAGTCTTATCTTCAAGACAGATTGCTCTAAAAGAAATGCAGTCACTGCTGGGTCTTCTCAATTTCACATGCAAAGTTGTCTCCCCTGGTAAAGCCTTCTACAGAAGGTTGATCTGCCACAATAGGATCATAAAATTAGGGTCTCTTAAACCATTAAAGCTGATTTAAACGTCCGGCTTTCCTTTCTTACACATTACAATGGGTTAACATTGATATAATAGAACATGGTTAACAAATAATGTGGTTGAAATCTACACATATGCCATAGGGGCAATACTGGGGGATTTGTAATTTACTTCTCAGGTCAATGGGCGCATGGTAGATGGCCCGAAGATTGGGTAAAGTGAGGTCTAGCTAGGGATATAACCCTCTTTGAGTTGTTTCCAGTGGTAGCCGCTATTTTAACTTGATCATGCAGCTTAAGAATTCAATGGGTTCTTTTCCATGTTGACAATCAAGCGGTTGTTCAAGTTATCAATACTCAAACATGTAAATATGAGAGAGTGGTGAATCTGGTCAGTCATATGGTTCTTGCAATATTGAAAACCAATATAAGGGTGAGAGGGTCTATATCCCTTCCAAAGAAACAGTATTGCTGACACAATGTCTCGGTCACAATAAGGGCGGTTCAGGAGTGCAGTGCCAGAGGCCAATCTCAGCCCGGTCAATGTCCCATCCCTAGTTTGGAGTTTAAAAGGTATATAAAAAGATTGAATATTCAATTCCACTTCCCAAAATACAAAAAAATACTTATTGAGTAGTGATAGGAAAACTCACCTATTTTAGAGAGTTATATAAGTTGCAAGAGATATGGCCTGTCCCAAATCAAGACTTGTTACATTTCATCGAGTATCTAGCCTACCAGAATAAAGCTGCTTCAACAATATCGACTTACATGTCAGGTATGCTCATAAACTCCAACAAGTAAATGATACAACAAAATCATTTCTAGTAGTTAAGGCATGTGAGGGTACAAGACGAACTAAGGGTAGTAAAATGGATGCAATAGCGCCGGTTTCCTTAACCACTTTACATAAAATGATAGCAAGCCTAGCAAGCATTTGTCAAAACACATTTGAACAATCTTTATTTTGGGCTGCTTACACGCTCGCATTCTTTGGTCTGTTTAGAATAGGGGAATTTATAGAGGCCAAAAATAAGACACAGGACTAAGCTGTAATTAAATATTCAGACATTAGGTTGTTTGAAAAAGAAATAAACCTAACAGTAAGATGGTCAAAACCTGACCTGTGCGGAAAATCTGTCACCCTCTATATTCCAGCATACGGCAAATCATACTACCCAGTTCTTTGCATGAAAGAGTACTATAATCTTCGCGAACCTATGCATACGCTTAAATGTTAAATCGCTAACCAGATATCAATGCAAAGCCATAATGTCTAAAGCCCTACAATTCACCCAAACAATCGGACACTTCAAATCACACAGTTTTAGAATAGGCGGGGCTAAACATTTAGCTAATTTCGGAACAGGGGAAAGTAGAATCATGGCAGCAGGCAGATGGAAATCAAAAATATACAAAATACTTAAGACTTTAAGGTTACATCAGGGACGTAGATAAGAGGGATACGTAACTTAATTATATACTAAAATATCACCCGTGCCAACATTTGTAGTGTAACGTGCCGGGCTAAAGACGCAGAAGATCCCTTCAGCGAAAAGTATACTCAACCCTGAAGGGGTCCACTTGCCTTATATATCTAACCCTAAGACCATCACTTCGAACCGGTGATGCTAATTTGCATATTCGTTACAATACTTCCCACTCCGAGAAGACTCGTCCCGAGTCTTGGCCTGGGAAACCCATGGGTAAGGCAACTCCAATATGGCAGTTGTCTTCATCCCACCGCTGCCACCAATGTAACGTGCCGGGCTAAAGACGCAGAAGATCCCTTCAGCGAAAAGTATACTCCACCCTGAAGGGGTCCACTTGCCTTATATATCTAACCCTAAGACCATCACTTCGAACCGGTGATGCTAATTTGCATATTCGTTACAGTAGCAAGTAAAACTATTCAAGATATGAAAATAAAAAAAATTATCTCGAAGTTTAAACATTCTTCTATTGCAGTAGATAAAACTATTTTAATATACTACAGGTTTTGATAATATGTTATCATTATGAAAAATGTCAGTTTATTATTTTTTGGAAAAAAATAATATAATTCAGAAATCCCAATATCTGTGTCTTTTCAACAAGTCATTGTTCAAAATACGAAGAAACCCAGTTATTCATTGTATCTCTAACTTTAGTTGAAATGATAAGCTTTCAGAATATGTAAGTTTTGTTTATGTGTCAAATGTGACTTCAAAGTTTTATTTGCTACAAAATGTGAACATTTGGACAATTTTACTTCTATGTTTGATATATTAACTAGATAACAAGTGTACAGGTGGAGTTGCCTATCCCTCTTATCTACGCCCCTGGTTACACATACACATTAATGCACTCGTAACTTTTCAAGGAATGCAGAGTCTGTGGTTGGTAGGTTCGTCTCTTGTGTACTCGGTTGGCATGGCGGCAAGACAGACATTTGACCAGCACATGTGCTTATCAGAGGTTTCGATCAGGTGAATGGGATGACACTGGACACCCTGAATACGACGCTCGACAACCAGTTCAATAAAGATAAGTGTCCGGAATTCCTTTTTATCCACTGTGGATCGAACGATTTAATCACAGAAGGTGTTTCAGGCAAGGACATTGTAGAGAACATTAATACCTCAATCCTTCGCTATAAAGCATTATTCAAAGACATAACAATCATTTGATCATCAATGCTCGCTAGGAGATATTGGCATTTTGCTGCTATCGTTTCGGGGTCACAGATTGACAAAAAGAATAGAAGGTGTTTCAGGCAAGGACATTGTAGAGAACATTAAGACCTCAATCCTTCGCTATAAAGCATTATTCAAAGACATAACAATCATTTGATCATCAATGCTCGCTAGGAGATATTGGCATTTTGCTGCTATCGTTTCGGGGTCACAGATTGACAAAAAGAATAAAAGGGTAAATACAGCCTTTAAATCTTTCGTGTTATAAACAGGTGGGAAAGTCATCTATAATGACAGTTATATAAAGGTAGACGAAGCTGGTCTGAACAGGAAAGATGGGACCCACCTGTCAAATTTAGGAAACACCATTCTTCTAAAGAATTGGAAAGCAGCCTTAAACATGTTTTTAAACGTTAATGGCAATCTGTACCCTGCTGGTCAGTAGGAGCAAAATAACATTTTGTAGCGTGGCAAAATATAGTTGGATATTTAACTGTGGCGGTAAGCTTTTGGGTCTTATTAACCTGGCTTTACCCTGGCCTGACACGATCACAAGCTGCATGTTCTTCAGTGTCGTATTAACATATGTGTAAGTACATGTAGGTTGGGGCCTACCTCTGTGTAACGTGAAGATCACCCTCCAACTCTATATATAGAGTGGAGGTACATATAGCTGTCTAAAGCTTGGGCACTTCATTCGGGGGATAGGTAATACGGGCTGACCCAAAAATGCTGTCCACATGTGTGGGATTTCGACACTATGGTAACATAGGTAGCTAATTCGCCAGTCAAACGTTAAGTCGCAGGCAGTCGGTTGTCTCCCCAGGTATGTTTGTCATAAACTGTGTTAGTAGTATGTTATGTCAGTAACGGACCTTTGCAGCCAATATTACGCCTCTACAGTTTATTGATTGCAATTAAACTTTATTTTCTAAAACAGTTGTTCTTAAACATTTGACGTATGCTATAAGTATTACGGTCGCCTTAGCACTTAAGATGTGAATCAAGTGATCTGCAGACTCTTAGAAGTGTTAGAAAGCTATACAAGTATACGAGTTATTTGAACAAACATCTAGGTTCATAAAAAGGGAGATGTTAAGTTCTCTTAAACCTTTGAGTATATATACTTATAGTTTGTATTGAGTGATGTCCCCTTAGATCAATAGATGATGGATTCGACATGAGCTGGTTATACTTAACAAATTAATACCACTGCAGTTGCCTACATAAACAATATGGTTGGTATTAAATCCACATAATGCAATGATATTGCTTCGAATATTTGGAATTGGTGTATTGAGCATATGACATATGGTTAACTTGTGCACATGTGGCAGGATCTGACAATGTAGAAGATGATCGAGCATCTCGGTCATTTAATAATAATTTAGAATGGAAATTAAATGAGCAAGCTTTTGATAACATTTGTGTACTATTGGGAAAACTTAATGAGCAACTTCCAGATTACTGTTCATGCAGCCTGATCATAACTGCTTTTATGTTGATGCATTTACTTTAAATTGGCAATTTTTAGGAAACATACTAGTATATGTTTTTCCACCTTTCAGTCTTTTGAAACGCTGCTTTCAGAAAATTCGAGAGGAAAGAGCTGTGGGCATTGTCATTTTTCCTATACACAAACAGGGTGTTCACGTATAATGGAAATGTTAGTGGAGACACCGGTATTAATTCGCCGCAAAACGAACGGACTTCTAAATTTACAGGGGAAACAGTGGTGCAGAGGTAGAGCGTCGGACTCTCGTACCAAAGGTCCCATGTTCAAGTCCCGTGATGAGCGGGTTCTGACTTTGAGATTTTTCCACACAAACGGCGCAAGTACTGGTTAAGTCTCCAGAAAGCAGACATCGAGCGTGGTTAATATAAGCTAAATGCTTGTTTCGCAATCGATGTAAAATAAATAAGTTTAAACTAACTTTACCAGGGACGGACTTGGAACGTCCTTTGATAAAGAAGCTGAGACTAATTGCTTGCAAAGTGTCAGGAACATGTTCCGAGAACGAGGGTTTTCAGAGAAGACTACAAACATTCTCATGTCATCCTGAAATCCAGGAACTGAAAAGCAGTAGAGCGTTTTCATCAAAAGATGGTTTTGTTACTGCAGTAAAAGGAAAATTGATCCAATTTCACCTTCTTTGGAAATAGTATTGGAATTCTTAACTCAACAGTTCCACCGAGGTTTGGGCTATGGCAGTTTAAACACAGCTCGTGAAGCTTTATTGTCATAAGGTTTGATCTTTGATGACTTTAAAGTTGGTATTCACCCACTTATAATTCAGTATATGAAGGGAGTGTTTGTGTTAAACCCACCGAAACCTCGTTACACAAGTACTTGGGATGTCAAAAATTGTTAAGTTATTTGAGAAAATCATCGGTGAAGCTAATTTCATTAAAGGATTTTACCATAAAAGTGCCAATGCTTAGTTATGGATTTGATACAAGCGAAACGCGTCCAGACTTAACATATGATTAATGCTAATGAATACCAGAAGTTAAAATCAGAGTTTGTTTTTAAATTAGAATGGTCCTTAAAGCAAAGGAGACCTAGTTACAATTGTTCAGTTATTTGTTTTAACGCATTCTCTCCAGACAGGAGGCTTTGTATACACACAGTTTTAAAAGAATACCCAGAGCGCACCAAAGTTTTTTGAGCGCAAAGACAATCAACAAGAAATATGTTATTGATAAATTACGTTAAACCTTATTAAAATATAAGTAGGGATATTATTTCAAGATGGATAGAACTGTGATGATTAGATCTAATATTGATGTAAACAAATATACTGCTCATAGATCAGCAGCAACTTCTAAAGCAAAGTTAAATTCAGTGCCGATAAAGGACATTTTAGAAAAAGCAGGCTGGTCTCAGGAGAAAACGTTTGCCATGTTCTATGAACGGATATATAATATAAGAAAATACATTTTAAAAAAGGGTGCTTCAATTAAAGGTAATTTTTACGATTGGATTTGAAATCTCATTTACGAACGAAACGTAAATTGTTTACGAAAAATAAATAAAAAAGCTCACATGAACATTGATTTCAATGATATGGTTGAGTCAGATCAGGGGAAAAGGGGGATTTATTCGTTGGTTACATAGAAAGGACATACATATTATTCAAATTGGTCTGATTTTTCACCCGAAGTAACACCTACGAGTCCAAACAAGTTAAAAGTCTCTCTTGAAAGCTCAGGGTCCAATTCCACCAACCTTACTTAGCGCTAAGTAATACTTAAATACTTAAATACTTAAAATCACATTTCATCAATTGTGTTTCCCTAAAATTAGATAAAGCATGATTGGTGGAATGCTATCAAGTATATGACTATTTTGACATAAATAGTTACCTTGACTTATTTTTTTGTTTTAAGAAATAGAATCTTTTGTCATTTCAATTAAGTATTTAAGTATTACTTAGCGCTAAGCAATGAATTGTACCCTGGTAAGACAGTTCGTATACACAAGCTCACCCGAACCAATTTTGTTCACAGATCGTTCACATCTGACGCATCTGATTTACATTTACGCAGTCTACCGTGATGTGGAGAATGTTTTACACTGTCAGTTAACCCTTTCTCACATTCAATAAATCTACAGCAGACCACTTTGAATAAGTCAACAAGCGTCTGTATGGGGGAAATGGGTTAATAACATGCTTTGCCAGCGAACGGTCCTTATCTTAACGCAATACGACAAACATATAGAGAAGGGTGGAATAAAGCGAACAATAAGACGATACATGTCGTCACACCTTGGTGCAAAAAACTCAATAAGTACATGTTTTGTAATATAACAGGAGAGCACTTAAACTGATTTTCTTTGAGAAATGACACTGGATTTAACATTGATTTCAAGTTTCAAATGAGAAACAAAAAAACAAAAAAGTAAAAAAAAAAATCGGATTTTTCAAATAAAAGAGATATTGTCTGTTTTTCTTTCATGCTTACATATAAATTATAGAAATTTCTCAGTGAATTATAATCTATAACTTCACAGTGAGTTTATAACTTTTCACTTTACGGGAGACAACTTTTTTCTCGATGTTGTTAAAAGTATTTTTGAAAATACTGATTCTTAAAACGACTTAACGATTCAATAGAGTTGATCTGTGCATCTAAATTTGTGATAACCGATTGAATAGGCCCAGTAGGCCTATCTTAAATGACGTGAATCAATAAAAGCCACTGTTTATATAAAAACTTTATATTAAAATGAAAGTTACAGTTATTTTTAGAAAAATATTTCAAGCTTACCTATGAATTTTAGAAATTTCTCAGTGAAATATAATCTTATGAATTCACCGTGAGTTTACGACTTTTTGCAGTGAGTTTATAATTTTTGCAGTGAGTTTATACTTTTACTTTACGGAATTACTAAAAAGAGGTATAGTAAAAGTTTTTTTTTTAATTTTTGTTCCATATTAACCTAACCAGTAGCACCTTCAAATATTAAGGACAATTCTTTGGTTAAGCTGGAATACTACTGGAGCAAACCTAAACCCTAATCAATGGAACATTAATAAGCTAAGTGTTAATCTAGATATTTCGGATAAAAAAACACGCCACAGTTTGAAACATGATTACCATATGTATCAATTCTAGTTTAACAAAATTTAGCTGTATATAAATTTGACAAGAACAAATAACTTAACATCATTCGTATTGAAACCCATGACATGTATTTGAAATTCTTATAATTGGTAATTGCAGATATGAAGAAGTAAATTGATATGTTGTTATGTTTCTGTTTTAGACCGACCGTTGCATTGTATTCAGTCAAATTAGATATTAAAATGTCTATGATCCATCTCTGTGATTAACATAGTAAGCCCTTATTGGTACTACCGGTATATTTGACCACACTTTTAAGTCATCATTATAGCACTCACAGTTGTTCATTCTGGACATCTCTAATGATTGGGGGTTTACGCCGTTTTCAACATAACTTAAGTAATATCATAGTGATATTTTACTTATTCGTGCTGCCTGTGTAAACTAACTATTACAAGGCTAGGAAATGTGCCATGCCCAATGTCTCTCCACCATGACCGCCACGACTGGGGATAGAATCCGAGACACCCGGTTTAAAATTCGGACGTTAATAACTCGGCCGCCGGGGATTCCTATGACATCTCAAACAGTCCTTTGATTTTCCAGTACGATGTAATCCCATGTTAAAAGAGACACTGTTTTCTACATATAAATGTGTTTGGTGTAATAAGTATCATGTCCCAATTAGCCAAATCGTATGCATGTATTTTTTGGAAGAGGGTCTCATACCCAAAAAAAAGATATTTGTGAACTCGCCTTGACCAGGCTAAAAAAGAATATTTGTCTTGCACATGGACTCCTATAGTAGCTAAATAGTTCAACCAGGCTTCAGCCAAAGACTTATCAAACGAAAACAGACAAAGTGGTGTAGTGTTAGAGCATTTGCATCATCATGAGCAGGAGACCCAGGCTTGACAATTAGTCAGGTCATACCAAAGACATAAACCAAGGAATCTGCTTCCCTCTGTTATGAATAGGATTTCATGGATAGCATTATCACTGGTGCGCCTGTGTCAGGATAAATCTACCCATAGTAGTGAATATTGTCCAGGAAAATGATGTCATATAAAAAGCACAATTGAAAGTGGCTTTAAATGCCTGTCTAAATACATGCACCATTTTTAGAAATGAAATATATATGATAATTTTATCTTTAACCCTTTCCCACATATAGACGCTTTCTGACGCCTCTGCAGCAGACGGGTTTTTGAAAACATAGCAACAAAAAAAGAAATTGCTCAAAACGAGCAATTTCTCCTTTTGCCACAATGTTTTCCACTTTTAGGTTATCCATTCAATTATAGAGATTTTCTATTCTTTGACAAAATATGTTCAAAGTCGTCTGCTGCAGAATTGTCGTATGAGGGAAAGGGTCTAAATACAAGAACCATTTTTAGAAATAAAACATATATGATAACTTGATCATTTCAACTCTTTAATAAACTGTTGAAGATACGTCACACTATAATGATTGATTACATGATGTTAGTTTCTGGTGATACCAACCGTATGTGTACTAAACTAAGAGTATCAAACCTCAGTAGGACTAAAAAAATGTAAATGTTTGCTGTATAAAAAAAAAAAATATTAAGTTTTTTTAAAAAGGTCCTAAAAAGTGTTTCAAATTAGGTTTGCTAAAGAAGCTTTTAAAATTAGAAAACTGTGTATTGAACAATATGAAGTAGAAGACTTTATTCATGCTTAAAAACGATAGCATGTTCATTTTTGATTGTTAATATATATGTATTTTGCTGTGTGTCTTTGCCATATTTCATTTTTAGTTGTTTATAAATGGGCAAATGCATGTTTTTATGCCGTTTGCTAATACAGTTGTTTTTCCGATAGGGAATATCCAATCCTTTCAAAATCAAGCTCAGTATAAGGATTTGAGAATTATCCACTAACAATTATGCCTGGATTTGAACTGCCTTTGCGGAATTGACCCTGCTGCTACATACTATATCACTTTATAATAATATGATGATTAAACTTGAACAACAATTTGAACTTAAACAATGCTACTCCTATGATCATAGATGATGATAGAAATGGCACTAACACCATGTTGTTAATGAAAACTTGCAACCGAATCAGCACCAGAAGCATGGCAAGCTGGCAACTGATCAGTCAGAGACCAATGATCAATGATCAATACATAGTGTAAAGTAAAGTATACGATTACCCTAAAAACTAAAAATGGTGTCACAAAAAATATTTCAACTATTTACATGAATCAACTAGAATGGAGTGATCCGCGGAGCACGTTGTGTCGCCTACACCTACTCATTGAAAGTGTGACGAAAAAGTGTGACGGACAGAAAGACAGACGCCGGATGAAAGTGTGACGAAACAGTGTGACGGACAGACAGACAGACGCCGGACAAAAAAGTAATCCCTAAGTGCCTACCATGCTACGCAGGGTGACACAAAAATAGTCAAAAAGCCATAAATTGTTTGCATCTTGTCCTGTCCACAGTTAATTGTTTACCTGAAGTGTAATTCATAATTGATTAAAATGCTTTTGGCAACATTAAAAAAAGATGAAATACAGCATGTTGTACTTACTGTGACTGATTAAAATTCATTTCTAATTTGCTTAAATTTGTGTCCAAAATTAGGGACTTTGACTATTTTTAATTTACATTATACAACCCTGACATGAGATATAAAGCACTATACATAGAAGAAATACTGTCCCCACAAATCATAGAGAGCTTGGATACATCTAAACAGTATGAAGTTACGGTTTATGAAACCATCTGAGTTTAAATACATTTATAGAATGAAGTGAAGCGAACAATGATACGATATAAATAACTGTACGACTTTTGTAGTATATATAATATACATCACATTGAGAAGACTCGAGCATTGCTCACTGACTTAATTATTAATACATTTAAACACAACAGTAATCTCGAAGAAAAACGTATATACTGGTATTTCCTTACTAAAACACAATCACATTTAATCGCCAATGCAAATTTCTTCAAAGAAAAACAATATTGGGTAAAGCAAACGTACTGCATATGCTAATTATTTAGTTTTGGGTAAATATTCACAAAGTCACGAGAGTTTTGGTGATTAAATAATGATATAAACATTATTACGCCTTTTTAACTAAACTGGCGAAGTCAAATGATCACAAGTGATAACTGCGATACGGATGTTCCCTACGGTCCTTAATATTCAATAAATAATTGTATCTGAAGTTTTGATATAGAATTACATCGATGCTGGATTTTGAAGACAACAATTTCCAGTTAGGCAAAGACTTTGGCGGATTAATTACAAACAACTAGCAAACAAGCATTCATTAATTGGATATGAATTCGTGATTGGCTTTCGGAAATAAGTTGTCGACCCCTGACATTATTTGTGGAACAACTGTTAATAAAAATCTAACCTGCACATTTATGCAGACGCATGTTGCATCTCTTTATAAATGCTATTATCGAATCGATAGATTCGAAGTAACGTCATAGATAGAAAAGTGCATAATATGTATTAAGAATAATATCAGCAAGGATTCAGCTATTAGTACCGTTTTGTTGTCAATTCACAACATGCTTTGGGACTTTCAACATTCCCTTTTTAACTATATTAAAAAAAAAAAGGAAATTAAAATGAATAGTAGCAGAGAACGATACCAGGTAGACAGATGGGCAGGCAGACCGACAGATAGACATAAGGAAGAAACTCAAGTTAAACAATGAATTCGAACAGCAGCTATACACGTTTAAACAGGTTCCTTAGCGAGAATCTTAGCATCCTTTTCATTTCGAAATTATGAATAGTTTAAATCATGCTTGTGGATAACTGCGTTGTTAGGATGAAACGTACTAAGTACTTGTAGAATTAATAAATATTATACTAAAGCCCAAAATATAATGGATTATGTGATTACCCATTGTTGTATTTATTATCCCCCGCTTTTTCGAAGAAAAAAGGGGGGTTATTAATTTGGGTTTGTCCGTCTGTCCGTCCGCATGAGAGAGTACTTGTGGGGTGCGTGTTTTTCCTGAAGCCCACCCACCACCCTTTAATTTGGGTTTGTCCGTCTGTCCGTCCGCATGAGAGAGTACTTGTGGGGAGCTCACCCACCACCCTTATAAAGACACTTGCATATTAATGTTATTCATTCCGTAAAAGGGGGTTAATTACGGAATGAATTGCATACTTGTGGGGTGCACCCCACAAGTTAACATCAAAGGAAATAACCCCACAAGTACACTCCCATGAGTTCGTCCGTCTGTCCGTCTGTCCGTCTGTCTGTCACACTTCGTTTCCGTGCAATAACTGCCACAAATGTTAACCGGTTTTTTTCAAACTTGGTAATAAGGTTAAATGCCTTAAGGGCTAGGCCAAGTTCGATCGTCACTTTCGGCGGACTTTATTCGGTGGAGTTATGGCCCCTTATTTAACAAAAAATGTCGTTTGTTGCTGTTTTCGTGCAATAACTGCCACAAATGTAAACCTTTTTTTTTCAAACTTGGTAACAAGGTTAAATGCATTAAGGGCTAGGCCAAGTTCGATCGTCACTTTCGGCGGACTTTATTTAGTGTAGTTATGGTCCCTTATTTAACAAAAAATGTCGTTTGTTGCTGTTTCCGTGCAATAACTGCCACAAATGTGAACCATTTTTTGTCAAACTTGGTAACAAGGTTATATGCCTTAAGGGCTAGACCAAGTTCGATCGTCACTTTCGGCGGACTTTATTTGGTGTAGTTATGGCCCCTTATTTAACAAAAAATGTCGTTTGTTGCTGTTTCCGTGCAATAACTGCCACAAATGTGAACCATTTTTTTTCAAACTTGGTAACAAGGTTAAATGCCTTAAGGGCTAGGCCAAGTTCAATCGTCACTTTCGGCGGACTATATTCGGTGGAGTTATGGCCCCTTAATTAACAAAAAAATGTCGTTTGTTGCTGTTTCCGTGCAATAACTACCATAAATTTGAACCGTTTTTTTTTTCAAACTTGGTAACAAGGTTAAATGCCTTAAGGGCTAGGCCAAGTTCAATCGTCACTTTCGGCGGACTATATTCGGTGGAGTTATGGCCCCTTAATTAACAAAAAATGTCCTTTGTTGCTGTTTCCGTACAATTACTCCCACAAGTGTGAACCTTTTTTTTTCAAACTTGGTAACAACCTAGGCCAAGTTCGATCCTCACTTTCGGCGGACTTTATTCGGTGGAGTTATGGCCCCTTAATTAACAAAAAATGTCCTTTGTTGCTGTTTCCGTACAATTACTCCCACAAGTGTGAACCTTTTTTGTTCAAACTTGGTAACAAGGTTAAATGCCTTAAGGGCTAGACCAAGTTCGTTCGTCATTTTCGGCGGACTTTATTTGGTGGAGTTATGGCCCCTTATTTAACAAAATATGTCGTTTCTAGCTGTTTCCGTGCAATAACTGCCACAAATGTGAACCATTTTCTTTTCAAACTTGGTAACAAGGTTAAATGCCTTAAGGGCTAGGCCAAGTTCGATCGTCACTTTATGTGGACTTTATTCGGTGGAGTTATGGCCCCTTAATTAACAAAAAAATGTCGTTTTTTGCTGTTTCCATGCAATCACTGCCACAAATGTGAACCGGTTTTTTTCCCAAACTTGGTAACAACGTTAAATGGCTTAAGGGCTAGGCCAAGTTCGATCGTCGCTTTCGGCGGACTTTATTCGGTGGAGTTATGGCCCCTTGCTTAACAAAAAATGTCGTTTGTTGCTGTTTCCGTGTAATTACTGCTACAAATGTGAACCTTTTTTTTTTTCAAACTTTGTAACAAGGTTAAATGCCTTAACAGCTAGGCCAAGTTCGATCGTCACTTTCGGCGGATTTTATTCCTACAATATTTCCTGCAAGCGGGGGATATAAATTTCATGAATTTGCTTGTTTCAATTAATTATAGTTTGTAAAATCGCTTTATTTAATTTTATTTATGCATATTACTAGTTTATTTGATTTCTTTATCTTGAATATGCTTATGCATATATTGATGATACTCAATATATTAGTAGTTTGAATTTATACGAACCAATATATAATACATTTGCATATTCAAATGTATGTATACTACTTTTGTTTGTTAATATATGCATTTCATGAGAACACGGAGTTTATGTCACTTCATTATAGTAATCCGCAAACAGAACTTCTTTATTGAACAGAACAGAACAGAACAGAACTTTATTCAAGAATATTGACTTGAACACATATGGTTCATCTTCAAAATTCAAAATATTTAATCATACATGAATATGGACATAAACATAGATACATATAAAGTTTTTAAGACTCTCTTTTTATGAAAATATAAATATACACATATATTTAGATAAATACCACAAAATAGGATAATACATATT
Source organism: Serripes groenlandicus (assembly GCA_031761405.1). Lineage (NCBI taxonomy): Eukaryota > Metazoa > Mollusca > Bivalvia > Cardiida > Cardiidae > Serripes > Serripes groenlandicus. The sequence goes on along the minus strand of JASEVX010000023.1, from coordinate 339,583 downwards.
TACATATATTTAGATAAATATAATATTTATTCTAAACATATAAAGCTCTAATAAAGATTACTGGCTCGTTGTTCCCGATACTCCCCGAGACGTTTATTGTTTTATGACCCCGTCAATTATGGGTGATTCTCGAAACCTCGTGGAAATTGACGAATGTATTGCTTACGAGTAAAGACAGGCGAATCGATATTTGTAATCTTAACTGAAAGAAATTCTTGGGATGTCTGTAGGTTTGCGAAATTCAGATATTGATTATATTAGAATACGGCAGATATAAAAACTGATGTTCGAAGCCAATTTCTTCACGGTTTCGCGAACACAATGTCATATGCCAACGTTTCTTACGGAACTGAACATAACTACTGGTTATATCAGGTTCATAATTGCTCATATCATTTGTTTTTGTTATGAACTTAAAGTTTCATCTGATTGCATAACATATTGACGACAATACCAGTGTTGCCCATCTAGTGGTAGAGCGTCTGCCTCGGATAAGGGAGGTCGCATGTACCCTGGCCAGGTCATACGAAATACTTTAGAAAGGGTTAGTAATGGCTACCCTGCCCTCCTTGGCGCTCAACCACCTTGGTTGCATGGTTGGCGCTGGTATCAGGATAAATGGACCTGCATAACTGGTTACCAACATAGGAAACGCCGTTATATAACTGTAGAATGGTTGAAAGATGCGTACAATACCAAACAGTCAATTTTGTGTTGCTTTTCCGTTTCGTGTCAGTTAATGAGATAAACAAATTAAACCTAGTGTCCGAAATGTATTTTAAAGGGCGTTTATATAACACTCCGTGCTTTCGAGGAAACAGGAGGTTTTAATGCAGCTAGATTATTAGTATTAGTTTGATATAAATATTAGGCGTATTTCGAAGCGAAATACGTACATCTGCATGTATAATAGTTTCACCATTGAAGTACTTTTGTTAAATAGTGATGATCAATAATATCACGTGAAGCAGTCACGGTTGAATAATCCAAACATTCAAATGATATTCATATACATGTACGTTCTGTGTACAACAGTTTATAAGTCAGCAACTGTTATACTCAAAGTTTTGAGCGATGAATAAGTTAAACTAAGCTTGGCGTAATTATTACAATTGTCCATCACTTTTTGCCTGTGTATCCATGCTGTCAGAAGTTTCATGAAACATTCTGTGAATAATTGACGAACAGTGTAGAGACAGATTAAACGTCACGGATGTGCATGTTGATCTGGCTACACACCGATCGCAAACGCTTTGAGGTCGTTTTAGTAGAACATTGCTCAAATCTTTAGTCAGTTAGGTTATGGGACCCATATGTAATTTTTGGTATACTCTTTGAAACTTTCAGGAATCATTTTTAGACTATCGGGGAACATGAAAACCAATGTTGGCAATTTTTCATAATCCCCCAACAGCGGCCATCTTGGATTTCAAAATGGCCGCTGTTGAAACCTACTATCCACCATATATCGGCCTATAAACAACATAAATTCATGATTTTGGTGTCTACACCCACATTTTCAGAGTCAAGGAACCCATTTCCGTGTTTACAGAAAGTGTCAGCTGACAGCCTTAGCGGCCATATTGGGATCCAAGATGGCCGCCATGCAAAATTCTGGATTTCTTTATATATCACGACCTATATGTCATAGAGACATGATTTTGGTGTCAATACCCACATTTAAGGGTCAAGGTACACATTTCTGTAATTACAGATAATCTCAGATGACAGCATTGGCAGCTATATTGGTATCCAAGATGGCTGCCATGCAGAATTAATAGTCCAAATATAATAACTTTGTCCAAATTACATGTTTTATATGCAACATTTAGAAGATACATTTTCAGACCGTTTCATCTGGAATTTCTAGAATCAGGAGTCTGGCTGAAGTAGGTAACAGTCAATCTCCATCATTTGCTGTATATTTTATAATGGTTAATCACACAATAGACACCGCAAGACATGAACAACATGATCAAGCACTATAATGGTTATCTAACACCGTTACACGCACACCAGTAATACAATAAAAGCCTATTCAATGTCATCAGGATCCACGGTATTATTGTTCATGTTTTGGCACATGTCTGCAGCTGCTTCACATCGGCAAAGTTCTGTAAAAGGTAAAGCACTGATTCGACATGAACATCTCACTGAAGCACATTTATTCATCGTATTCGGATTACTGGCACCACATGAACACCTTACCAATTCCACAACTGCAGCCGGAGCTGGTGCGATCTTGGATAACACTGGTACCAACCGGTCATCCTGTTTTGTCCAACCAAGCTTGGTAGGGTCTGGCACAACATGGTTAAGTACAAGATCTGTTCCCAAATAGCAGCTTGGCAGTGTGCGCGTTTGATATGTTCTAGCCACGCACCAAATGTTGGAGGCAACATATGAACTCCTTTATCAGTTTCTTGTTGTTTGAATAAGGTTCACCTGAGAGTGTGTGGCCGTGTGATGGTGATCCCTTTCTTACAGAAGAGACTGCACAGGAAGGACACACAGCCATGCATAGTCTCCTCGGATGGCTCACTTCCGATATAGCAGTGATGATGCTCGAACTAGCTTTCAAGAAGGCTTCGAAACATGCCTTCTTGGATTTACCGTTGATGTGCCCAGTTGTATCAGAACCAATTAAAGCGTGCCACTTTGGCAAGGCACTTGCCTTGTTTGATCCTAAAGCATCGTAAATTGGTTTCAACATTATAAATCGGCGTCGTTCACCTACACCCATGATCATTGCAATATTGTCTCCGAGCAGAGGAACAGGTCGTAAGGCCGTAAGGCCGTAAGGCAAGGAGCAATACGTCCGTGTCAGGACTCGTGACGTGAACAGTAAATCCATCCTTTGCTGCATGTGATGCATGTATGATCATAAACGTATCAGCTTCCTCCTGGGAACTTACCCCTGGATTTACATCACCAGCTCTATTTGACATGACACTTTTGTGACTTGCTGTAATGACATGTACTTGTGCATTGTCTATTAGCTTCTGTGCCAGGTGTAGTGGTAGCGAGTCCTTTGTTACGATGCTACCAAGAAATGATTTGTTGTTTCTGATTTTATTCGAGTCCTCCACTTTATTTCCTGTGGCGGGTGACTTGGTCCCTCTACGCCGCTCACGGGTATCTTCCTTTAGTGAACCGTCGACTGAGTAGTTGTCAAATATAACTCTGGTGAGATCATATCTCCGGGCCTTGTTGTCTATGATCGACACAAATGCATCACTAAGTGACTTACAGTTCACAAGTGGTTTTACTTGTTGTCTTTTTCAATGCGCGGTTTTTTGAGAACGGATGCGTTTACAGTTTTATAACATGTTAACAATTTGTTCAAACTGGTTCTGTCTGCATTATTGTCTAACATGCATCTTCAACATCTGCAATAACCTTTGATTCCATGGCTGCGTAACATGTGAAGTATGATCAAATTAACAATACGATTCAACACGGTATTTCTAACAAAGGTCTTTTACTTTTAGAGACATATTAAAGTGTAAATTGTCAATCCACATATACCACCACCTGCACCTGTTTTTATTCTACATTTTCTGAATGTTTTTGACTCACATTAAAATGTTTTCCAGTCGTGTAGATGACGTTTTCTGTTTGGAGATACCTATACTTTTCATACAGACACGTCACGAGAAAGATCGCGATTAGTACAGGCTTCTTCGCACAGGGCGTTTGCAATGTGAAGTTTTAAGGTAAGAACAACAACATCACAGGTTTAAATTCTATTTACTGTTATAATCATAGCAACATAAATGAATACAAATGAATGTATTACACAGTAACGTAAAAACGCATTTTAAGAACATACACATTATGTATATAACTGTCCTATGCACTCCAAAATTACGACTGACAGCACTAGATACACACTTTACGCGCCTGCGCACACATGCCAGACATTATTTCAGTATCATAGCACGACAGCGTTGTGTTGTACTTCAAGGACAGTACGGCATTTATCAACTGCTTGCATATGTTCTCTCTGTCGTCTCTCTGGCTTGAACGCCAGCGGAACGAGGATTGGACACCGAGCCTTCTGTAGGGGATCCTTATCTTCGACATATCCGCACAGTACGAATCGAGTGGTATACCATTCTCGTAGACCGTTAGTGAACTGTGCGCCATCAACTGGTAGTCTACAAATGTATCCTGTATGACAGTGACCTTCCCGACTCCAAGGCGAGCGGCCAGGTCGTAAACTGCAAATACCTAAACATAATAGTGAGAAATATTTGTTCATTGATTTGAGTACATTCAGCTACCCAAGGGAGAGTCAAAATGTGGCTGCTGAACACAGGTGGCTGTTTAATACAAGTCAAATAAAGAAGACAATTTTGTATTGTTTTTTCTTCAAATGGCTGCTTAATACAAGTGGCTGCATAACAGAGATGACCGCTAACACAAGTTTGACTGTATATCTATAGTATATGTCCTATGTACATGTATCTTGACCTTCATTCAGTCAATGAAAGCCGCCTTACGCAACATATGTGATTATTAAACTGTGGGCACTGACACTGCAAACGTCAAAATAATATGTATTCTTGATTATCTCGTTTCATGTACTATACTCATCGGATTTTGCACGAGTGTTGTCTCTGAATCAGGTTCGCAGAAAGCCAAAGCTCTTGCGGACAGGGTTGTTAACAGGCAAATTGGCCAACATCTTCTCTTAAAATGACAAGATATTATTGAAGACCAACTAGTTGTGAAAATTGTTGATTTTTGTTATTACTTAAATGAGTGTGTTGGGGTGTGTAGTCGACCTTCGTAATGTCAGCGGCGCTTTTTATTACGCTCATAATGATATGACCGTCTTGATCACGCACAAATCCTTCTCGTGCAAATGGCCAGCCATCGCGTCACCATTCTAAAAAATATAATACGTGTAACATAAAAACGTAAGTAGCGTTTGTACAGGTGCGCAAATTGTATTCATTAACACCACAACGGGCATTTCAAAATTAAATTGACGGTGCATAGTGTATTGACAAGTGCACATTATGGGCAGCATTTCAGATCTGTATTTATATTGTAATACGTCATTACTGTGATGACCGGTTATACATATTTATTCATATTATATTTATAGAATTTACCTTGAAACTGGTGATGCAGCTGATCAGCGGTTTCAAAATGTATGACAGAAAGTGGAAGGTCATGGATAGAAGCGCGTCCGGGAGGTTCCACGCCTATTGGATTCGTTGGAAATCGAGTGCTGGCCACTGCTGTAGATACCGATCGTTGTAAGTCTCAAGGGAGAGCCACCGGTTGCTGAAATGCCCAACCAACTTATAGGTTACTGTATCTGTGAATTCCCGGAATTCTTGTAGAGTATGTCGTCGCTAGGAGCTGTGCTGGAAGTGGTTGTAAGAGAACTTCCTCGACGGGCATGGCCAGATTCTTCACTGAATACTTGGTACACGTGCTCAAGATATGGCACACACATCATGCCAGGTAATGTCCCTCTCGGTGAACACCTCCTGTAGTCACGTGGACAGGTTCTCTCCTGTAACGATGTTACACACTGGCTTAGACAAGATATATGCCATGACTTTCAATACAACATTGTCGTACACTCTTACTATTATAGCCACACATTTACCTTGCTCTTGTCCACCATGACACTGAATGTGTTGTCCCGGCACATTCGGGTGACTTTTTTGTCGGCGATGGGAGCCCGCGCTTTCGATACTAGCTGTGTAGCTTCGGTCCATCGGCAGTGGAACTTCTTGGCGATTTCGCTGTCAGGAAACAGGACATTCACCAATTCCGTGATGTGGTCGGCAACGGAAAACAGCAAGTTATGCTCAGTAATGAACTTGGCGAAGTAGACTTCGGTCATTGCCACGGGATAGTGGAATGCTGCATTGAAGAAAGCTTGCTGGATACGTGGCATGAAACTGATTCGGCCTTCGCAAGGTACGTTTTGCTGGTGATGGTACCATTCTACCCGTTTTGTGCCAGATGATAGAACCTGACTACAAAACGGGTAGACTGGCACCGTTTTCGACGAAAAACACTATTTTCACCGTAGGTCTATAAGTCCTGACTACTTATCGTAGGGTATAGTCCAGCACAAAAATGGATAGACTGTCACCGTTTTGGACGAAAATCACTTTTTCCTATAACAAAAACTCACCTTTAGTTGCTCTAATGCCACATACGACGTCACGACTACTCGCAAAGTATATGGTGGCATTCTAGAGGTCCTGACATAAAACGCACATATAGTTGCACCGACGTCCTATATATACACGTTATCAAAACGCGTACGCCAAACATACGCTAGTTGTACGTTATGTATACGTTACTAAATCGGCAGGCATACGCCAACTATATATATATACGTTGCAGATACGTCAGACATACGTTAGAAGTACGTTCCTCATGCACCATCAATACGCTAACTGTACGGTACAACTTCATGCAGCGCATGTCAGCGTATGACAATCGTACTCGACCTATGAGTAAGGTACCACTAGTGTAACTCGAGCGTTTTCAGCGTATGCCTTGCGTCTGCCTTGCGTTTAAACCATACGTCCAAATACGAACAAATAGTTCAGGCATGCTTAAAAATAAATCTGCCTCGCCGTATGCCCGCGTATGCCACCGTATGCGACCGTGCTTGAAACGTATAAAACCTATGCCCAACGTACCCTTAGCGTATGTCAGCGTATACCAGCGTATGCGTGATAGTTTGCATACGCTGGCATACGCTAGTACGATACGCAATAGTGTGACAGGGCCATAACATACAAGATGTAATTTGATTGGTAATTTCGATACTGTTACGCGTTTAGTTTGTTTTCGCAAAATTACCCTGTTCGGGCAATACTCGTTAGTTGTAACACATGAATCACTGCTAGTCCGGGAGCCAATAGGCTGAACATGGAATTTCCGGTTAAAGTTTTTTTTTCTCAACTAATTTTGGTAGTCTATGGGTTACTCTTGAAGATCAAAGAGGATGGGTGACCCCTGTCACCTTTGGGGACATTTAGATATTAACCCTTTAATTTTCAAATTCAACAAAAAAAGAGTTTTCATTCTTTTGTCAAACATTTAATAAGAATTATTTATTTCTGACCAGAACAAAGAACAGTTATGGGAATGATATCATATATAACTACAATATGGTCATTTCAGTGTGAATTAACCCTTCGCTGGCTAATTCCGAGTAAATACTACAGGGAAATTGGATTTAAATTTATCTGACAAAAAGACCCTGTTCAAATTCTGTTTTCACATTGGTTACATATTTGTAATAATTCATGGATCTACATTGGTTACATATTTGTAATCATTCATGGATCTACATGTATTGATGATTAGGAAAGATCATGATAGAAGATAAAGTCTGATCAGATTAACCACGTTAACCCTTTCTTCCTAATTCCAAACACTTACTCATTGAAAAGTGATGAATTGTTCCCTACATGTACGAGTACTTTACAGAAGACACACAATCATTCAAATATCAGAATGTTCTTCAGATGATTACACGTAGTTGGGCTCGTTAATTTGCTGACGATTACCTGACGTAAAGTCAGTTTAACCCTTTGATATTCAGAACATTACAATTCACATTAAAAACCACAATTTCACATGAGACAATGATATTCAAAACACCGTCATGATGGCTCGAAAAAAAATGTAGAAACTAAACATGGAGGGCTGTCACCTTGGCTATAACTTGTCTGATGCATGGGCTTTGACTTTTGCACCCACACCGAATTAAGTCCAGGATACAGTCTAGTGCAAGTTTGAAACCATCAGGTACGCTTGTCGGCATAAAGGATGTATTGTTCAAGTATTTGTTTCCATACTGCATGAGCAGGCAGGAGTTTCTTAATGATCTTACTCTGTTTTTCTACTGTCAACTTGATTTCTACAACTGTCCTCCCTTTGATGGGAGATTCCATGGGTCATTTGAAGGCTAAGTTTTGCTCTTTCATAGTGTTAACGGAGCAGCACAAAAACGTCTGTATCGATCATCAGACACAACTGTCAGTTGCATAGCATCATTTGCACACTTCAGAACCTGTTGGACTATGATCATATCCGCTTCCTCACGCGACGTTTCAATGTCATATCTGGCCTTGATGTCTTTACCCTCATTGGCGATTTCAACAGGATAGGGGTCTTTTCCTGTTATCACCAGTTTGCGACTGTTATGACAGGTATGAAACAACATATCCCGCGTTGGTTCATTGCATATTAATTTCATGAGCTGTTTCTTATTCTCCACTACCGTCAAGACAACATTTTGTGAAGGCAACATTGTTTTGGGGTTTAATTGATGGCTTCAACTGACGCCTGTTTCTCTACCGTCCCTAGCTACAGACTTAATGCTGAAGTCATCGTACCTGTCAAATATAAGGTAAACGTTACTGCTCTCTAGATATGTTGCGACACATCCTTTAAGGTTTGCAGCGAAATCCAGTACTATCCCCTATTCTGGCCAATGTAATGTCCAAACGAGAGCAGATCCATCTATAATAGTTACATCTGCACACCGAGTATTTCTACATGAAACGTCTATTTAGCGCAGCCTTGTTCTTTGCAGTCCGCATTCCCGTTTCTGTGAACATAACAGTGTTGCAGTTCAGATCCTTTGGTCACATCCTGAAAAATTCAAAGGGTTGCACTTGCGCCTGGGTGGAATGCATGCTCTTATGAGTTTTGTGGGCTCCATTGGCACCTTGATGGCCGAAAGTGGACTGTCAGATGTTCTGTCTTCAGTCTTTGCTGGTGTACCCAAAATGTTCAGTGGCAAGAAATTCCCGCAAAATGTTCGCGCATTGAGGTTACTGGCAGAAGAGGTTCTTCGCTATGTTATTGAATGCAACTATGCAAGTTCTGAGGATCTGATGAAAGACTTGGAAAAAAGAGCCAGTCAAAGCAAGACAGTAAAAATGTGGCTATATGTCTCATTAAACATGTGTTTATTATGATGTCTTACATAATAGCTGAGCGTGAGGGTGACTGGCTCCCACACTTGTCTTCATTTAGGCAGATGATCCCAACTATTTTGCTGCTGGCCATGTTCACTATGCCCGTTATAGCTTTAATTACCTCCGTACAATGGAAAACCTGCCTCCACATGTCCGGTGTCACTTTTTAAGGGAGAACATGTTGCGCACCACATCCAAAGAATATGGAACGGGATATGGAGTGACATGTTTATCGAAACAACTATCATGAGGTATGGACATGGCAGCGATGGAATCATAGGAATCACACTAAAGCCTGAGGCTCTCAAAGTGTGGGCTCTCAGTCGCCACCTGTGTTGCAGCATTGAGTCCAGGCTGAAGGAAATGGAGGAAGAGGAGGATAGTAAACAAAGTCGTCTGCTGCATATGTGTTGTATGTGGGAAAGAGTTACCTGAACGCCGTATAAATAGTTTACTATTACGATCGACTTTTTGTATCTTCCTACACCGACAAAGAAATCTTGCTCTATCAGCCGTCACGCTATACAGACTCCGAAACGATCTTAGTCTGACAAGTTTTATTTAAAAGAAAAACTCATGGTTTCGCACATGTATAGGGGGCGATGTTCTTTCCGACAACTAGAAAAAAGTAATTTTGTACAACGTCCTTCGTCTCATTCATCGGCCTGTTTACTCTTTCAGCACCAAATTGTTTAAAGTGGACTCTTACTTGTTCAAAATCGGGCGTCTCCATTTATCATGTAATAAAAGGTAACATTTGATAACTAAAAGGTAAACAATGTCAATGTCGGGTGAGACAACTCGTTACGATCGAGCTGACTCACCTGAATCTGTATTGTTTGCAAAAACCTCAATATTGCCTTTGGCTCTGAAAGAATTAAACGAGAAATTGGACACCAAGGTCTATAGTGTGTGTAAAAGTACGCCTTTACTTTAGCACTCCGTGGTGAGTGGTTCGAATGGGAGCGCGGGAGACCATGGTTCGATCCCCAGTCGGTTTATACTAAAGACTTTAAATTATGTTTAACCCTTTCCCACATACGTTGTATCCCCAGCAGACGACTTTGAAAGCATCTAGAATTCATTTTGAAAAACTGAAAATGAAGGTATAATTACTGAAAAGAATTCAAAACTTTGTGGCAAAAGGAGAGATTGCTCTTTTTGAGCAATTTCTCCTTTTGCCACAATGTTTTCAAAAGCCGTCTGCTGCAGATGGCTTCTCACGTTGGCGCTCAGTGTTGCGGGGTTAGCGTTACGACTGATTCGTAGACTTCAGGATAATTGATACTGCGAAGTACTGATATATGAGCCGTTCCGCGAGAAAACCAACATTGTGCACTCTGCGTAAAGTATCGACCCGGATCAGCCTAATCATGCCGCGCAGGCTTACCCGGATATACACTTGTCAGGAATCATTACTCTATACCTTTATCCCCCTGAGACGGAATGTGTCGGCCTGGATCAGTCTGCGTGGATTGCGCAGGCTGATCTGGGACGTTACATTACGTAGATGCCATAATTTTGGTTTTCTTGCGGGACGGCTCATATAACCTAGAAGACGCTTTGATGTAACTGAAATACTGTCGAAAATGGCGTAAACACCATTTAAACATGCCCAACCGTTGCAAACAAGTTACATTAATGCAGCCTAATCCCAGTGTATGCACATATGTTGCTACTCATTCGTTAGTCCTGCAGCATATGACATTGAAATCAACTATGCAAAAAAAAGAAAACCTCTTTAAATGAAATCATTTATATTGAATATAGTTGGATAACGCATCGACAGAAGACGACTTTTGAAAAGTGTGCGGAAATGGAGAAATGTCTCAAAGTGAGCATTTTCTCCTTTTTCCACAACGTTTTCAACTTTATTTAATAATTATTCTTTCATTTATTAAGAGTTTCCGACATGGAGACCCTTTCTGACACATTTGAAAATATTGTGACAAAAGAAGAAATTGCTCAAAACAAGCAATTTCTCCTTTTGCCACAATGTTTTCAACACTATTCAACTATTATACTTTCATTTACAAAGATCTTTTTCAAAGTCGTCTGCTATATATATGCTGTTTGTCGGAAAGGGTTACCAGCCCTGTGTCCCATAGTCACCAAACCCAAAACCTGTTTTGCGAAACCTAGGTTTTGTCGATAATCCGTGCATTAGTCGGTAAACCAAACCTGTTTGACGGGAGTACATGCATAATACAGCCCTGTGTTCCATAGTAAACACAACGTAAACACGTTTTGTCTATGGAGCGGAAAAAAACCTACCTGTATTATGCATGTACTCCCGTCAAACAGGTTTGGTTTACCGACTAATGCACGGATTATCGACGAAACCTATATAGGTTTCGCAAAACAGGTTTTGGGTTTGGTGACTATGGAACACAGGGCAGGTAGGTTTCGTTCCGCTCCATAGACAAAACGTGTTTACGTTGTGTTTACTATGGAACACAGGGCAGAACACCGTATAAATAGTTTACTGTTAGAATCGACATTTTGTTTCTTCCTACACCGACAAAAAAATCATAGGCTACCAGAATCAATCAAGAAAAAAACTTTAACCGGCCATTCCAGGTGCACCTGACATTCAGGGTTTGGCTCCCGGACTATGCGTTAAGTACCCAAATACCCCTCCCTCGGCAAACTTTGTTCCTCAATAAATCAATGTCAAAGAATACCTTTTCCTATGTCGAGTGTTACGTAAATAAAACAACTCAATTCTAATGAGTTAACGTTTATTACCGGAAGCAAACCCATTTGCATATTTTTTGTAAGTACACAAATAGAACACAACAATTTGAAGTCAATGCATAAATAGTTAAACGGATATTGGTAAAATATCGATGGACATTTTATTGGACCGCAGGAGACATTCATGCACATTCTTTGTAGAGGTTTCAGACATATAAGTACTTTCAAATCTCGGGATTAGTTCAGATGCGCGGGGCGTTTTATTGCACAAACGTTGGTGTCTTCTCAACATCTACACTCGTTAAGTCAGATGGCTGATCTTATTGTGAGCTTACAAGCGATGAAATTAAAACCTAACTAGGGCATTTTATTCATAATAGTTTTAATGGTGAATGTAAACATTTAGAACTATAATGACTCTGAAAGGCGTATTTCTTTTTCTTGTGTCACTTTTTGCTAAAACATTTGGTGTAGACTTCGAACAGTATGTGTCAGTTCAACAAAAGACTATTGCTGATTCTGTGTTAACTTTTACCACACGTCTGCCTATATTCTGTATACAGGGATGTAAAACAATAGCCGGCTGTGAATCCGTCAGTTACAGCGAGTTAACTGCCACTTGTGTTATACATGATAAACATCCACTGCAAGAGGACGCCACCTTAACTGAGTCCCCAGCCTTTACATTGTATTACTACTACAGTGAGTGTGACTTTATATAATGTTAATTGAGTGTAATCATTTAGTTATGTATTCTTAAATAGATAATATAACGTCAGCTTCAAGACGTCGCCATGTTGACGTATTAACAAGTTGTCATCAGCTTTCGCATTGTATTGGTACTACCATACAGCCTTTTCGCTTCATGACTATGTGTATAGCCAGAAGTAACCTGCCCCTACCATAACATTATATAGTTTCAAAGTTTATTGGCAAATAAAAGACAGTGCTGTCCAGCTTGCAGATGCAAATTATACAAGTAGCATATATACATACATATGCTATAGATATGACTTGTTCGGGATTCCTGGTCAAACTATTGTGTATTAGAAATGGAGAAAAGGGATCAGAGGAATAGTATTATTTAATTTATATGTATGTAGGAAGTCACTTACATTATGCATATTAAAGAGAATTTAGAATATCATATAATTCATATTATTCATAAGTCATTTAGAGAAACATATAAAGCATTTTTCCGTTTTCTATTTTTTAAAAGATGCCTATCTATGCATTATATGCATTCATTTTTCAAGCATAGCATTTACAATGATTGCGCGTGTGTGCATGTATATTTTGAGCGTGCGTTCGTGTGCGCGCGCGTATATGTGTGAGGTTATTATTTAGTTATTGAGAACTTCAAGTATTAATTAATCATTTACTCGACTAATTAATCGAATAAAATACAAAATAATGAACATTGTAAAGTGTAAACTATTCATCACTTTCTATCTTCACAGATAAGCAAATATATACATATTACACATAAAATATATACGTACATTTAACACACATTTAAAACGGGAAAGAAAATCAGAACCTTACTAAGTATCGGCATTATATAGCACTAGATATAGAGTTAAATATCAATTTTGATAATATCATCCTGTTCACAAAAGAATAAATACTCGATACAAATGCTTCAAGTGGTAAAGGGTGAACGAAATAACTATACAGCAACATCACATATGAATATTTCTGAATGTGAGGCAGTAAATAATAGTCCGCTATCTGGAGAGAATTGTGATATCATGATTTTATTGTTGCATGCTGACAGTCCATTCACCTTATTCATTATAAACTAATTACCAGTCGTATACTAGTTCTCTCTCCCCAGTTGATGTACCATAAAGTGCCTGAAGTCCCCACTATTCCCATAGCCATTGCCTCATCGAATGCAGCCGACACGACGGCTCCGTTGATATTCATTTCGTCTTCCGTGGTGAAACCCCACGTCCTCGTGTTGTATTGTTCCCCGGGCAGCTTCATCTGCCTCTGCCCTCCTCTGCGTCATTTCAAAGGCCTTTTCTCTTTGAGAAAAATGTTTAAATGCGCTTGGCTTCTCAGCAAATGCATTACTTCACAATTAGTATTTGTCTTATATCTCTCTACATTGATGGACTCTGATTAATTGACTATTAAGTTAGACAAGGGGTTTACCCGTTCTTACCTGCAGACGCATATGCAAGAGACGACTCTTGAAAACATTGTGACGAAAGAAGAAACTACTCATAATGAGCAGTTCCTTTTTTGGCCACAATGATTTCATTTCAAAATTCTGACCGTCGTGTCGCGACTGGGGATCGAACCCGGGACGCCAGGTTTAAAATCCCTAACACTAACTACTCGACCACGGCGAATTCCTAGAATAAGCATATCCAGCACTCTATCGTTTTCCATTATGCGTTACTCTCACTGCACATCTATACTGATAATTATGTTTATACATGTAAATATGTAGCATGCCGTACGACTTGCGAATGTATGATATGAGCAGTTCCGTGCGAAAACCAAAATAATGGACTCCGCGTAATGTATTGACCCCGATCAGCCTGCGTAATCCGGGCAGGCTAATCCGGGCCAACACATTTCGCCTAATGTGGATAGAGTAATGATTAATGAAACTGACAATTCACAGGAGGCGAAAAGTGTCAGTACGGGTTAGCTCGTGCCGCATGCATATGATGATCCGGTTCGATACTTTACGCAGAGTCCATAATGTTGGTTTTATCGCGGAACGACTCATTGGGATAGGTTTTAATTTTGTACCATGGAGTGACGCAATCGAAAAGGGAGCAACCAACATTATTAGTGTTAAGAAAAGCTGTGTTGTATGTTTGAAAAAAAAAAAAAAAAATTATAAATCAATAAATTGTATCAAATTATTTAAGAGACAAAACGATACAAAATACGTATGTCTTCTACCGTTATGACAAAATTTAGACACATTTAATATGTATTTAATAACTGTTCCCCATCTTCCTAGGCTACCATTCACTTTCCCCCAACTTCCTCGGCTACGATTTTTTAATTGTTTGGTTTTACTGCATCAAAGCTCAGAAAAAGTTTCTTGGGAAGTTTTTTCCTATTTATTTATGTTGTATTTCTAAACTTAATACCTTCTTCATTCAGACCATTGTATTATTGCTATATGTTGACTATGTGAACTTTTTCTTTTAATTTCATAAATGGTAAATTTTGAAAAAAAATTTAATTCACAATCGACTATTTTAGAAAGGAGATAACTCTCGAGTACAAAGGCTTTAGAACAGTTCGCCCGTTAGACTCGGGTAGTTAATCCCATTGGCATGTTCGAACAAGGAACTCTAATAACTTCCCAATTCTCTATCTTTACTAAATCTTAAATGGATAGAGGTTAAAAGCTCACATAAAAAAATTTAAAACATGTATATCAAATTACATTTAAGCTTTTTAAAATTACTTCGTATTTTGTGTTTAGTTACTCCCGTCTTTGTTATCATACTTCTGCTAAACTGGAAGGAGAATAGACTTCCAGCTCTCCTGCCAAAGCTTGTGTCATACTTAACTTGTAACTAGAGGCTTTAAGCACCTGTATATGTGGTTTTTTTTTAACTTAATGATCCAGTTAGATCAGATACAAAACCGTTTATTGGTAAGAAATTAAGAAACTTCAGCTTGCGTGACACATTATAGTTGCAGTCGATGTTAAGCAAACTCTAAACCAAATGGTTTCAAAACTGAACTTGACTTTTCACGACTAAATTTTACATGCTGAATATCACATAGATCGCAGAATATGCAACGCGGACTATTGTGAACAAAATAGAAGGATTACGCGTAAGGGGTTGTAGAGTAATCAAGGATCAATAGGACAATAGCCAGGCTCAGCACCATTACCGCATGGAACGTAAATGGCATATACGTTTCAAATTCAAATCAACTAAGTCGTGATCTAAGAGAAATATTATCGACTGCTTGAATAAAGACACAATATCTATTTGTGAAACTCATCTACGAAATGACGAACAGTTAACGATTCCTTGAACTCGGTGGATAGGTAACAATCGTAAATACATTTCACCTACGGCATTACGTGGTTCCGGTGGCGTAGGGTTTCTGATAAAACTAAGTATTCAGTATACAGGTATTTTACGACATATTAACAGCCCAATTGTACCAATATCAAGACAAGACGAATGTTTGACGCAAAGCCTCAAAGAGAAGCCGCAATTTTTCGTTGTTCATGTAGAAATAAGAAAAAAGAACATTTAAATCCACAAACAACTGTAGACGGTAATACGCTGACATATTTATCCCTTTGAAGACTGTTGGATACTTCAAATTACCTCCCTTTAAGCAATACAAGGATATTTACCTTGTGATTCGTATGATTAAGATTAATAAACATTGAAATTATATGAATGAAAACTATTATTTAAATTAGTAACAACATCAAAATCAAATTTAAGCCAAGATAAATGTGTACACATTTCATTAATTGTTTGTAGATACCCTAATGTATAGGTATGAATATAAAATTTATAATGTTATAAACAAATTTTCATTTCAACGTACTAAGTCTGTGAATCTCACAGAAACACCCATTTCAATATACCAACATGTTAAAGTAAATTAAAGAATGAACCGGTTTTTATTTGTTTGGAACAAACAAATTTAGTAGCTGCAATTCTGAAGCCATACGTCTTATGGAAAAGTTCCTAAATTTCATACGCGTGAAAGTAGTACTCAATACTTGCTCTTACTTTTCAAATGTATCACGATTTTTGAAATAATGATATATTTATATCGTCTTTGTTTTCTTATGTGGTTCTTATATTCAAAGAGAATTTGGAAATAAAATGAAACATTGTATTTTAAAACATGAACGCGGAGAGATTTATAAATCTCAATGAGTGAACTGCTACAGGGAGAACTATTTCCGATTTAAGCTCCAGATACGGTATTTGAATTTTCAATCACGCATTGAAAATGTTGATAAAAACAGAATTGAAAATATTTTCTTTGGGCCTTGTCGGCCATATAAATATAGTATAAAGAATTAAAAAAACAAATATGTGCGTCATAAAATGCATTTAAAATGAGAGTAACACATTTGCAGAGAAATCGTGATCGTCGAATTCTATTTATAAATACAACGGTATGAGGAAGGGGGGGGGGGGGGGGGGGGTCTAAAGTGCGGACGCGATCTGCGGACAAATACATTATAGAGGGAAAATGCGGACAAATGCAATATAGAGGGAAAATGCGGACGCTATGATTTGTTGTAAAAAATGTTTAATTAAAGATGGGCAAATGTGTATAATTTGTTACATATGATCATATCCGGGGTTTTCTTTGTAAATATATAATGTGTTTGATTGTTTTTATCAGTGATATAGATTAAACCAAAAATCGAGATCATGCTGAAATGGAATCTCTTTGTAAAGTGTTTTAACGACTTTCCTCTTTATATCATAGCTATAGATATCAATAAATTGAATTGATGGATTGATTTTCCGACAAGTAAATGTCTTTTGACGCATCTGCAGCGGACGAAATTTGAAAACATTGCAAGAATAAAATAGGTTGCTAGTAACTAGCCATAGATTTTGCTTCAATTATATCCTCTCCTTTACAATCGATTGAAGGGTCATGGGTTCTAGTTATTGTTGGGCCTCTTCATTTTCTACTTTGTAACTTTCAACAGTTTTCCATGTGCCATACTACGAGGCAAATGATCCATGCAACATTCTATTATGTAGGGTACTTGGAAGGGGCAGAACAATTTAAATAAAAAATAAACAATAAGTATATATATATATATACAACACTTTTAATCTTAATTTGTTTCTAGTAATTAGTCGCCGGGCAGAAGCCCGCGACTTCTATTTTTAATAGCTTTTCGGAAATCACATGGGAGGGCGGCTTATTATTAGAAAGAAACAAATCTAGATGATTTGAACATATTACAATTGTGGTTGTTTACGAACACTAATAAATGACACATCTAAAATGAAATAAATATTCCGATTTTTTAATGTTTGCATTTTTTTTTATTTCACTCGCATTTAAGTTTTTTGTCTTATTTACGAAGACAAAAGTGGTCCCTTCAAGACGTGAACCAACACCCCCTAATGCAGACTCTTATGTGTCATCATTGAGGTCAATTTCGGATTCTCCTTTTAATAGCAATTTTAACTTACTAAATGTTGTTTTCATGTTCAAAGAGATGTCTTGATTTGTGTAGAATTCATTTAATAATGTTAATCCATGAATATCTAAAGTAGGAACTGTTTCTAAGCTAAATATAGACCCTATTCTGTTGTGTAGTTTCGTGACCTTTAACATCGATTTTCGCGCATGCGCATTTCGATATGAAAAAGCGAGTGATATTATTTTATTTTAGACAAGTACAAGACGAATGTTTGACGCAAAGCGTCAAAGAGAAGCCGCAATATTTCGTTGTACATGTAGAAATAAGAAAAAAAGAACATTTTTAAATCCACAAACAATAGAACAATTTAAACTGTAGACGGTAATGCTGATATATTTCTCCTTTTGAAGACTTTTGTTTTTCTTCAAATTACCTCCCTTTAAAGCAATACCAGGATATTTACCTTGTGATTCGAATAAGATTGACAAACATTGAAATTATATGAATGAATACTATTATTTAAATAAGTAACAACAGCAAAATTAAATTTAAGCCAGATAAATGTGTACACATTTCGTTATTTTTTTATAGATACCCTAATGTATAGGTATGAATATAACACTTATAAGCAAATGTTTTCATTACAACGTTCATAATGTTTGAATAGACTAAGGAAAGTCAAGAATACATAAATAAATCTTTTCCGGCGACATTGATGCCTTGCATCAACTTTCTCTTGTTATATATATATACAACTATAATACTAATCTATAACAAATAAGTTAAATGTTTTTTTCTTGCTGTGTAAACAGTAAAAAGCAACATATATTGAAAACATTGTGGGAAAAGGAAAATTTGCTTATTTAAACAATTTCTTAATTCCCATAACCTTTCTTTACCGTCGTATAAACCAAATTTGTATTTGAAGGCTGCTTTAAGTAAAAAACTTAAACGTTGCCAATTTAATCACATATCTTATCATTATAATAGCCAAATAATTAACAAAAGTTACAATTAAAGTCCGCATCTGTTGTCGAAATATCCACAGGTGCATTAACACAATATTTGTGAAACCAATTTGTGCATATATCACATTGTACCATGACGGTATCGACACATCCCGGCAAGTTACAAATACATAAATGTATATGATAGGTTTATTGGGAAAAGGGGTTACATTTATAATTTGTTTGGAATGACACTCGTACACAATGGTAATTAACAGTGTATGGTCACGCATCCTTAATTGATTTGGCAAGCTTAAACACCCTTTAAAGGAAACAGCGGCCAGCTTAGGTGTATACTGTAGAGTAAAATTCGGACGGCACAGGTATTGGTTTTCTCTGGAGCATTTAATCCTTTTATAATGCAAATGAATACAAAAGCCTCTGAAGTCTGAAGCATGTTTCTTTTAAAGTGCTCATATAAATATTAATACTGCCTTTTTCCACAATATTTTCTACATGATTTCAATTACTCTTTCATCTGGATAGATGTTTCTTTTTTAGCTCACCTGAGCACGAAGTGCTGAAAGTTAGTTATTGTGATCTCCTTTTGTCCGGCGTCTGTCGTCCGTCAACATCTTCTCCTCAGTAACGAGTGGGTCAATTGGGATGCAACTTCACAGAAAGCATCCTCTCATTGACCTCACCAGAATTCCTTCAAATGTTTGTGATTTATGCAGAATTATGGTTTCCATGGCAACGAAAATAAAAAAACTTTAAAATTCTTCTTCTACCAAACTGGTTGGCAGATTTTCAAATTATTTTAAAGAAGTGTTCCTTGGCCGCCAGGGAGCGGGGCTTATATGGCTATAGTGTAAACTCAAAAAAATCTTCTCCTCCAAAAGTGTCAGGCTGATTTTCAAATAATTTTGTAGAAATGTTCCTAGGGTGACCCTCTATCAGATTCCTTCCAGCCAAATTGATTGGTCTAAAAACATGGCCGCCAGCGGTCGGGGCTTTTTTGCCTAATATGGCTATAGTAAAAACTTGAAAAATCTTCTCCTCCGAAAGTTTTTGGCCAATTTTCAATTCTTTTTGTAGAAATGTTCATTGGGAGACCATCTATCAGATTCCTCCAAGCCATGTTGATTGGTCGAAAAACATGGCCGCCAGGGGGCAGGGCTATTTGGCCTTATATGGCTATAGTGAAAACTTGAAAAATCTCTTGTTAAGCAGGAAGCTTTTGAATAAGATTTTAGAAAACCCTTGGTCAATTGTGATTTTTTTTTTGTAACAAAAATTGGTAAATACTTAGATGAGTGAGTCGGGGCCATAATGGTTATCCATTTGTTTTACATGTCTTTTGAAACTTGGAAATTAAATATAATATTCACATGTATGTCTCATAATTTATTTTTATAGACAACTAAAATGGCATTTAATGTTAACGGATGCGTCATTTATTCTTTTACCCGAAGTTGTAATATTTATAAACAATGCATAGTTTATAAATCACACATCTATGCAAAGGCAAATGTTTGAACAGTTTTATGTACCCAAACAAATGAAGTGCTTTCAGCGCTTTGATTTTGTATGTACTGAAACTAGAAACGTCCGTTTGTGTATAAGTATATTTCCAATATTTGCGATTTTATATTGCAACTAGCTAACCCGGCACGACGTAAACTTTCCTCTACCAAATTGGTTGTTGTATGTGGGAAACGGTTAGCTGCTGAACATGTATTTCAATGTTTAGCTGTGTTAAATATATGTATTCACTTTAAATTGTTTATTTAAATCGTCATACATGTGTATTATTAGACAAAGGTGTCAGACCAAATGGGAAATTAGTTAAATTGTGCGTATATACTATAAATTACCTCCCTTTAAGTACTACCGAGATTTTTTTTCTTGTGATTCGTATAAACATTTACATTTCAACTAGATGGCAACATTTATTGTGAAACAGATATTTCTGTGGTTTATATATGTTCATGTCTGCACTTCTTCATCTAGAATTACTGCGTAATATCACAGGTTCCCGGCGTGGAGTGTTGTCCCTTAATAAATAAATAATTAAAAAAAAAAAAAAAAAAAAAAAAATCGTTATATATACAAAATATAGTATGTATTTATAGTACGGTAGTGTATATTGTACGATAGTGTGGGAAAAACTACACGCCGGGTACCTGTGCGTAATATATGATAGCATGTAAGGAACGGAATGGCACTAATGCCGAGCACGAGGGTAAACAACGCCAAACAACAACAACAACAAACAGATAACATTTACTGCGTGCCTTCTCTTGTTCACTGTTGAAGATACAGTATGAATTTCGCTTAAATAAATGTTTAACTGTGTTACATATTTGTATTCCCTTTAAATTGCTTATTTAAATCGTCATACATGTGTATTATTAGACAAAGGTGTCAGACCAAATGGGAACTTAATTAAATTGTGCGTATATACTTCAAATTACTTCCCTTTAAGTACTACTAGGATTTTTTTCTTGTGATTCGTATGAATAAGTTTGATAAACATTAACATTTCAACTAGACGGTAACATTTATTGTGAAACAGATATTTTGTTGTTATTGTCTGCACTTCTTCATCTAGAATTACTGCGTAATATATTATAGCATGTAAGGAACGGAATGGCAGTAATGCCGAGCGCGAGGGTAAACAACGCTAAACAACAACAACAAGAAACAGATCGTGGTGCCCGGTTTAACATACTATCGAACTAAAAAAAGCGTATGAGGCAGGTAACCAATTCAGTTTACTGTTTAGACAAGATACAGTATGAATTTCGCTTAAATAAAAATGTACATACATTCAATTAATATACTGGCCTTTGTCTTTTGTTTTTAATTTGTAAAACACACACATGTATATAGAGTGTAAAAGGGATGTTTTAAAAGTCATTACCTTAAATTAATGTACTTAGAAAGGACAAAAAGAAATCAAGATATGTGGTCACGCTGGCAGGTCTAAACATTCTCCTTGACCGAAAATTAAATGCATCCCTACAGGAAGCAGCCTCCTGGCGGCTTCCAATGATAAGAAATTCCTCATTCTTCGCGATTTCAATGGACGTATCGGGAATATTGATTATATCCCGAGAAAACAAAACATCGATGGTGTGCGAAACCCTTTCGGTGATCACCTTATGCAGTTTCTGAAAGACAACAAGAGAAAGTTGATGCAAGGCATCAATGTCGCCGGAAAAGACTGCATTGATTTATTTATGTATTTTTGACTTTCCTTAGTCTATTCAAACATTAGGAACGTTGTAATGAAAACATTTGCTTATAAATGTTATATTCATACCTATACATTAGGGTATCTATAAAAAAATAACGAAATGTGTACACATTTATCTGGCTTAAATTTAATTTTGCTGTTGTTACTTATTTAAATAATAGTATTCATTCATATAATTTCAATGTTTGTCAATCTTATTCGAATCACAAGGTAAATATCCTGGTATTGCTTTAAAGGGAGGTAATTTGAAGAAAACACACAAAAGTCTTCAAAAGGAGAAATATATCAGCATTACCGTCTACAGTTTAAATTGTTCTATTGTTTGTGGATTTAAAAATGTTCTTTTTTTCTTATTTCTACATGTACAACGAAATATTGCGGCTTCTCTTTGACGCTTTGCGTCAAACATTCGTCTTGTACTTGTCTAAAATAAAATAATATCACTCGCTTTTTCATATCGAAATGCGCATGCGCGAAAATCGATGTTAAAGGACACGAAACTACACAACAGAATAGGGTCTATATTTAGCTTAGAAACAGTTCCTACTTTAGATATTCATGGATTAACATTATTAAATGAATTCTACACAAATCAAGACATCTCTTTGAACATGAAAACAACATTTAGTAAGTTAAAATTGCTATTAAAAGGAGAATCCGAAACTGACCTCAATGATGACACATAAGAGTCTGCATTAGGGGGTGTTGGTTCACGTCTTGAAGGGACCACTTTTGTCTTCGTAAATAAGACAAAAAACTTAAATGCGAGTGAAATAAAAAAAACTGCAAACATTAAAAAATCGGAATATTTATTTCATTTTAGATGTGTCATTTATTAGTGTTCGTAAACAACCACAATTGTAATATGTTCAAATCATCTAGATTTGTTTCTTTCTAATAATAAGCCGCCCTCCCATGTGATTTCCGAAAAGCTATTAAAAATAGAAGTCGCGGGCTTCTGCCCGGCGACTAATAAATTGTGAGTTCTAAACGGAAGAGGGGACCCTAGATTTGATAATTACACCTGTGTATCCCCTAGGCAAATCAGAGGTGGATTATATTATAACGCCGCAATTACATCTGAACTCAATCAACAACTTTCGTGTTGACCTAGTGACACATATAATGCAAGGTATACTATATTGCATGGTCGTACAACGTTACCAGATCACGCAATTATCCAGTGTACCGGTAATATGTCATATTATGAAACACACGCAGACGACACCGACACTTCCGGCGAATATACGTAACTCACTTCAAATACGCCGGAATCATTTAGAAAATACGATGCAAAAGGTGTAAATAATATGTTCAATAGCAATATGTGTCAACAACAGCTAAACGATTTAATTATGAGAATTGAAAATTGTGATAAAAACTAGTGCGAAATTTACGCTATTTACGAAGTTACGAAGATTTTGTTCAAACAGTTCACCTCGAAATGGATGCTAAAATGGACTTTACAGTGCATGCTTAACACGTTATAATAAATGAACAATTAAATGGCGACTCTCCATAAATATCGACAAAACTAACGTAATGCATTGTAGAAAACAACGAAATAAGAAAACGGACTTTAAATTTAGATTTTGGGATTATGACGTCGAAACCGTGGGATCGTACCGCTACTAAATGATCAGACATCAACGAGATGCTTAACTACACACACGGGTTTAAGATACTATACTAGAGCGCTAGGGGCATTAACAGCAAAGTATTATGCTATCAAAGGTTTTAGCTTCAAAACGTACTCAAAATTGTACAGTAGTACCATTATCCCAGTAACGGATTATACGAACATTTCTAGGCGTTTTTCCACTATCCATATAATTTGGGAGATACAGGAGACCACAGGTACCACTAGATAGGAGAACATGTCTGGCCTGTAACCAAGGACACGTCGAAGACGAGATACACTTCCTTGTGTCGTGCCCGGCTTACAACGAACTACGACATAATATCGTACGACAGGACAGTGAAACGGACAATCTAAAAACAATGATGAGAAACATTGACTCTAAATCAATCGCTAACTACCCTATCAAATCATACGAAGAGCGAAATCAGATATTAAAGTATCGCCAGTGATAGTTATTTAAAACAGTTCACCTCGAAATGGATGCTAAAATGGACTTTACAGTGCATGCTTAACACGTTATAATAAATGAACAATTAAATGGCGACTCTCCATAAATATCGACAAAACTAACGTAATGCATTGTAGAAAACAACGAAATAAGAAAACGGACTTTAAATTTAGATTTTGGGATTATGACGTCGAAACCGTGGGATCGTACCGCTACTAAATGATCAGACATCAACGAGATGCTTAACTACACACACGGGTTTAAGATACTATACTAGAGCGCTAGGGGCATTAACAGCAAAGTATTATGCTATCAAAGGTTTTAGCTTCAAAACGTACTCAAAATTGTACAGTAGTACCATTATCCCAGTAACGGATTATACGAACATTTCTAGGCGTTTTTCCACTATCCATATAATTTGGGAGATACAGGAGACCACAGGTACCACTAGATAGGAGAACATGTCTGGCCTGTAACTAAGGACACGTCGAAGACGAGATACACTTCCTTGTGTCGTGCCCGGCTTACAACGAACTACGACATAATATCGTACGACAGGACAGTGAAACGGACACTCTAAAAACAATGATGAGAAATATGGACTCTAAATCAATCGCTAACTACCCTATCAAATCATACGAAGAGCGAAATCAGATATTAAAGTATCGCCAGTGATAGTTATTTAAAACATTAAACCACCTATATTGATTACTTATACCGTGATAAATCGTAGACATTATGTTGTGATGAAACGGACTATATAATTGATATTTAATTTTTCATAAAGGAGAATTCATTCTCAAAACTTGCATAAAAGAAACTAATACGATTAACTACTTAATATAATAACTGTATTAATTTACTTTCACTGATATACTAAATATAACTATCACTTGAATTTCATAAACATTGGCATATGAAAGTAAACTTTACATGAATTCATTTGTAAACAAAATGATAGTGCTTCATAAGCGTTAAAGTCTGGCTATTATATATTATTGAATTGTATTGTATTGTGTTGTATGTATAGGTTGCACTTTATATATAGAGTTTAATTAACATTGTTTTCATGATACGGGATTTAAATCCCAAGTGGAAGAGATTCTTGCCATATAAAAACGAGTGCGCCATACAGCACGAGTTTTTATATGCAAGAATCTCTTTCACGAGGGATTTAATTCCCAAATCATGAAAATAATGTTTATTAAACTATATATTATATACTCGGCAATAATTTTCGTTTTTAAACGACAATACCCCTGTGCAGCTCATTTATTTTTAGCTCAGAAGCGGAGATATCTGAATGACGTAATCTGCCAGTTTTTGCAGTGACGTCACTACGCGCGCACCGACAAATGTGTACATTGATTGAAATAAATGTGTCATGTCGATTCAAGCTCTTATTTGCGGATTTAAAAGTGCAATTGTGGATTATTTAACTGTTCATCATGGAAATAAAGTGTTAAGTAGTGAAAACGGAGCTTAAAAGTGTTTAACGATGAGTTTATTTTTATTTAAAAAAGTAGTTCCGAAAATCCGGCTAGTGAGCTATATCGCACACTAGGCGATATTGCTCAGTAGACAAAAAGCATGTTATAGGTTTTCTTAAGTTGGGAAATCTCTATATTTTATCATTGAGTATATAATATAATAAAACATCTATCTATCTATACAACGTCTATCCCTACGTCAAAATTGACATTTTCTGTCCTTGGTAACCTTTTATTATAGGCTATGGTAGCCAGGTTAGCAATGTAGACACATATTGGTCTTCTTTTTTAAAATAAAGAGACATTTTGCTTTCTTATTCGAAATATTTACATCCTGTCTGTTTAAATGTTATTTAAATGTACTCAACTGCATCTGCTTCCTTTAAGTCATGCTTCAAAATCATGCGCGGCGTCTTTGATGCTTTGCATCAAAATTCGTCTTGTATTTTATTTGTATTATTTGACTATGAGCTATTATGGAAGCGTCCTAGTGCCACAGTCTGTAATATTTTTGAGAGATATGATCTCCTAATTAGGAGATACTATGTCATTATTAGGAGATACTATCTCCTAATTAGGAGATACTAAGTCATAATTAGGAGATAGTTTCTCCTAATTAGGAGATACTAAGTCATAATTAGGAGATACTATCTCCTAATTAGGAGATACTATGTCATAATTAGGAGATACTAAATCCTAATTAGGAGATACTATCTCCTAATTAGGAGATATTAAGTCATAATTAGGAGATACTAAATCCTAATTAGGAGATGCTATCTCCTAATTAGGAGATATTAAGTCCTAATTAGGAGATACTATCTCCTAATTAGGAGATACTATGTCATAATTAGGAGATACTAAGTCCTAATTAGGAGAGACTATCTCCTAATTAGGAGATATTAAGTCATACTTAGGAGATACTAAGTCCTAATTAGGAGATACTATCTCCTAGTTAGGAGATACTATCTCCTAATTAGGAGATATTAAGTCATAATTAGGAGATACTATCTCCTAATTAGGAGATACTAAGTCATAATTAGGAGATACTTTTCAAATAGTAAACGTGGCTGTGCGGTTATGCCCCTTTGTTATAATGGCGAATTCGGAAGCTAGTTTCGTAAGTTTCCTGGAACATCGTGTCATCCCGGAGAGCGTCATACGCACTCTTCAAGATAACACAAACAATGAAACTTCAATTATACCACTGTAGTTTTTTCTGCGAAACAAATTCAAACGTTTTAAAATTCTTTTTAACGTCCTAAGACTTATATAATGTTTTGCCAAACAGGCAATTATATCAGAATATCCAAGCCCCAATTGGAAGTATGTGCGCATGGTATCCTCCATTTTACAATGCAAAGTGACAGTTTCACCTTGGTTCAAGGCTAATTCACTATCTACTAAGTCCTAATTAGGAGATACTATCTCCTAATTATGAGATAGTATCTCCTAATTATGACTTAGTATCTCCTAATTATGACATAGTATCTCCTAATTAGGAGATAGTATCTCCTAATTAGGACTTAGTAAATCCTAATTAGGAGATAGTATCTCCTAATTATGAGTTAGTATCTCCTAATTAGGACTTAGTATCTCCTAATTAGGAGATAGTATCTCCTAATTAGGACTTAGTATCTCCTAATTATGACTTAGTATCTCCTAATTAGGAGATAATATCTCTCAAAAATATTACAGACTGTGGCACTAGGACGCTTCCATAAGCTATAAAGCTTAAAGGCTAAATAAAATTATATCTGTATGTACTTTCTGTATGAACTGTTTAGTAGACTAGTATGTGTATTGCTTGTTTTTTCTTACAGACTGCCCAAGCGGATGGTACCTGTTTCGCGGTAAATGCTATTTGTTTAGTTCGAATGAACTGACTTGGGATGATTCAAAGGTAAATACAATTGCTAAGCGGTAACTTGTTTCTCACAGTATTCACATACTGTGATATTTCTTGGTTTTATAATTATGAATTGTTCAGGTTAGGTTTGACTATTTCCGAAGTATCTACGTTGAAAACGCATGAGTGCAGATTATAGCTCAGAGACCTGAAATAAACATTTAAGGTCTCTGAAATAATGTAGAAAAGATGTGAAACCGCTCTTTTCAACAATGTTATCAAAACTATTCTGATATAAAGGAATGTCATTTAAGCAGGGAAATCGTCAATAAATTCAACAAGAGCATGTCAAGCGGAGCATACCTTCGCAACATAAGTTGTCTTTTGAACTACAGTGACCTTGACCTTTTACCTTTGACCCTGAACATTAATACAGCAAATTGTCTCATACTGAGGATCAATAGTTCAAGTATGATTATCCCTAGTGGAACGGTTTTCTCTGAAATCTACTGTTAAGACATTTTGAAAACTGATTCAAGTTACCTTGGCATTTGACCTCTGACCCTGAAAATCAAAAGCGCAAGTATTCCTGTCATCGGAAGCACGTCCTTAGTTGTAGTGTTTCTATAAAGTGTGTTAGCGAGAAAAATTCAAATTGCTTCCAGAAACATTGACATTTGGCATCTAATTCTGAGGAACAAGTACGCCAAGTTTAAGTATCCTCAGTGGAAACGATTTTCTCTGCGTCGTGTTTAAAAGGAATTTTGAAATATGGCTCCAGTGACCCTCATCTTTGTCCCCTGACCATGAAAAACTGTGTCATCAAGGGAAATAAGTATGCCAAATTGTATTGAACACGAGCAGACATACGTACGGAAACGATGTTTTAACCCTTGATTTTAACATTTGATTTACATATGATATAATAATGACTTAATGTTTATTGTTTAAGGCATACTGCGCAACCATTGCTGGAAGCTTCGTTATGATCGATTCAGAAGCTGAACAGAGATTTATCGAGGGTGTTGCTGAAACCATTTATTCAGGTAAAGCTTCAAATGCCCCCTTCCCCCCCCCCCCCCCCCCACACCCCCACACACCTTTCCTACCGCATTGAGTGCGGAAGGTCGCGCTTTCGATGCCCGGTCGGGTCATTCCAAAGACTTTAAAAAAGGTAGTAATGGCTGACCTCCTTGGCGCTCAGCTTTGCAGGGTTGGCATTACGACTGACGGGCTGGTGTCAGGATAAATGTTGGACCAGTAATAATGTTAGCGAACACAGAAAACGCATTGTTATAACTGAAAAATTGTTTAAAGCGATGTTAACCTCTAAACAATGAATTCGAGTTTGAAAATTATGGCAAAAGGATTTTTTTTTATATAATCATCAATTTCTCCTTTTGCCACAATGTTTTCAACTGTATATAAAAAATTCACCTTTGATTTTAGAAATACTTCTATGACGGTTGCTATATGCTTTGTCGTTACAATGGTGATTGATATATGCTTTGTAATTACAAATGTGGTTGATATATGCTTGGTCATTACAATGGTGGTTGCTGTATGCTTTGTCGTTACACTGGTGGTTGATATATGCTTTGTCGTTACAATGGTGGTTGATATATGCTTTGTCATTACAATGGTGGTTGATATATAGTTGGTCATTACAATGGTGGTTGATATATGCTTGGATACGATGATGGTTGATATATGCTTTGTCGCTACAATTGTGTCCAGGTTAATTAAACATGAAAATTGCGAACAGGGTCCATTCCACCAAACTTATTTAGTGATAAGTAACGATGTAACGAAAGCTTAATTGTGACATCCACACGGGAGGAAAGTGTAATGATGAAACACACGCTGTTCATATTAAAAACTATCAACATACGTGCATTTGAAAGTTGATGACAATAATTTTAAAAACAAGAACATAGAATAAAGTAGAAGAACATGGAACGGCAACAAAACGAACATAAATAAGCTAATAAATGTAGAAAAAATAAATAATTTGCCGTGCGCATATGTAGTTACCGTATTGTCTCTAACGAATCAGAATTAGGAAGACGTTCTTAGTAAATGCTTGTTTAACCCAGTATTGCTGTGGAAAACGTGACTGTCTGTTTTCAAGTGCAGTGATATATTATAAAGCTTTGTTAACCCCCCTCACCTTTAGGGAATCCGCCGTTGTCGAGTGGTTAGCGTTATAGATTTGAAACCGGGTGTCACGGCTTCAATCCCCTGACACGCGACACGACGGTCATGGTGGGGTGCCCTTTGACAAGGTAAATGTTCTAGCATAGTACTGGTATGTCAACCCAGGGATTATGAATAAGTGAACTGTCGCCGTGATATAACTGAAAAGGTGTTGAAAGCGGCGTAAATCTTATTTTACTGTAATTAAAAAAATAATATCTTTCCTACATGTGCCCTCCCGCGGCATTAATGACCACATGGACGGTCGGATACGCCCCTGTGTACGTGGAATGCTATATTCCACGTACATATAGAGTGAGAGGCACAGGTCTCAGACCCCTGACTCTGTGCCCTAGTTTCATCATTCAGTTGACGTACAGACATACAGCAGTTTTCGTTAACTATTTTATGTAAAACATGTTATTTAAACTTGTACTGCTCGGTTAGCTGTGCCACCCTTAACCATTCGGACCGCCCGTCATATACACACATGTAGAAACGTGTATAGAGGGGTTAGTAGATATTGAATCATGAAAAGCACTTAATGTACGTGCACGCTAGAAATCAATGAGAGACACGGCATTTGGTTAAAAAGATATCGGTTATCTCTAGGGCATAACGTAGGAACGTAACAGATAACATTTCAATATATTACCAGCTATCACAAAAAAATGAATTAGATTTCAAAAGTTTGGACTTAGAACTTTTGTTGAGTATATATATACCCCTATTTTTGAATGCAGTCGCCCAAAAAATCAAATAATTTTACCAACCTACATTGTAGATGGGGTAAACACATAGAATGTCTCTCTATTTAACAATTAATTTTAATTTTACAAACCTACATTGTAGATGAGGTAAACACATAGAATGTCTCTCTATTTAACAATTATTTTAGAGCGTAATGAAGTAAGCATAAATTATATATATAGTATATTTATGTTTCATTGTCTCCAGTAGATACTAATGAACATATTACCCTATATCCACACATTATACATTTCAATATCCTCTGACAGGGGGCCGGTAACCGGACTAGTATGGGAAAATGAGCAAAACGTAAAATGTGTTTGAAGTTGAAATTGGGCATATGTTGATATTGGTATGCACTAGTGTGTTTGTCTGGTATGCACTATTGTTTTTGTTTCTATTGCTATAGTAGTTGTTTTTACTTGTTTTGTAATTAACTATAGGCAAATGTGCCAGAATGTAATAAAATGTTTTGTATTGTATTGTAAATTAAAAGTGCATTTTCGTCATCTAGCTACAACAGATATGTACACGTATGCTAATAATGATATTTCAATTCATAGGCAATTCTGCTGAGAAATATTATTGGATCGGTGGTTTTTACAGCTCGCAAAGTGGATCGTTTCTCTGGCACGACCTAACGAATATACAGTATGATGGATGGGGCGGTACTAATCCGAATATAAATACAGGATGTATCGATATTGCTCTCAAGCTCGCTTGGAAATGGAATGATCACTCAAACTGTTTGACTGTGCTCAGATTTATATGTGAAAAGGGTAAATATTTTCTTATACATCTACTGGAAGTTTAACTCATCCACTGCCGTATTTAACAAAGTCGACTCTTACTCTTACAATTGGACTACTCCATTTTACGTCCAACAGGAAATTTAATAAACATTAATTTTCAAGTGGCAAACAATGCAGATTTCAGGAGAGACTGCTCGCGTGTCATTTTTCCCACTTTTTCGTATAATATACACTACCGTACTAAAAAGGTATAGCACTCTTGGGTGCATCACAAAAAAATATTTTGTATATATAACGATTTTTTTTTTTTTTTTTTTTTTTAATTATTTATTTATTAAAGGACATAACTCCACGCCGGGGACCTGTGCAACAGACGTGTTTTGAAATCATCTAGACAAGAATGCGGAACATTTCTATATATGAGAATTCAATATAAAAATTTGGAATTGATTATATTTACATAGTTTTACAAGTTTGTTTCATCAGAAACTAAGTACATAGTGATATTTCAATTACTATACCAACGTGATTATTTTAAGGCATGATTTGTTTTATACACAAAGGATTACCGGGAGTTTAAATAATGATAATTGTTCACAAAATGTCACTCAGAGATTATAACTGTTTATATTAAGTTTAAACGGTCGCGCAATAAGTGTTTTTTCCTATGGCGTTATGCACTTGTGAGTTCGTTTCTTTTGTTCAAAGAAGACATGTCTGATCTGTGGATGATGAAGTATTTTTCTTCTAGACAAAGGTTGCATATTTTATTAGATGGTGAATAAGGCTTAGCTCTGCTTAAGATTGTCCTCGTTATTGAGTACATCACATTGTTCCCCTTTAGGAATCCGCTGTGGTCGAGTGGTTAGCGTCGGGGATTTCGAAACCGGGTGTCCCGGGTTCGATCCCCAGTCGCGGCACTACGGTCATGGTGGAGTGCCCTTGGGCAAGGCACATTTTCTAGCCTAGTACTGGTTTGTTTACCGAGGGATCATGAATAATTAAATTTAATTGCGCGCTAAATGAACTTAGCTGTCGATGCGCCATAAAACAAGATACATTCATTCATTGTTCCCCTTTAGGCCCAACATATGCTCACTTAATGTTGAGGCATTCCTCTTTTCTTTGTTCACGAAGCTGGAGCTATGACCAGAATAGCATGATTTGAATATGAGAATATCATTATTAGAGGGTTGAAAACATTGTGGCAAAATAAGTATGCTGCATGCCAAGATGGATGTTATCTCATTAAGGGTACACATGCTTAAAACGAAATACATACACCCTTCATTTGAGCCGTCCCGCGAGAAAACAAACGTTATCGACGTCATGTATCGATCCAGATCAGCCTGTCCAATGCCCAGTGCCTATGCTTCATGTCGGTCAAATGAGTTATTGATACAGACAATTCGGGTTCGCAGAAACACACGTGTCACCTTCAAAAGTCAAAGCGTGACAGGAAAAGGGATAGACAGACAGATAGACAACGAAGAAAAAATATAAGAAAGTGTCTCCACGAAACAAAATCTATACCTTTTCCGTTTGTAAAAGACACTATCGCAGACGACTTTCAAACATCTAGGCTAAAATATGAAAAGTCTCTTTTATAATGAAACTATCGTGGCAAAAAAGAAACTGCTCATTATATTTTCAAAAGTCGTCTGCTGCATCTGCGTCTGCAGGAGGGAACGGGTAAACCCTTCTTCTAACTAATAGTCAATTAATCACGTTCATCTCCATGCAACATGTACGTGTATTCGTATCCTCGTCTTTCTACATGAAGTCATTAGGTGAGCTGCCATTCGTACGAAAGACCGGTGGTGACTTCCAAACTTCATACTTCACATTTCACACTTCACACTTCATACTTCACACTTCAAAGATAATATGTTTGAAGTGTCAAGCTTGAAGTCGGAAGTTTGAAATTCAGACTTCATACTTCACAGATAATATGTTTGAAGTGTTTAGTGTGAAGTATGAAGTATGAATTTCAAACTTCATACTTCACACTTCAAGCTTCATACTTCAAACTTCACACTTCAAACATATTAGCTATGAAGTGTGAAGAATGAAGTGTGAAGTGTGAAATGTGAAGTATAAAGTGTGAAGTGTGAAATGTGAAGTTTGAAGTGTGAAGTGTGAAGTTTGTAGTGTGAAGTGTGAAGTGTGAAGTGTGAAGTGTGAAGTGCGAAGTGTGAAGTTTGTATTGTGAAGTTTGGAAGTCACCACCGGTCTTTCGTACAATCGTTCTTCTTTTAATTTCTTTACGACGGACTCTAATTAGGGTAATTCCAGGTATAGGAACTATATGTATCTATATTTCTATTACTGTTGTTGTTATCAATTATGCTCATCATCTTCATGTGCGTATATTCATCCTCGCCTTTCGACATGAAGTCATTAGGCGAGCTGCCACTCTATATTCTTTTAATTTCTTTACGATAGACTCAAATTTGGGAAATTCCAGCAGGAATTTAGATCTCTGTTTCTAGGTATATATTTATCTATATTTCTATTCGTAATTGCAGTTGTTGTTACTTATCATAGTCATCATCTTCATGTGCGTTTGCTCCTCACCATCGCCTTTCTTCATGCAGTCATTAGGCGAGTTGCCACTCTTTATTCCTTACGACGGACTTTAGTTTGGGACATTTCAGGTTCATGTATTATATTGTATAGATATTAACCCTTTCCCTCATATATAAGCTTTCTGAAGCCCCTGCAGCAGACGGCTTTTTGAAAACATAGTGACAAAAGAAGAAATTGCTCAAAACGAGCAATTTCTCCTTTTGCCACAATGTTTTCCACTTTTAGTCATAGGTTATCCATTGAATTATAGCGATTTTCTATTTTTTGACAAAAAATGTTCAATGTCGTCTGCTGCAGAATTGTCGTATGAGGGAAAGTGTGAATCACTTTGTCATCAGGACCAACTTCCACACTACTATGATTTAAAACCTTTGTCACATAATTTTTTTGTTTTCACCTTTGTGATTTAATTCACCTACATTAAATCGGCAGCAGGCCACTCTTTGTAATTATCTAAGCGAAAATATGAAGGAAAAACAAAACAAACAAAACTACAACTCTCACTGAAGATGATAAATTCCCCCAAAACAGCCCCTTGACCTACACCATAACTTAATCAGTAAAAGGGCCATAACTCTGTAAAATATGTTATTGAATTCCACCCAGTGGTTTGTAAGAAATAGGCCGGACAAAATATGGCTTCCGACCGACAGACAGACAGACAGACAGACAGACAGACACAGTGACTCCTATATACCCCCTCCTCTTCGAAGAAAACGCGTAATAAATGCAATTATAATATTATGTATTTTAGTTGAAAACATTGTGGTAAATGAAGAGTGTGAACAATTTCTACTTTTGTCACACTGTTGTTGTTTACAAAGTCGGCAACTGCAGATGTGTCTATATTAGAAAGGCTTCTCCAGTATAAATGGTGAAAACTAATATTGGAATGGTTGACGTGTCTAATAATCTTATTTTGTTTCCAGATTTGAAAATACAGTAGAAGAACAAGATCGTGAATTGAGCCGTTCCGCGAGAAAACCAACAGTGTGGACTCTGCGTAAAGGATCGACCCGGGTCATCCATCCTAACCAAGCCGCGCAGATTACCCGGACAGACATGTTTTGACTCCAGTGAATTTTCTGTTTCAGGAATCATTTCTCAATACCTTTATCCCCCCTGAGACGGAATGTGTCGCTCCGGATTAGCCTGTGCTGGCTAATCTGGGTCGATACATTGCGCAAAGTCCATAATGTTTGTTTTCTCGTGGAAACGCTCAAATATATCCAAGTATTCAATGGCTACCATTGTCGTAGATGAAATAGTTAGATGCACATGTATTGGGATACCCCTGTCCCTTTGTGTGTAAACGAATAAACTTATTGAGTTCCATATTTTCCTTTCACATTTTACACAGCGGATTCACAATAGCATCGATATTGTCCAAATTATCCTTGTATATATAGCCACCACTTAGTAGCTAATGCCTAAACCATGCGTTAGTGGAACAGAACCCGAGCCATGAAAATGGCGAAAGGAAAAATTATTCACAATGTGTAATCTCTCCTTTTGCAACAACAATGTGTCAGCCTTATTCAATACTTGTTCTTTCATTTTCAGAGATTTTTCATGTTTGCCCAAATGTTTTCAGTCATCAGCTGTAAATGTGTTGTATGTAGGAAAGGGTTAAATCATTGATGAGCAAAGACAACTCTTACTTGTGTAACAGTATGGCACCAACAATATGCTTTTACAAAAACATTTTTCCCCCGTTACTGACGACCTTTAAAAACATTGTTGAACAAGAAACCGCTGAAGACGGTAAGGCCGGATTGTCGGCAATTTGACCTTGAAAATCGACAAACCAAGGTCAAAGTAACCATAGAAATCAATAGAACTTGTTACTGGTTACCTTCAGGCAAAGTTTCAAGTTTGTAACCCATTCCAGTGCTGAGATTTTGCCTCAACCTGAAACTTTAACCAACATTTTGACGGACAGACGGACGGACAAACTCATGGGAGTGTACTTGTGGGGTTATTTCCTTTGATGTTTACTTGTGAGTAGCACCCCACAAGTATGCAATTAATTCCGTAATTAACCCCCTTTTACGGAATGAATAACATTAATATGCAAATGAGATACCTGTTATAAAAAATAAAAAAAACTATTTGGGCTTCAGACACGCACCCCACAAGTACTCTCTCATGCGGACGGACGGACGAACGGACGGACGGACATACCCATGAAGTGTATTTGTGGGGTTATTTCTTTTGTTTCAAACTTGTGGGTTGCAACCCAAATAGTACAGTGACAAATCAAGAAAAAGTCGCTTATTTTGAGAGTTTAATGGACCGGCTTACCTCACGGCTGAAAATCGACATATGGATAGATTAAACATTATTCTTTCAATTTAGCCCTGTCGTAGAGCTTTCCCATGGTGCAGTTTTTTGTAAAATCGTGAAAAAGGGAGGCTTTCCATTTTTTTTCATTTTCATTTTTAAACCCGGGTAGGGTTGTGAATACTTCCCTAATGATTGTTTTAGCAAAATTGTGCTATGAAATGAAACACCAATGTATCAGCTTTTAATTAACGAAATATTAAGATTCGTATGAAAATAAATTTTGAATTAATTAAGTGTTTTTTTAATAAATGTGACATTTTTCAAGCTTACGTGTCCGCTAAAGTATATATGTTTGTTTACATAAGTATGTCATCCGTAGTCTATTTTCACACAAAAAAGTTAAACAACCAAAGCTGAAGAAGTTTAAATTCATCAACACATGACGGAACATATGAATCAACCTTTAACCTGCATTTCCTGGGTAACTGTTATCTTATCGACTACGTCACTGGCTACGTGTATCTGGCTAGTAAAACAACGATGTTACGCAACTACAGTGTGTTAGGAGCCTTTCATTTGGTATCTATACATAGTCACTATATACTAGTATACATGTTCAAATTTCCATTCCTTAAATACAGGATATTTCATTGAGTGCTTATTTATTATCACTTTTATTAAACGTGTTAACTAAGATGATGTGCTGCGAGCCTTGGCGAGCTTAGTTAACGAGTTTATTAAAAGTGATTATAAATAAACACGAATGAGATATTCTTTTTATCACATAAAGTGATTTATGAGGCGTATTTCGAAATAATGTACTAACGTTTACCATATTTCTACATGCAACTTTCCGGTTTTGGCGCCAAAGTGACTAACGTTATGAGGTGAAACCGCTGACGTGACGTCATTGTCATAGTTTGGTTTCCGCGTTGTCACAAAGACTTGAGTGTAAGACTTGAAACCAAACTAGTAATAGTGTCATATGATTTTTGTGTAGTGTCATATGATATTTATGTAATGGCATTTTGACACTCCCAGAGAGAATTGATGTGATAATGATGAATTATGAATTCAACCAGAATAATTGCATTACATCAAATAAATTATCATAGGTCGTGTTATGCTAGTAACACATTTTGGAAATATTTCAAATAGTACAAGACCAATGCAAACCAGTCTGTGCTGGACGTTCCGTTGTTGAATCAACTTGCTTTAAGACATGCTCCATGGTATTACAATTAGACTGGTCGCAATGCTTTTTCTGAAGACAACAATCTTATAAACGAGATAAGCAATTAATATGGCGTGTCGATTCGACTGATACAAAAGGAAACTGGTCATGATGCCTCACACGAGTCTGAGCATGATTTTGCTGTTCATAGACTCACAGAAAGTTTACACGATGATTTGTCGTTTCAATGTCGTTTTTGCTAGAAACGTATTGTTCGATCCTTTCTTCCAGAACAGAAGAAATTGAGAGCAATTATACAACTGCTAAACTGTAACGTAAACTAGAAAATCACTTAGATGATTACATGGCTGTACACACTCAAAGAGGACAGGGTATATTAAACATGATTTGAGAAGAAAATTTGGATCGTTTGAAATTTCAAATGATTACTATCTATTTGCATCAGACGCTTCCATCTCTACAGCATCACAATTTATTCCTAGCTCTCTGATCAATTGTCTTGCCTGGTTAGTAGATGACAATTAATTTCACATGGAAGATAATTACAAAGAACTCTCCCTTTCATTTAGCATTGGCTTTTCAGCTGCATCATGAATATGGTTCGAAAAATCTTATTCAAACTTTACATTCACATCGCTCTTGCGCGTCGTAATATGTGAGAATGTTGCTGGCGACTTCTGTAAATCACGAAATTATCAGATCCCAAAACGGGTCATACCAAAATGGAATATGTCCTCAAATGTTAGGTGGAGGTTTCATTCAAGGATGGTCAGAGAACGTCGATCTGAATACAGAACTAATTGACGGCAAAAATACATTCCATTCTATGGCTCGAGTAGTATTTCAGGTTGATGACAAACCGACTTCTCTGACACAAATGGCTACAGTCAAAATGAAACGCGGTCAATGCACTGAATGAGAAAATTACTGGGCTCATGTCGTGTTTGCCTTTCTGTAAGCCAAACGTAAGATTTGGCCAGCCTAGATGCTTAGATCCATACAGGCGAATTGAATCATGTTCAACCAACAAAAATGACGTGTCTGATATAGCTTGGGTACTGCTCCGATCAAATGCACGCGACATTGTTGAACTACCTGTGATTCGAATTTAACAAAACAAGTAATACCGTTTCGGACAGGCTTCCACAAAGGAATATCTGACATAAAAGCAATGTACGTAGTCATTGCCTATCCCCAACCATAGACGCCCAACCCGCTGACATGGCGACAGTATACATAACAATGCAGAAATGCCTCGAGATGTCAGAGACAGTAGGCTAGAATAATCCGGTGCAGACCTTTGACCAACAGCCTTATACAAGTAAAGTGGTCAATTTTCAAAGCGCACGTGGTAAGGTTAGGTGGATTCCATACGGTATCGTGTTACATATCAGCAATCTGGGAGATCTGGGCATCAGCTGGACTTCGTGATTCAGGTGCATATGCAGGTTGTACTGTAGATCGGATACTTCAAGGCAAGCAGTTTAACCGTGTTATGAGAGCATACACGCTAGCGTAAGAAACTACCATGGTACTATGGTGCAAGGCATTTTTACAATGGTGTATAAGTCAAGGAAATATTGCTAACATGAAGGACACTTCTGGCAAACGATGCTTGCCTGTCATGACGCATTCGATGACCTTAATGCGAACGTAATATATCTCTCAAAGTTCTTTTATCCTTTTACGGGAGCAACTTTATCCGTTGAGTTCTACTTTCAGAGAGTATTGTTATAAAGCATCTCCAATTTTTTGAAAATGTTTTTACGAGCCGTAGAAGTAATGGTCATGAATGTCAGAGCAGAGTGTGATGGAAATTGGACTTAACATCTACAATCTGTGTCTTCTATGTTGCCATATTTCCTTCATATGCAAAGAGTCGGTCAATATTAGTCAGAGATGGTATGGGTATTGTGCAAAGTCTTCATGTCAAACGATACAACAGTGTTGGCGATTTGGCTAAGGACTA
This sequence comes from Serripes groenlandicus, assembly GCA_031761405.1. Lineage (NCBI taxonomy): Eukaryota > Metazoa > Mollusca > Bivalvia > Cardiida > Cardiidae > Serripes > Serripes groenlandicus. The sequence continues at coordinate 300,400 of JASEVX010000023.1, read as the reverse complement.
CTTTAAAACCCTTACAGCTTGTTTTAAAACTTATGGCTGTGTTTGATCGGTAAGATGTGGTACATTCTACAAAATCAGCAATAATAATCAGAAGGTCAAGTATTTCAAGTGGTGGTAATGTTTTTCATGTACTTGAAGGCAGATCAATTCCAGATTGGAAGAAATTTCTATTTTCACCCGAAAATAAACAGTGTTTGGTCAGATGTCTAGGTGACTATGCGCTCAAGCACTACAATGAATTGGCGTTGCAAGACCACAGCGAAATATTCATGGCTGAATATTTTCAAAGTCCTGAGACTGTGAAACAATTCTGTGCCGGGACTGTAGCTGACTGTACCCAGCTGCTTAGTACGCATGCAGAGGCAGACACGATCATTATACTGCATTCTCTGTTCGCTAATGAACTGATGTTAAATATAAACTCTAGTAGTGGCCGTATCGTTATAAAGTCATCAGACATTGATATTTAACTACTTTGTGTAAACTATTTCGCACAAATGTCAACATTTTTAATTATGGTTCCAAACTGGATGCGTTGCTCCAACCAAAGACGCAAGACATTCAAAGTTATTGGGCCAGTAATGTCTAGCACACTACCAGCTGCTCACGCTCTGACAGAATGCAACACAACGTCTTCTTTTAATGGCATTTGCAAACAGAGGTTTATAAGGCGTTTGTTTTCATCGCTGATCTGTATGACCCCAAAAGCAAGGTAACATCTGTACATGAAGACCTCAATAACCTCAATAAAGAATGAAGTTGGCGGTATCTAAAGATGCTTCCTTAGTGAGCCTACCTCCTTCAGAGGCATCATTCTGACATATCCTTCGAGTCTCACGCCAAATGTACGCCTGGATGAATGCTCATATTGCCAAAGCACCACCCAGATCACCTTGGATTGCAAATGGAAAATAGCTCCATATTTCCAATATATTTTTAAGGTCCAATGTCTTCTGACTTTTTATAGGATCTTGTTTGCGCGTGCAAAGGCAAAACTATTTGTAGCAAATCTTGCGGATGCTACGAACATAATTTGTCGTGCAAAAACATATGTTATTGTCAGGGCAATGATGATTGCAGAAACCAGCCTACTCATCAGACTGTTTTAGAAGATCGCGACGATGATAATACTGATTGAACAATTGGTCTCTCTGTTTCCCGTTCTCTCTCTCTCTCTCTCTCTCTCTCTCTCTCTCTCTCTCCTCTCTCTCTCTCTCTCTCTCTCTCTCTCTCCCTCTCTCTCTCTCTCTCTCCTCTCTCTCTCTCTCTCTCCCTCTCTCTCTCCTCTCTCTCTCTCTCTCTCTCTCTCTCTCTCTCTCTCTCTCTCTCTCTCTCTCTCTCTCTCCCTTTCTCTATCTGCAGCTCTTTCTCTCCACACCGCTCTCTCTCTCTCTCTGTCTCTCTCTCTGTCACTCTCTCTGTCTCTCTGTCTGTCTGTCTGTCTCTCTCTGTCTGTCTCTATGTCTGTCTCTCTCCGAAAAAACAACAACATATCAGTGTTCTCCGACCTTGACGTGGTTGGTGGGCTTGTACAGTATATTGTGCAATACTATCTATACACCATTGTATAATCGACATTTCAAATCGGTTTAACCTAAGACTCTGCTATATATATTCAATGTTATGCTGTTTCACATAAGTTTTCAAAATGTTGTTTCTCTTTTAATTAATTACCTATTTGCCTGAAAACTTCATACAATATCGTTTACATGCTGTTGTCTTTCAAGCATCAATATTATTTTTATGTTTCCTATCTATTTGGGGTTTAAATAACCAAAACGAAAGGAATCATGGATTATCTGAAAATGTCTATAAATGTTGTCAAATACTATAGAATAGCTTAATCTAAAATATAGTTATTTTTGTTGAAAATTTACGTAGATAAAGGTAAATCTTGTTATTTTCTTACATGTTGGATGTGGGGCTATATCTCTCTAACATCTGGCAATAAGGCGTAGATATGACAAGCTGAATTCATGTAATATTGCCAGAGCATATTACCGAGAAATTATCAAAATTGTAAAGAAAAATATATTTTTGAAAATCCACCCTTCTGATCTTTGACCTCACTTTGCAAAAATCTGCACCACATCAGTACTTCACGACAGGCCTTAATCAAATGTCATTTTATTTATCTTTAAAATAAAACCAAAATCAGCCGTGAGGTAGTTCGGTCCATTAAATTTTTTAATTTTCCCTTCTTGTCACCGCACTAAAAAGTATGCTATTCATTCCGTAAGTATTCCCCTTTTACGGAATGAATAGCATTATATGCAAATAAGATTAATAAGACCCGTTATAAAACAAACAAAAAAAATAGTTATCTAAGTGTCTTTATAAGGGTGGTGGGAAAAGGAACACCCAATAAGTACTCGGTCACCAGGACAGACAGACGGACATCGCCAATCCATAGACCGGAATTGCTAGATCAATCCGGCCAAAAAGGAGAAATTACTTATTTTAAAGTCAAGGGTTAATCTAGCAACACTAACACCAGTTGAAAGGAAATACACTTTATTTCTACCTCCACAACACAATCTAATAGTATACAGTCAAACTGTACAATCATTTAGAACATACCAAACAGATGATGGATAACCCCTTTCCCTGATACAGATCACTTTCGAAAACATTGTGGAAAAAGAAGACATTCCCCGAAATGAGTAATTTCTCCATTTCCCACATTGTTCTCAATTCAGTGTCAAAATTTTACAATTTTACACATTTTACACATTTTACACATTTTTCTCTCAAATTCTAAAAAAGAGTCTAAGACATTATATGTGAAACCCATTTAACCCCTTTCCCACATACAGCAAATCAACAGCAGACGACTTTGAAAATATACCCGCAAAAATATGAAAAATTGCATTATATGAAACTATACTTATTGAAAACATTGTGGCAAATGGAGAAAATTGCTCATGATGAGCAATGTTTCCTTTTGCCACGATGTTTTTAAAATTCGCTTTCTGCAGATGCATAAGAAAGAGTCTGTATGTTGGAAATTCACACTATGAAGAAAAAGACAATTAACCCTTTCCACCTGCAGAAAACATTTAAGCTATCTTTTATGGAGATTTTTCAGGTTTTTGTCACCATGTTTTGAAAGTCATCTGCTGCAGACTTGTTGCATGTGGGAAAGGGTTAAATGATTTTATAAAGCTGCAACTTCCAAACATGATTTGTTCGTTTTGGGGTTTTATGCCACTTTCAACAGCTAAGGTCATAAAGCGACAGACAGGAAAGGTGATATCCGTCCTACACCTCATATTTACATCCAGATAAAACAAATATAAGGTATGAAACTAATTCCAACTCGTCTGCTGAAGCTCAACAGTTGCATTGACTTTAATATTTCAGACCCCTTTAGCTTGACAGTCCAAGCAAGTGTATAATTTCCTTCGGATATTTTGAAAGCAGAAAACTGTTAAAATATTTGATCAGGTAAAAAACTAAGAAATCTTCGATTACGTAAAATAAAGCAGATTTTGATCAGATGCTGTGTTGAAAACATGGCTGGTTTACCTAACCCTTTCCCACATACAGACGTATTTTGACGCATCTGTTGCAGATGACTTTCGAAAAACATTGTTGGAAAAGGAAAACTGCTCATTATCAACTTTATTCAATGATTATAATTTCGTTTACTTAGAAAGCTTCTGAATGTAGGAGGGGGTTTTGTTTGATATAAATTACCATCATTTGGTTGGTATAAAAATTCAAACATGTACATGTAAGAGGTTGATTTTGTAATTTATATATACAACAAAGTGACTTTCCTCAAGCAGTAAGTCAATGCTAAATTATAACAAAAAATCAAAATATAAATAAATATCTATATAAAACGGTCAACAATATAAAAAACAATTCAGGTCAACTTTCCAACAATGACATAACATAGTGCCAAAGTGCTCATTCACAAGTGAGACGATAAATACAGAACATTTGTTTATTTAAGTGTATTTTCATTGACTGTCCACCAAAATATATTTTCACAAGAGAAATGCAAACTTGTACAAGAGGCGATGCTTGTGAACATATGTGTGAAGTTTCATAGCTATCAGACAAGAAATGAAGTCGCTAGGGCGATGATGTTGTTGGGAGACATACATACAGGCAGATCCCTTTATCCTCCCTCAAATTAAGTTACACCTAATCCTTTCTATAATTGAACCCAATTGCAATGCAAACATTTGTGTTTTAATCTTATGTAGGAAAACCATGGTTCTGACAATATTTTCTTTCATGTCTCAAAATGTATCTTTCTTTCCTCTATTTGGAGTATTAATACATTTGCTTTCTAAAAATAATGCATCCTTTGTTTCTAAACACCATATATCTCTAATACGAATAAGAAATCAAAGCCTGCTACATGTAAATGGGTTTGATATACAATATAAAACAGTTAACTCATCTCAATCCTTCATCTTGACGGTTTCATGCAAAACGGTTGTAACTACAACTTGAACTAGATGTAGTTACAAACGTTTTGCCGGACCGGAGACCTCAACGCGCACTTCACGTGCCACCAGACAAACAACCCTTTCCTTCGGTGATGACACTGTCCCCTCCACAGACAAACGAACCCCGGTCACCCCTTCAAACTCATCTACAGGAAAGCAACCGACGCCTAGAGTTCAGACATTGTCAAAATCTCAAGAAAATAAGAGGCATCAAAAGGCAGACGCGTCGGATAATGAGATTATGAAATTTCTACAGGGTATGAAAACCGAGTTCAAGGAAGATATGTCGATTATAAACAGTAAGATTGATAACATTTCTACTTCTGTTAATAACCTACAATATGAACATGAGGCTTTAAGGAGAGAACATGCTGAAATGAGGGAAACGGTTGACCATCTTTACTCTAAAATCGACATACTTGAGGGTCATTCCAGGCGAAATAATCTCAGGTTCAGTGGAATCCAGGGAAAAGCGAATGAACCTTGGAGCGAAACTGAAGAAAGGGTGAGGACATTTATCAAAAATGATATGAGTTTGCCTGAACTTGAAAACGTTGAAATTGAGAGGGCCCATAGGGTAAAATCTAAAGATCCGGACAAGTGTCAAATTATTGTGAAGTTCTGCAAGTTTAAAGACCGAGATCAGATCTTTAAATCAGCTAAACAGTCCCTGAAAAACACACCGCATTATGTTCAGGAAGATTTTACAGAACGAGTTAAAGTGTGCAGACGCGAACTGGGAAAACGGCTAGTGGATGCTAGAAAGAAGGGTCTATACGCATCCATGCAATTCGACAAGTTAATCATAGAAAACGAGATCTACAGGTATAACAATGTAAATAAAGAAATATATCATGCTGGTTACACTAGAGTAAACAATAATACTCGCGGCAGAGTATTCGCACGTGATCCACACAGGACTGAATACAACCACCGTTCATTGGACAGGGTCAGCGAGAGCGTAACCAATCAGCAATCTGTGCGGGAAAACGACGATATCTCATTGGTCAGTGGCGATGACGAGCAAACAGGCGGGGCATGTGGTTCAGACTAGCGGTGCGGTCAAGGCCTACGCGAAAATAATGACAGTAAAAACATAACCCTTAGCATTTTATCATGGAACATTGCCGGTTTATTGAAATACGATAATTATTCTTCTTTTTAAACATAGAAGGGGGAAAATAAAAAATGAAGATGTTTGAATATATAATTGTAATTTGTTATCAATACCATTGAGAAGCCTCTCACATACTATTACAAACAATGGATTTATTAAATCCTCAAGACAACTAATTGCTATAAGTAATCATCAAACCTTGATATTTCAAACTAACCGCCTGTCAACCATTATTATTCTTCCGTTCAATCTCAAATGCAGAACTATAACCTTGATTGACAGGTTAACACGATGAAACATTGTGAAGTATTGTGCTCTATCTTTAAATTCTTATTATCTAAATGACTTTTTATGAAATAATGTACACGAAACATGAACCAAATTAATGAAAAACATATAAGAAAGTAACAAAAATTGTAGGGTGGGTGGGCGGTTAATCAAATTAGAAGAGGCTTCTTCTCGTGTCAAATACTATTCAAACTGTGATTTGTGTTTTCCACGATTTTCCAAGCATGAACATATTTTAATTTAAACCAATGAGATCAAAGAAATCAATCAACGAAATAATTGGTTAGATTTTTTCACTAGTCCAATCAGATGTGTTTGTCATTATACACAAGACCAAATAAGGATATATGCTACCTTACACAATTGAACGTCTGCCAATAATCATAATTAACTATTTTTAACTTTATAAAAATATTCCAATGATGCTTCACTGAAAAACTACTTGTTTAAACATGACATTATAGGACTTTTAGAAACATGGAGTCATTTCAAAGGTCAATTTGACAATTTCCTGTACGGTTATAAACATTTTGACAGTGTGAGAGTAAAAAATAACTCCAGCTTTAGAAACAGTGGAGGAGTAAGCGTTTTTGTTAGGGAACATTTGGTTACTTCTGCTGTTGTTAAACAATTATTTTATGTAGATTTTACAGACTGTGTTGTCCTTTATATTACTTCTAGTCTGTATGATTTAGATAATGACATTATTCTTTATATAACTTACATTTCACCAGATGGTTCTCCAATTTATAGAGGAAAGGATGAATCAAATGGCATTTTGTTGCTTGAAAACAATTTAGCGCAGCTGCGCAATGACTACCCGGATTGTGTTCTATATATAGCGGGAGATTTTAACGCAAGGACAAGTGACTTATTTGATTATATACCAAATGACTCACTTGACTTTGTATTTAATACCTCAACCGACTATGCTGCGGATAACTTTGATTTGCCTCGCAATACGCGTGATAATGGAACGTTAAACTTGTTTGGTAGAACACTGGTAGATCTATGCTGCACTCATAATGTACACATTGTAAATGGGCGTTTATCTAATGACGCGACTGGTCAGTTTACTTGTTTTTCCAATGACGGTCGTAGTCTTGTCGATTATCACGTTGCTTCGTCAGAGTTATTTCCCTTTATATCATATTTTAATGTTGAAGAGAAGGATAACTCTGACCATTTTCCTATTTTAGCAATTTTGAAGTTTAATTTGAAAACATTGACTGATAGTGAGGTTATGCCATCAAATGAATGTGTTCTTGCTGTTTCTGATCATTTTAAATGGAGAGACAACAAGAAAGATGCTTTTATTGTCAATTTCACCATGAATTTGCAATTGATTTATGATGAAATTGTATCATGTATTAGCGTTGATGTAAATAAGGCAGTTAACCTTATTCTTAACACGTATAAATCATCTTCTTTAAACATGAAGGTAAATAACATTATACATATAAATAATGCTTTAGATGCTGCCCAACCACAGTGGTGGGATTCACAGTGTAAAGTTGTCAAACAGAAGAAGTATGCCCACTTAAGACGTTATCGTGTCTCGAACCAGAACTCAGATTTTATTAATTATAAAATATGTAGAAATGAATTCAAAGCATTATGTCGTAAGAAAAAGAACTTATACCAAGACCAAAAGAGACGATCGCTAGTTGAAGCAAGTTTAAATCCAAAATTGTTCTGGTCAATTATTAAAGGTACATTTCGTTCAAATTCTATTCCACATACGCTTAATACAATACCCGGTAGTACATGGCTAGCATATTTTGAAACTCTGCTTTTTAGAAATGACCAATGTTCCGTGATGAACATAATGGATGATCCTACACATTTTAACGAAGAAATGGATACGTTACTAAATGATAAAATTTCCTTAGAAGAGGTTCTAAAAAGTATATCCAAATTAAAGTCTGGAAAAGCACATGGTAAAGATGGATTAAGTGCAGAATTCTATAAGACCACTATAAATGAATTAAGTCCCCTTCTCGTTCAGTTATTTAACAGAATTCTTGACTCAGGAATACTCCCAGATTCGTGGTCTGAAACTGTTATCATCCCCATATACAAATCTGGTCCAAGAACCGATCCAAGTAATTACAGAGGTATCTCTCTACTAAATGTATTATACAAAATATTTTCATCTATTATAAATGATCGCCTAACAAAATGGTCTTCAGATTTTCATATTATAGACGAATGCCAATCTGGTTTTAGGGCAGGCTATTCTGCAATTGACAATGCGTTTTGCTTGCAATGTATGATACAAAAGTATTTATCACAAAAAGGTGGACGATTTTATGTTTTATATGTTGACTTCCAAAAAGCCTTCGATTCCCTAGATCATACGAAACTATTCACTTGTCTTAACAAGAAAGGAGTTCAGGGAAAATTCTTTCGTATTCTTTTATCTATGTATTCTAATATCAGAGCGCATATCAAAATTGATTCAAAACTAACACCATCCATGCTCTGCAACACTGGTCTAAAACAAGGAGATTTGAGTTCGCCTACATTGTTCAATATTTACATAAATGAATTGAGTGCAAATCTGAGGGATAAATGTAAGGGTGGTATTTTCATTACAACAGACATCCCAAATATTTTCTGTCTAGTGTTTGCAGATGACGTAGCTAACTGTGCAGATACAGCCATAAATCTCAAAATACAACTAAATACTATTGATTCTTTTTGTAAAGAAACAAACATGGTTATAAGCCTTAAAAAATCTGAAATTATTGTCTTCAGAAATGGAGGTCCTCTTCGAAAATATGAGCAATGGACATATAGAAAAAATTACATCAGAGTAACCTCAGTTTACAAATAAATGGGGCTTCTATTCACACCGAAATTGTCATGGTCCTTAGCTACTAAGAAACTTGCAAATCAAGCAAGAAAAGCGGTGTATCAAATAAAACAATTCCAAAATCCCTTTGGGAAATTTAGACACAAAGAATATTTTAAAATATTTGATTCCATGGTCATGCCCATTTTAACATATGGCGCAGAACTTTGGGGCTACGACTATAATAAACAGGTAGAACAGGTACACACTACATTTTGTAAAGACTTTCTAGGTATTAATACTTCTGCCAATGACTCAATGGCTTTAGGTGAATGTGCTAGATTCCCTATTGCAATAAATTACCATATCAAATTCATAAAGTATTGGGTAAGATTAATTGAAATGGATTCCAGCAGATACCCCAAACAATGTTACAAAATGCTTAAATCACAAGACGCTGTAGGTAGGAATAATTGGGTTTCAAAAGTAAGGGAATTTTTATTTTCTTACGGGTTTGGATTTGTCTGGATTTCCCAAGAAATAGGTAATACAAACCAGTTTATTACATTATTTAAACAGAGATTAAAGGATTGCTTTTTACAAACATGGCAAAGTGACATAAATAATTCAACAAGATGTGACTTTTACCGGAATATTAAAACTTTATTAAATGTAGAAAGATACCTTAATTCTGATCTTAGGCCTTACTATAAACGCTCCTTAGCGCGTTTTAGATGTTCTAATCATAAGCTAAACATTGAAATTGGTAGGCATTTTAACGTAAATAGAGAAGACAGAGTTTGTCTTCATTGTTTTTTGCAAAAAGATATTTTAGTTATTGAGGATGAATATCACGCATTTTTTATTTGTGAAAAGTTCGAAGAAATTCGACATATCTATTTTAATAGCTGGTATAAAGGGCTACCAAGCTTAGATAATATGTACAATATTTTTCAATCAGATAACCCTACTACTTTAAAAAACTTGGCTATCTATGTGTCAAAACTACTCGAAAATATATAGTCATAATTTATAATCCTTATTCGAATCTGTAAGACAAATGTTCAAACTTACCTCATTATTAAAATACATGTATATAGTGTATATTTCGAGGGTACATTTCAATTTGTATGTATTTTGTAATATGTATGTATTGTGGGCCGGAGGCCTAATTACCGAAATAAACAATTGTATTGTATTGTAAAAAATTGTATTGCATGAAGCATATTCTGATAAAATACACTACTGTTGTAGACAACTTGAAAACATTCCCAGTATAAGCAAATTTTCCTTTTTCCCGGGACGATTTCGTCATCAAAGTGATGCGCCAACATTTCCGTGTGCTACACTGATTTCCAATTGGGTTTTCAAAGGCGATGCCTCTGTAAATATCATATCAGCTACATAGTTACATGCATGCATGTGTCAAATCTAAGCATGTGAGGTATTAACCCTTTCCCACATATAATTCTGCAGCAGACAACTTTGAAACATATAGCCAAATATTACGGAAAATCTCTTCAAATGGAAGTATTAATATCGAACAGTTAAAAACATTGTGGCTTAGCGATTTCTTCTTTTGCCACCATATTTTCAAAAGTTGCTGCTGCGGATGCTTCAAAATGTGCCTGCAAGTGGGAAAGGTTTAATACATCTCCATACAGTGAAGAATCGGGCAAACCTATGCATCTGCACAGTCTCACCAGAATCCTCAACTTACTTGTAGATGTTATTCATACCTAAATTCTCATTCTGACAAAACAATATGAAAGTGTAGTTCCACAAGGTTCATCTCATTAACCCTTTCCCACAAATAGACTCTTTTTAATGCCTCTGTAGCAGACAACTTTTTGACAACAGTCTGACAAAAGGAGAAATCGCTAAAAACTAGCAGTTTCTTCTTTTGCTACAAAGAATTTAACTTTATTATATGATCATATTTTCACTTATTGGAACTTTCTCATTTTTGTCCAGATGTTTTCAAAGTCATCTGCTGCAGACATTTGTTTATGGGAGAAGGTCAAGACTCCATAATCGCTTAAATATGCAAGCATGAATGCGGCTCGTATTCTAGAGATGTTTTTCAGTCTTCCTCACTATCCCCATCTATATAACAAGTCTGAGTGTCAGACGCAATGCCGTGATCAAGGTCCTCAGATAAGTTTGCCTCGTGTCTATAGTAATCTAACCACACTTCTATCATCTGACGAACAGGCAAGGACCGCTTCCCAACCTTCTGTATGCCGACAAACAGTCCATCTTGGGTCACGAAACAGTCCATCCATTTACGCAGCATTGTCTCTTCTTGGCAGGTCTGGAGGAAATGTGTTAAAATATGTATGTCCTTGGACAAGGTTATTACAACTTTTTTTTTCTATTCCTACCGTACGCAATTTTTAAACATCTGATATTTTTGCAGTTGACTGCTTCGAAAACATCTAGAAAACTATTGCATTTAAAAATGTTTAAGTACGTTTTTGATAGAGAATTGTATATATTGTGTGCGAAAGAGAAATCTCTTGTTTAAGCATAAGATACCATATTTACATATAAATCTTTAGCAAATCTCTTTAACCCCCCTTTCCCACATACATCAATTTTGCAGAGGACGACTTTGAAAACATCTATGCAAAAATATGGAAAATCTCTTTAAATGACTATAGAAGTATTGCCTTGTGTTGAAAACATTATGGAAAATGAAGAAATTGTTCATCATTTTCAATTTCTTCATTTGCCACAAAATTAATTTGCACCATAGGCACCTAGTTTATGGGTTTAATAGTATGGTCAAAGTCAAACACGTGACATGACGTGCTGGTGTCTACTCGATTGTTTCACGTTTTGAAATTGCTGTTTACCCTTAATATGGAGGAACGTCTGTGGTGCATTCTAGGGCATAATTGTACGGAAGCCTATTAGGGCCATTTCGTCTTAGGACTTTTGAATTAGGTATTACGTCTTATGTTTTATGTCTTAGTTATTAGGTGTTAGCTCTTAGCTCTTATGTCTTACTTAGCTATTACGTTTTAGGTATGCTTAAAGGTTAAAAGAACAACATCACGGGTTTGTAAATTGTATTTACTTTTATTATCATAGCAAAATAAATGAATACAAATGAATAAATTACACAGTAATGCAAATTCATGTATGTGTCGTATGTATTTTATTTTAAGAACATACACATTATGTATATAAATGTCCTATGCACTGAATGAATGAATGTCAAGGTCCATAGGGCATATAATCAAGACATACATATATCAATGAAACAAATAGTTTTTCACTGTTATGTTAATGTATGTGCAGTCTACGACCTGGCCGTTCACACTGGAGTCGAGAAGGTCGATATCGTACGGGAAGAATGTTTAGACTACGCGTCAGTCGATGGCGCGCAGTTCACTTCCGGTCTACGGGAATGGTTTGCCACTCGATCCGTACTGGGTAGCGATGTCGAAGAAAGTGATGCCCCTACAGAAGGATCAGTTTCCAACCCTCGTTCCGCTGGCGTTCGCCGCGCTCTCGCTGCCACACTTCAACGCGGATTTCGAACGCTACTTCAGCAGTCTGAAGTTAATCCAGAGGGACGACAGAGAGAACATATGCAAGCAGACGATATATGCCCTACTGTCCATGAAGAACAGCTCAACGACGTCGTGCTAGGAAATTGAAATGAGGTCTGACATGTGTGCGCAGGCGCGTACAGTGCTGTCATGAGTTATTTTGGGACATTTGGGCACCAAAAACTCACCGTTAGTTGCACTAACGCCACTTACGACGTCACGACTACTCGCAAAGTATATAGTGGCACTCTAAAGGTCCTGGCAACTAATCGTAGTAGGGTGTAGACTGACACAAAAACTGGTAGACTGGCACCGTTGTGGACGAAATTCACTATTTCCTACATAAGGCTATTTGGACATCAAACACTCACATATAGTTGCACTGACGCCCTTGTCTACCCGACTAGTCTCAGAGTGTATAGAGGCACTCAATATGTCCTGACTACTAGGGTGTAGACTGGCACTAGAACAAGTAGATTAGCACCGTTTTCGACGAAACTCACTGTTCCTATATTGGTCCATTTGGACACAAAATAACGAACACATAGTTGCACTGACGCCCTTTACGACGTCCTTACTTGTCAAATAGTGTATAGTGGCAGCCTACAGCTCAAGACTACAAATAGTAGGGTTGTAGACTGACACTTGAACGGGTAGACTGGCACTGTTTTCGACGAAAATCACTATTCCTATATAGGGCCATTTGGACAAAAGAAAACGCATTTTTAATTTATTGACGTCGTCTCAGACGTTCCGACTAGTCGTTAAGTTTGTAGTGGCACTCCATAGGTCCTGACTACTAATCGTAGGTTGACTGGCACTTGAACGTGTAGAATGGCACCGTAATCCTATAGTGGGCCATTTGGACACATAAAACGTAACTACTAATCGTAGGGTTATGACTAGCATCGTTTTCGGCTAAAATCACTATTTTTATATAGTGGTCCATTTAAGCATATAAAACGCTCAGGTCAATAATTATACTGACGCCCTATACAACGTCCCGACTAGTCAAACAGTTTATAGTGGCACTCCATAGGTCCTGACTACTAATCGTAGGTTGTAGACTGGCACTAGAACGGGTAGAACGGGTAAACTGGCACCCTATTTTAAGAACATCACGTATCCTATATTGGGCCATAAAATGCACTTACTCCGCGTACGACTACTTGCAAAGTGTATATTGGCATAATTAACAAATATCATTCGTAAATGGTGATCTTGATTTGCAGAAACATTCTAGGAAACGTAATGATAACAAATGAAATAAAATTACCAAAACGGAAAGTTACTGAAATGATATGTTGGTCTCAAACTGAGCACATTTTCAACCTAAACATTTGAGCTATTGATTGGCAAAATAGCCATGGCTACCCTGGGTTATGACAACTAAACTGTATGTAAATCATATAACAACGTTTTCCTCTTAAAATGTCTGAGAGTTTTTGAAATCATTCCACATGGATAACTGTCGTTTACCCTTTCCCACCTGCAGACGCATTTTGACGCAAAAAGCAGCAGACGACTTTAATTAGCTATCTTTTATGGCGATTTTTCAGGTTTTTGTCACTAAGTTTTCAATGTCGTCTGCTGCAAGTTTGTTGTAAGTGGGAAATAATTAACCTCATAAAAAGGATTGCAAAAAAGCATGACCACCAGGGACTGTGATAGTTTAACTTTTCATAATATATAATACAGTCTTACAAAAATAGTAATGTTATGCTATTAATATAAGTGCATATGAACGCAAACTGGATGAACTACTACAAATATAGTTGGCATCTTATTGAATGTGTATCACTGAAACAAATGTTTGTCCGGAAGTCCTGTGTCACTTATGTTACTATAACACAGTCCCGAATTCCTTGCGATTGCCCTTGCGAGTAGCACTCGCCAAGTAATCGTAATGATCGGGATATGGTCGCAAGTCATTCGTAAATGTTGTTAACTACTCGCTACCATTCATTTATTATTGCGAATATTAGCAACATGCTATTAAAATTCGCAAGGAAAGCATATTCTTCACTTTTTCGCAACATACTCGTAAGTATTCGGAAGCTATTTTTAATCATCGCAATGTATTTGTAGCGCTCGCAATGCATTTGCAACATTCGTAAGAAATTTTCAAGGATTGGAGCCCCTCTTGGTATGATTAACTTGACTTGGTGTGTACTGTCCGGCGGCTGGAGAACAAGTGACGAAGAGACGCAGTCGCAAGAGCAATCGATTGCGCAATCGCTACATTCATAATTTGTTCGCAAGCACTCGCATGGCCACTCGCAACATTCCTAAAAAATTCTCAAGGAATTATTATAATAGATTTGTATACATTTGCAATGATCGGCATAATTTCGCAAGCACTCGCAACGTTTTTTTTTTTTTACCGAAATCAATATGTTCATAATTAGAAGGATATTCGGGACTGTGTGTGAGCAGCATTAACAGTACTAGACTAGGGAATACATTGCACAAGGCACACCTTCAAGACAGCCGCGATCGGAATCAAAACCGGGACTTCCGGTCTCAAATAACGCGTGATAAGCTCTCGATCACGGCGGATTCCTGGTTTCCGTCCGATGAAGAATGTAAATATGAATAAGTCGCCCAGGCGAGTGTTAAACGGATATTAGTAAAATATCGAGGGACATATATGGTACCGCAGGAGAAATGTGTGCGCATTCTATGAAGAGTTTTCAGACATATAAGGACTTTCAAATCCCGTGATTGGTTCAGATGCGCGGGGAATTTTATTTGCACACACGTTGGTGTCTTCTCAACATCTACACTCGTTAAGTCAGAGGGATGATCTTATTGTGAGCTTACAATCGATGAAATGAAAAACTGACTAGGGCATTTTATTCATATATTGTTTGTTGTGAATTTTAAACATTTTGAACTATAATGCCTCTGAAATGTGTATTTCTTTTTCTTGTGTCATTTTGTGCTAAAACATTTGGTGTAGACTTCGAACAGTATGTGTCAGTTCAACACAAGACTATTGCTGATTCTGTGGTCAATTTTACCACACGCCTGCCTATATTCTGTATACAGGGATGTAACACAATAGCCGGCTGTGAATCCGTCAGTTATAGCGAGTTAACTGCCACTTGTGTTATACATGATAAACATCCACTGCAAGAGGACGCCACCTTGACTGAGTCTCCAGCCTTTACGTTGTATTACAACTATAGTGAGTCTAACTTTATATAATGTTAATTGAATGTAATCATTTAGTTATGTATTCTTAAATAGATAATATAACGTCACCTTCAGGACGTCGCCATTTTGACGTATTAACAAGTTGTCATCAGCTTTCGCATTGTATTAGTACTACCATACATGAAATATTTAATGTATATGTATGTTGGTAGTCACTCCATCATGCATATAAATGAGAATTTAGAATATCATATAATATATATTATTCATCAGTCATTTAAAAAGATATATAAAGCATTTTTCCGTTTTCTATTTTTTTTAAAAATGCGCTCGGAAAAATTGATATCTTTATTTAATTACTATTGTAAAAGGAAGTCGAAGCACAGAATCTTACAGCATTTACATGTGACAGAATAAGCTATCGAATGGTAAGACATTTTTATGAAAATACTTACTGACGTTTACTAAAAATGGCAGAAAACCACTTGTGCTGGCTCGGACCGGACGCTGCAGACATCCCAAGTAATGTAGAAATAAAGTCATACAGCTTGAATGCACTGAAAACCATTAATAAGAAGTTGGAAGCAACATACAAAAAAAGACATCGATGTGTTGTATGCGGGTGGAGGAATACGGCTAAAATTTAGCACGGTGGTATACGAGTTACTAAGGGTCTCGGCTTGAATCGTTTTTCACGTGAAAATATGGAGGGACAGATTTCCGCTACTAGAATTTCCCGGTTCAAGACAAAAAGAGAAACAACGTGAAAACGAGTTATAAAATATATAGTGGGATATCCCCTCTCTACACAATTAACTTTTACCACACAAAGTCCTCATGTCTTGTCAATGGCAGAAACGTGGACCAGTTCATGACCACAGACTTCATTGAGCTAATGAAAATCGTTTCCTGACATATCAATGGCAACAAAACCAACGCAGTAGATATGAACACACAGATTAGACGATTGCTCATTGATTATAGGATTCAACGACCAGATCCAACGCAACCGACAGAAATAACAACAGAAATGTCGACTGATACGTTAGAGGAGCCTGAGTCGAATGATAACACACCTCCCGCAGACAAATTGGAACCAAACTCCATAATGGTACTGCTACAGGCAATAAATAACAACATTAATGACTTATACAACCAGTTAGACTCCCATAATAAAAAAAACACTAGCATGCAGTTCTCCTTAAAAGATTCGTCTGAATGTGTGATGAAACTCATATCCGTTGAAGATAGGCAAACATCAGCAGACCTGGATGATATATTTCGCACACTACGCAAAATGTGAAGGAAGGTGTAGATAAACTCGGTGAGTCATTATCCAAACGAATTCAGTCGGTGACCGATACAGTAAAATCAACCATACAGAGGTCCCGGAAAGAACCAGCACCACCGCCGAAAACTGTTAGTAACATACAGGCACAGAAAACACCAAACGTGGAGGTAAAAGGGGACATGATTTTTTTTTTATCGGGGACTCTGTATTTAAAGGAATACAAAGACGGGGACTGAACAACAAAACTGACATGAACTCAGGTAGTGGGGCAACTGTTAATTTTTTAAATAAAAGATTGTCAGAAGTTGGTTCAAATAAATATTCAATCGTTGTTTTGTACATTGGCCGAAAATGACGTCAGAAACAGAAAGTCGAGCGTGACGTTACGCGCTGAAATTAGAAACACGACATTATCACTTCAACGTAAAAATTGTTGCGTTTACCTATGCACCATTTGCCCAAGGCAAGATGTTGATGTTAGTCCATACAACAACGAAATTCGTGAAGTATGTCGCGAAACTGGTGCAGTACTGATCGAGTGTCATAATTCATTTGTATATTGAGACGGTACCACAGTGAGACACTTCTACAACAACGACGGCATTCATTTTAACTTACTCGGATCAAAAACTCTTGTGTTCACCATTAACAAGAAACTGCAAATTGTTAAAAGGCCCAAAAATTACGACACTCCTCGACAACAGACGACAACATTCGGCGTTTACGCTGGAAGACAGTACCGCGGTCGACGTTTTGCAGAGGATAGAGGCCTGCGCTCGGATAATGGGCAAGGAGAATTGTTCACGCCAGTTAACCGACGATCTCGGCCGTTCCAGATGTCGCCTGGAAATAGCACTGCTGCTTCTACATACTTGAGAAGAAACGGGAACACATACAGACAATAGGACGAAACCGGCAGACACACGAATTATTCTAAAAAAAACTATATACGACACTATATTGGACACTACAAAATATATGTACTGAGTGTAATGAGGTAAATATCGGTAAAGAACAAGATCATTGCAGTACTTTGAAAAATTGCAATATCATACATAGACCTAATGATGTTACTATAGCCCTCAGAACCAAACTTAACTGTGATGAAAAATCAACGCCTTTACATAAAACGCGTAAAGAAAACACACCAATAACCACCTAGTATGACTAATGATTTAACTATCAGTCAAAATACTTGTCATAGTAATACTTCATTTAACTACAGTAAGAAAGGTACTCATATTTCTTATTTGAATATTTTTCATTTAATGCCCAATCTTGATGAAATTAAATTGATGCTATCTTACGTGAATTCCCCAGATATACTAGGATTATGCGAAACGTTTCTGCATGAAAACATCGATGACAACTGTTTGAAAACTAATTATTTTACGTTTGAACGAAAAGATCGTGGCGGTATCATTGTTTATATGTCAAATAATAAATTATCGTACAAGCGTTGCCTAGAATATGAAAACGATGATATTGAATATGTGTGGGTTGAGATTAATAATACAAACAGTAATTTTGTTTATCGGCCTCCTAACGCAGGGCAGACTTGGGTCGATTTATATAAAGCGCAACTAGATAAAGTCGATTTATCGCGGTCGGAATATTATATTCTTGGCGATTTTAATATTAATTATTTATCGGCGAATACGGATATACACTTTAATAACACTAAATGGGTCGATTTCGTTGTAAAATTTGATTTCGTGCAACTTGTTGAATCTTAAACACGTGTAACTTAAAACTCAGAAACAATAATAGATCATATGTATACACCATCATGTTATGTCGATAACATAATTGAAGTATTTGTTTCACAGCTGTCGCTTAGCGATCATTATCCGATTTGTTTTACACATACGAGCACCGTGTCCCTTTCTAAAAGTTTGCATAAATATATGCAGTACAGATCTTTCAAACAGTTTGATATAGACGTATAATGAAAGAACTCTCCAATTGTCAATAAATACTGTTGAGACATTGAGCGATCCAAATGAAGTGCTGAATTTGCTTTACAAAATACTTAATACAGTATTATCTGATATAGCACCAGTGAAAACTAACAACCAGGTTGGTTTTGTGAGGAAATTAAGTCCATGATAATTCCATCGAGATGGTGACTTTGAGTAGTATAAAATACTTAGAAATAAGGTAACGGCTACAATAAAAAGACATAAAATAATTGCTTTCAACAAAGCAATTCGGGAGAATAAGGACGTCAAATACTTGTGGAAAATCTTAAAAATATTTCAAATTTAAACCAATCTAGAACTGTTGAGCTTTCGCGTACGTTAAATTAAAACTCTGTAATTCTAACAACGGACTTGTGCATTATAAATGAATTGAATACATATTTTTTTAATATTTCATCCTTAGTTGAATTAACCAATTTTTCACCAAACACATTTGTAACATGAGAAAAAAAGCTTGACGAAAAACTACTTTTGAAATTCCTTTTATTTAGACTTATGAAGTTAAATTAATAATTAATAAGTTGAACATTAATAAATCAACCGGAATTGATGGAATAGGTCCCAAAATAATTAAGTATTGCGGTGATACAGTGATTTCGAGTATAACAGTATTGCAAGCGGGACATTTCCTGATAAATTAAAAAAAGCGAAAGTTATTCTTCTCTTTAAATCTGGTACTCGTGAAGACCCAGCCAACTATCGGCCTATTTCAATATTGCCAACAATGTCAAAAATCTTTGAAAGACACATTGCTAATCATATTCATGAATATTTAAAGAAAAAAATGATATCATACACAAATATCAGTCCGGTTTCCGAAAAGACCATTCTTGTGTTACAGCACTGACAAGGTTAATAGATTCTTGGGCTGAAAGATATAGACGAAAGCAAAGTCATCAGCAATGTGTACCTCGACCTCCGTAAAGCCTTTGATTTAGTTGATCATAACATTTTACTCCACAAACTTAAACATTATGATTTTAATGAATCAGCATTAAGACTTTTCAATTCTTACATAAATTATCGAAAACAAAGTGTCGTAGTAGGAAACAACTGATCTTATGAACTCCTTATATAATATGGCGTGCCTCAAGGATCGATCCTCGGACCGCTGCTATTTTTAATTCATATAAACGACATTGTTTACGAGTGTGACAATAATAACATTGCTATGTATGCCGACGACGCAACATTGTATCAATCAGACAAAAATGTATCTGACATTCAAATCACGCTGCAAACAAAACTGAGTAATACTAAAAATTGGTGTAAAGGTAACAACATGGCGATAAATCCTTCGAAAACAAAATGTATGCTAATTGGAACAGCCAACGAAATAAAATCTTCAAGTAAACTGAAATTGACAATAGATAATGTAGCTTTAAACAATGTAACTGAACAAAAAAATATTAGGGATTTATATTGACCAAACACTCTCATGGAACACTCAAGTGACGAAAATCAGAAAAAAATTAATATCAAAATTTCATTGCTTAAACAAATATCTTACTTCATCTCTTTTGACATGAAAACAATGTTCTACAATGCCTACATTGTACCACTGCTTGATCATTGTTGCCATAGTTGGGGTACTTGTCAGAGGAAAAAGGCAATAAAAATGAATAAGTTTCAAAAACGAGCCGCACGACTGGTGCTAAACGAAGCCAAAATATCAAATTCGGGGTGTCTTCTACAATCAATGGGTTGGCTTAATTTTGACAAAAGATGTCGTTACCATGCTGCGGTTCTCGTTCATAAAACAATTAACAACATTACGCCGTCCTATGTTAATGAAGTAATAAAATTTATCAAAAAAGCAATCGTATACTCATAGAGATCACAAACACACAATGATCTTACTCTACCCTATATACCTCGCACAATCTACGGCAAAAATACATTTACCTTCTATGGAATGCATGTTTGGAATTAATTACCATTGTAATTTCGCAATATCAGCAACAATAAAACTTTTAAAAATAGAGTGACTTATTACAATAAAAGAAATAAGACCCTATACCAATAACAACTTAATTCAATAACATGTTGAATGTCAATGTTTATTGACACCGCGTAGAAGCGCGGCGTTAGTATGGGATAGGTGTTGGTTTTTTTACCATGGGTTGAAAACCGAAAAGGGAGCAACCAACATTATTATTATAAGAACGTGGTCTTTTTGTATATCTTTATTTAGATCAACAATGAACACAGTCTGAAAATTTGTATACAGGAATGAGAAATACTCAGATATTTACCAAATAATGTGTTGTTCCGATGATAAACATAATTAACATTGGAAACGAGACAAAATAATAATTGACGCAGTACATTAATGAACAATGCGTAAATGTAGTCAATATAGTAACATAATAGCTGAGTACCCATGATTACTTACAATAATAATATGCTATAAACAGGCTAGTGTTAGTGTTTCCTCAAATGACTCCTTTTATATTACAAATGGCGGCTTTGCATAAAAGGGGAGTAACTCTATAAAGGGAAGTTAATATGTCAATAAACAATAATCATGTATCCCCCTTCGAGTCTTTTGTAATATAATGAAACAAAGGCTGTTGTGAAAAGGAATTGTATCATATGTTATGAATTACAATGACTAGAGCCTTGACTAGGCAGAACACTGAAGCAAATATATCAGCAAAACAATGCAAACACAGAAATAATTACGCTAGGTCTTATCAGATTTAAAAGAAGTGTTTCGTGATTAGATATCTACATATCAAAGTCATTATGCCACGCAGGCTGTCGTGTGGGGCGACTCGACTTTCGCAGAGGTGTGGTCTGTACAGACTGACTTGGTGATGGGTTATCTCGCTGTTTGGTAAGTGTGAGTGGGGGCACGAGAGGGACTGATGCGTCGCTAGTTGGCTCCACCGGCTCTCTGACTGTGGTAGCAGTCGTTCTGTGTGGATCTGTATGTGGAGGACTACTGACTCTGTGGATACGGGGGACGGTCGTCATAGGATTTAATGACTTCAATTGCAATGTATCTGGTGTCAAAGGCGGCGATGTCGAGCTTGTTTTATTCCCTTGAGTGCATTCATCACCGGGATCCAATGAGGGATTTATTGGCTGATTCGTCGGTCCGGGTGTGGGCTGTGGTGGGTAATGTCGACATAGCGCTAGGTCTCTATCAATCGTCAGTTTAGATGGTGTAGGATAAACTGGGACAAAACGTCGCAAAAATTTTCTGTTACGGAGTGTGACCCGTCCTGATCCATCGATGCGGATCACGTATTGATCGAACTGGCGGACTTCAATGACTGTTCCAGTTTTATCCCATTTCAGGGGATGTTGGCCTATTTGATTCTGGATACGGACATGGTCCCCCGTAGCCAATGGTGGAAGACGTTTTGTATGTTGTGCTAATCTCTCTTTTTCTTTCATGTGGCGCTTCCTGAGTGCGTCTTCCCGTAAAGCTAATGTGTCGTTCCAAGTAGCATGGGGTTGATATCGGCCAGGTGGGATTGGGATGAAGTCACGAATAGGACGACCAAAAACGCACATAGATGGAGAGAGTTTAGTGTCTCTATCTGGTGTGTTCCTGTATTGTAGTATGGCACGTTGGAAAGAGTCTGTATCAAGACCCCCATCTGGTTTTGTGTTGTCCATTATGAGGCGTTTCACAGTTTTAACCCCAACTTCTGCCCGACAGTTGCTATGAGGGAAAGCAACTGATGAAAAACAGAGGTTGGAATAAAGTGTGGTTCTTATAAAAAATGTCTGCACCTCGGGAAGCGATACTTTCCCAATAGAAAACAAATATTTACTGTGTTCATATAAGAACGTGGTCTTTTTGTATATCTTTATTTAGATCAACAATGAACACAGTCTGAAAATACAGGAATGAGAAATACTCAGATATTTACCAAATAATGTGTTGTTCCGATGATAAACATAATTAACATTGGAAACGAGACAAAAGAATAATTGACGCAGTACATTAATGAACAATGCGTAAATGTAGTCAATATAGTAACATAATAGCTGAGTACCCATGATTACTTACAATAATAATATGCTATAAACAGGCTAGTGTTAGTGTTTCCTCAAATGACTCCTTTTAGATTACAAATGGCGGCTTTGCATAAAAGGGGAGTAACTCTATAAAGGGAAGTTAATATGTCAATAAACAATAATCATGTAATTATTGTTAAGAAAAACCTTTGTTATATGTTTGAAAGAAAAGAACACCTTTATGAATGAATGAATTGTATTAAACTGTATTAAGAAACAACACGATACGAAAAACGTATACATGTCTTCTACAGTTATTACAACACTTTAAACACATTTAATTTATATTTTAGAACTGTTCCCCAACTTCCTAGGCTACGCATTTTTTAAAGTGGGTTTACGGAGTTCACTTTTCCCCTATTTTCCTTGGCTACGCCTTTTTAATTGTTTTGTTTACTCGATTGACGACTCGATTGATCAAAGCTTAGATAAAAAATTCGGGGGATGTTTTTTTCTATTTATTTCTGTTGTATTTCTTAACTCAAAACCTTCGACCCGTTACAGTTGTTCATTCAGAACACTGTATCTTTGCTATATGTTGACTATACACGAGAATTGTTTCTTTTAATTTCATAAATGCTCCATTTTTATGATAAATATCTTTAAACTTGTTAAAACTAATTTGTATTTTTTGTTTATATACTCCCGTTTTTGTTATCCTACTTCTGCTAAACTGGAAGGAGAATAGACTTCCCTCTCTCCTCCCAAAGCATGTGTCATGCTTAATTTATAACTAGAGGCAATATCTGTTAATATTTCAGCACCTATGTTTTTTGTTTATCTAATTGATCAAGTCGGAGCAGTTTTAAAAACGTTTTTTAGAAACTTCAGCTTGTATGACACATTATAGTTGCAGTCAATGTTAAGCAAACGGTAAACCAAATGGTTTGAGGACTACACTTGTCCTTTCACGTCTAAACTTCACATGCCGAATATAACATAGATCGTAGCATATTAAACGTCTAATCCCTACGTCAAAATTGACCCTTTCTGCTCTAGATTACCTTTTATTATAGAATATGGTAGCCAAGTGAGCAATATAGGTACATCTTTTCCTTCTTGTTTAAAATTAAGGGACGTTTGGGCTTCTTGTCCAAAATATTTACATCCTGTCTGTTGCACAGGTTATTTAAATGTACTGAACTGTATCTGCTTCCCTTAAGTCATACTTCAAAATCATGCGCGGCGTCTTTGATGCTAGCATCAAAATTCGTCTTGTATTTGCTTAAAAGCAAACATAAATTGTTAAATAGTGTCTGCCTTTTGTTTTCAAAAACATTTTGTATTTTTTTTACTTTTTCATAATAATCTGATTTTGTTTACGACTTTTGTATTTCCCGCATAGTAAAGTGTGTGTTGGCTTTAAAAGTGGCTTTGTTGAACGTATTATCGTTGTCGGACTCTTAACATTTAGAAAGTTATCTTTCTGATGAAATTAATACAGTTATACTCAGATTTTATTTTTGCGTTGTGCTTTTCTAAGGAGGGGATTTCCTAGCTATTGCAGTGGTAGTGTATTTTTTACGTTAGTCTCTAGATTCAAATGGAATTCACCTGTGTGGGGATGTCGTGTGATACCGGTCGAGCTACTTTAAACATTATCCACGTAACAGTGGAGGTTCGCTGGCATGGTCTGGGTGACTACTTAATTGGCATTTAATGACCCACTTGTAGTACACAGTGGCCGTCCATGGAAAATGCACGGTGCGGAAAAGATGTCACTTATCATTCCATAATTCTCTTTGATTGAAGGTGAAACATGTCGCCTTTCTAAAGATATATTACATCTGATAATATGAAATGTTCTGTGTGTGTGTGTGTGTGTGTGTGTGTGTGTGTGTGTGTGCCTTCTGTCTCTCTCTGTCTCTCGGTCTCTCTCTGTCTCTCTCTGTCTCTCTCGGTCTCTCTGTCTCTCTGTGTCTTTGTCTCTTTATATGTCTCTCTCTCTCTCCCTCTCTCTGCTATGTCTCTCTCTCTCTCCCTCTCTCTGCTATGTCTCTCTCTATATATATCTCCTTCTCTCTCTGTCATTCTCTGTCTCTCTCTCCCCCTCTCTCTATCTTTCGATGACAGTTAGAAGAAGAGAAATAAAAGTAAATCTTATTTCGAGTAAAGATTCACCATTTGGCATACTATCGTTAATATGCATTTGATTGACCGTGATTGTATAAATATGTGTGTAATGTGACAACATTGACAAACATAAAGACGGGAAAAACAGTTATCATAATATCAAACATACATATTATTAGTCGCCGGGCAGAAGCCCGCGACTTCTATTTTTAATAGGTTTTCTGAAATCACATGGGAGGGGGGATTATTATTAGAAAGAAACACATTTAGATGTCTTGAACATATTACAATTGTGTTTGTTTAAAAACACTAAGTAATGACACATCTAAAATGAAATAAATATTCCGATGTTTTAGGTATTTTCAGTTTCTTTATTTTGACTCGCATTTATGTTTTTTTGTTTTATTTACGAAGACAAAACAGTCCCTATTGGCTAGACTGGTATACTTTATTAGTCGCCGGGCAGAAGCCCGCGACTTCTATTTTTAATAGCTTTTCGGAAATCACATGGGAGGAGGGATAATTATTGGAAAGAAACACATTAAGATGTTTTGAACATATTACAATTGTGTTTGTTTAAAAACACTAAGTAATGACACATCTAAAATGGAATAAACATTTCGATGTTTTAGGTATTTTTAGTTTCATTTTGTTGACTTGCATTTAAGTGTTTTTGTCTTATTTACGAAGACAAATGTGGTCCCTGCTAGACTTGCAACCAACTGCTATATGTCAATATTGAGATATATTGAAATAAAAATCACGTCAAATTCTACTTTCAATAGTAATGTTAACTTACTGAATGTTATTTTCATGTTCAAAAATATGTCTTGATTTGTGAAGAATTCATTTGATAATGTTAACTCGTGTATATCTAAAATATGAACTGTTTCTAACCTAGAACTGTTGATTACGTCACTACCGAGTACCGCCCGCATAGATTTGTAAATTTTGCACACGCTACTATATACTACTGTACTGTTAACCAATGCGCGCACCTGCTTGCTTTTATGTAAGTCACGTCGAATTCTCCTTTTAATAGATAAGTATCAACATAAACTGGTAACAGAAACAAATTTTTTTGTGAAAATATGTCTCAAATATAAGCCTGTTTATCGGTCGTGAACGTCGAAACGCTTTTTCCTCAGTTTGTGACCTAGTTTCATATTGCCAAAATGTAAACAAAGCGAAGTAACCGGAAGTAACATGTAAACTTAGAAAAGTGACTTATGCAGACAAAAAATGTCGCACGACAAATTGATTTCTTAAACGTCATGAATCGAGTGCATGGGTCGAATGTAGGAGAAAGAAATATACTATAGAAATGCTTTTTTCTCTCGAATGCAGTGGAATAAAACATGCACTAAAGCTTTGCCTGATTTTTTATTCACTTTCTTCGATGTCTGACACTCGACTCGATCTTGAAACAAAGGTCAACATTTTGAAAAAATGCTCAAACACCTTATTACAGATAGATAGCTAATATTACACACTTAAATGATTAAATATATGTGATATTAAATGTTTATTTGGCTTGAAACAAATTAAGAGAAGAACAAACTCTGATAAACAATAGATTTAGAAATAAAGAAAAACTGCTCTTTCGCACCCAATTAATTTCATACTTGCCACCTATTAAATAGTAATGGGACTCGCAACTGGCATTTCTCTTGCGCCAAACATATATTGTATGCATCAACGATTTATATAAACAATTTAGCTGATATGTTGTTTCAAGTGTGGTCTACTTTTTAAACATATGAGGATAAATTTTAACATCTGTGAAATATTTATTATAATTATTATTAAAAAGGAGGAAGTTAATGTCTTCAGCAATTTAACCGTTTTATCAATGTTTTAAGCATTTAAAGGTTTTCATTGTTGCTTCAGACATGGAAAGGGTTTAATAGCTTTTTATTGCAGGTAGATTTAAATCCCAAAATGTATTAATTTGTTGTGGTTTTATTGACAAATACAAAACATCCAAAATCCTGACCAAAAGATATCCTGAAATTTGTAGATCTATGTGGAATTTCAAAAATCCTGGAATTAGTCCTTATGAAAACATTATGTGTATGTTTAGACTAATGAAAGTCAAGAATACATGTGTGTTAAAAAATTAATCAATGCAGTCTTTTCCGGCGACATTGATGCCTTGCATCAACTTTCTCTTGTACTGATACTTATGTAGCTCCCATACATTGGGTCTCAAGAAAAACAGTTTAATGAAAAAAAGTATGCATCATATGTATCCGCAGTACCATTTCGAGTCCTCAAATTGTGTTCATGAATTTACAAAAAGTGTTCACGAAGTTAACATGTTTCTCATAGATGGCAACATAATAGTGTGTACACTGTTCATTGTATCGTCCCACATTATATTTTTCTTGTGAGGTAAATTGTTTAAGGATATGGAGTGCAAATTCGTATCTGTAGCATTAAGGGAAAACCCCATTGCAAGTGCCAAATAACCCTTAGTCCCAAACCTCTACATCTTCATTTGGTGTGTTCCCGGAACGCCTACTCGACTTAAAGTGTATCGGGGAATAAGGGCGCCTTGTAAAGGGTAAATTATAGATTTATTTTGTAGATGACTTTGGAACTCTTTTTTATAAACTTTTGATAAAAGTATTAAATATTTAAATAGTAAATTTTGTAAATATAATTATCATGTTTTACGTTCTTACAGTTTGATAGCCATTAATTAATTAATAATTAACTTAAATTTAATCAATTATGAATTTGTATTTAATTTGGTTTTAACATGTAGCACAAACAAATTATCGGTCAAACACACAAAATATTTGCCCTTTAAATTAAAGCTTTATGTTCTTACAGTTTGATAGCTATTAATGTTAAAGGATGTCACAGTAAACTAAAAACACAACATGCCCTCCCTAATATTCACGGCCATACAGATGTTTAAAGACGTTCAGAACTGCAACGATATCAACATAATTCAGAGAGCTGCAGGTGGAACTACAAGACCACAAACCCAACGGTACCTGAACATTGATCGTCGCCTGATAGTTCTCAAAGAGAGATACCAAACTGGAGTGATTGATTTAATGACTTATGTGGACTCAGCATCCCAACTCATCCAGTTGGGAGCTTAGCTGTGTGAAAATAGCATCTACCTAATGTATATCATGTGCTGTTGTATATATGTATATGTTTTATCTGTGCTGTGCATACACAAGAATTTTTAAAAATACTCATTTTCTATATTATGTTGATTAATACAGGGACAATATATACAGGGATAGGTAACGGCTTATCATTTATCAATATTTTATCGATTATCAGTGCCGTGCCTAACTATCAGATAATGAATGAGCGACACGGAAAAAGATAAGGGGAAACTCTATGAATTACCAAAAATAAACGATAATCGGCGATAACTATTGTCTTCCTTTGGATGTGTTTTTAATACAATCGGCGATTTTGTTAAGTATGCGGTCTCTTTTTTATTATCTGTAAGCAGTAAGGTTTAGTATGCGGTCTCCCATGATCCAACATGAGTCAGCGAGTTTTCGCAGTTTGGTTGCTGTTGATCCGACAGCGGGAGGGAGGCATTGTTAGTTTTATAATAATTTTGTTCATTGACCTTAATTACAAGATGTTTTTTCCTTTCGCCCTTGATCTATTATTGTTTTCATTTATATTTTCATTTCCCCAAAGTTCCGAGTTTCGCAGTTTGGTTGCTGTTGATCCGATAGCGGGAGGGAGGTGTTAATCCTAAAAGCTTGTTAAGTTTTATATTAATTTGTTGATTGACCTTAATTACAAGATGTTTTACTTTTCGCCTTTGATCTATTATTATTTTCATTTATGTTTTAATTTTCCCAAAGAAATAACGACATTATTAAAATTTGATTGCCACAAATTAAGTATAAAGATTAAGGCAAGATCTCTGTTATACACGGTCCCTGATTAATAGG
This sequence comes from Serripes groenlandicus, assembly GCA_031761405.1. Lineage (NCBI taxonomy): Eukaryota > Metazoa > Mollusca > Bivalvia > Cardiida > Cardiidae > Serripes > Serripes groenlandicus. The sequence goes on along the minus strand of JASEVX010000023.1, from coordinate 271,691 downwards.
ATAACAAATAAAAATAGTTTAAATTGTATTATTTTGTGTAGTTGTTTATGTAGTTTAAATATATCTAAACCGATCACAAGTGCAGACGAGAATCAAACTCATGCCAACAGAATAATCACCCTAACCTGTTGCCTTTTTAGAAAGTGTACCACTTGAAATTGTTGTGGGGAACGAAGCCTTCGCTTTTAACATGCATTCCACATCAATCCATCACTTATAACTTCCCTTTAAAAGGCCCCCTAATCCTCAATTTTGACCAGGTAGAGATTAAATCGAGTAGGCGTTCCGGGAACAAACCCTTCATTTCTACATCCTTAATAAATACCTTAATAATAATTATTTTCGTAAAGGTCGTGATCAGAGATATTTCCACTTTTGGAATAGCCAATCGTGAAAATATTACCCTAATAGTGCTCTATCGCTGACAATATAACGGGAACTTTTATACTGAAACCAGGAATTTCCTTCCTTATAATCCACTCTCTCGTTTTAATAACACTTGCTGAATACATGTACATGTGATTTAACTCTTTGCTACATTTTATTTTAGATAAATATTTATTAGTCGCCGGGCAGAAGCCCGCGACTTCTATTTTTAATAGCTTTTCGGAAATCACATGGGAGGAGGAGTTATTATTAGAAAAAAACAAATTTAAATGTCTTGAACATATTACAATTGCGTTTGTTTAAAAACACTAAGTTATGACACATCTAAAATGAAATAAATATTCCGATGTTTTAAGTATTAGTAGTTTCTTTATTTTGACTCGCATCTCTTTTTTGGGGATTTTATTTACGAAGACAAAACCGTCCCCATGAGACTTGCAGCAAGCAGACTGTTTTGTGTCAATATCAAGTAAAATTCACGTCGAATTCTCCTTTAAAATAGCAATCTTAATTTACTGAATGTTATTTTCATGTTCAAAGAGATGTCTTGATTTGTGAGGAATTCATTTTATAATGTTTATCCATGTATATCTAAAATATGAACTGTTTCTAAGCTAAAACTGTTGATCGCGTGACTCGCGAATACCAACTGCGTAGATCAATCTCCTTTGCAGAGAGCAGCTCTTTACACTCACTTACAAATAGTAAATTATAGGTGATTTAAAATGTTTATTTGGTTCAAAACAAATGAAGAAAAGAACAAACCGAGATAAAACTGGTTTTAATAGAAAAATGACTTTGAACGAACACTCTCTGCCTATAAAGAGAGTTTCAAGAACGACACCTCTGCGACGAAGAATGTAGGTCACGAATCGGGTCTTTCGTACAAAATTATTTCGTCCTTGACAATTTTAAATGTGTCTTATTTGTAAATATTGGATTAAATTTCATCCTTTGTTAAGGTATGATATAATTAGGATGCCAAGCTAATATCATTTTGAGAAAAAGAGAAAACTCATGTCTTCAGCGATTTAACCCTTATCTCATTGTTTTAAAAGTAAATTGCTGCAAAGGTGTCCAATGTTGACTTTAATAGGGGAAACATAAAATGACGTGCTATTGCATGCAAATCTTAAATTGTCTGTTTTGTGGTTTTATTGATAAATGATAGAATTCAAATATTCTGACAAACATCTTGAAAAGTGTATGTGGAATTCACAAATCTTATAATTATTCCTTAATGAAAGCACTGTATAGGGTTAGACTAAGACTAATGATTGTCAAGATTACTCATTTCCATTACTGTGTATGATCAATAATTAGTTGGCTGTGTGTATGGTCAACCTACTTTGGAATGGAGATTGATCATAAACAATGAAAGGCTTCAATTATCATTCACTTCGTTGACAAAACAATGCAAGTTATGACACATTTTCACTTGACCCCGCCCCTGATGTTCCAATATGCCCCTCAGTTGATAACTGTTTATTCAACTACTATAATGTTAGTGTTATGCATAACTGCAGTATGCATTTCCGGCGACATTGATGCGTTGCATCAACTTTCTCTTGTTTTACACTATATACTACATGTAAAGGCGATAACTACAAACCTTTACGTCGCAGTCTAATTTGTTTACTTACGCGCACCTGCGTGACTCGCGAATACCAACTCGTTAACTGCGTAGATAAATCTCATTTGCAGAGAGCCGCTTTTTACACTCACTTACAAATAGTAAATTATAGGTGATTTAAAATGTTTATTTGGTTCGAAACAAATGAAGAAAAGAACAAACCGAGATAAAACTGGTTTTAATGGAAAATGACTTTGAACGAACACTCTCTGCCTATAAAGAGAGTTTCAAGAACGACACCTCTGCGAATAAGAAATAATCGGGTCTTTCGTACAAAATTATTTCGTCCTTGACAATTTTAAATGTGTCATTTAATTCCCTAAAGGCATATTGCTTCCGATCTGCATATTGTTATGCATCATTGGCAAAGGGCGCTCATCATAATATAATTTTAAAACATGAGTAGTTTGTTATTTTCATTATAAAAAAGGAAGGAAAGAATTAAAATAAATTAACATGTTGCAGGGCTAAGTTTATGTTCGAAATTAAGTTTAAATTATACAACAATTTCAATGAGATTTAACTGTTTAGTTGATATTATATTTCGAAGGTGGTCTAATTTATAAATATTGGACTACATTTCAACATTTGTTAAAGTATGATATAATTAGGATGCCAAGCTAATATCATTTTGAGAAAAAGAGAAAACTCATGTCTTCAGCGATTTAACCCTTATCTCATTGTTTTAAAAGTAGATTGCTGCAAAGGTGTTCACTGTTGACTTTAAAAGAGGAAAGGTAAAATGACGTGCTATTGCATGCAAATCCTAAATTGTCTGTTTTGTGGTTTTATTGAAAAATAATAATATTCAAATATTCTGACAAACATCTTGAAAAGTGTATGTGGAATTCACAAATCTTATAATTATTCCTTAATGGAAGCACTGTATACATACTAAGACTAATGATTGGCAAGATTACTCATTTCCATTACTGTTTATGATCAATAATTAGTTGGTTGTGTGTATGGTCAACCTACTTTGGAATGGAGATTGATCATAAACAATGAAAGGCTTCAATTATCATTCACTTCGTTGACAAAACAATGCAAGTTATGATACATTTTCACTTGACCCCACCCCTGATGTTCCAATATGCCCCTCAGTTGATAACTGTTTATTGAACTACTATAATGTTAGTGTTATGCATAACTGCACTATGGATATTAGGCGACATTGATGTGTTGCATCAACTTTCTCTTGTTGATAAGCTTATACAGGCTGTGCACTATCGATCCCTCGCGCCGAAAACGTGTATTTTAAAAGACTGCAGCCACGGCTGCTCAGAGCAAAGAAATAAATATGCATCTTTACGGTTTTATAAGATATTCACACAAGCAAAGAGGTTTAGCTAGTTTATGGATATATCTTACACACTGTTTAAAGCAAACGAGTCTCGATTCATCACTGAGATTGAAAACATCCATTTAATAGCTGCATAATTTGTTCTTGCGGAGCCATGCTGGTAAGCATAAGGAAATAGCTAACATTGTTTCCCATAGTTCTTGACATATACGTTTAGTAACTGGACAGAAAAGAAGCAACTGCATTACTTCACAATTAGTATTTCTCTTACATCTCTTTTATGAACTCTGATTAATTAGTCGCCGGGCAGAAGCCCGCGACTTATATTTTTAATAGCTTTTCGGAAATGACATGGGAGGAAGAGTTAATATTAGGAAAAAAAAATTAAATGTCTTGAACATATTAAAATTGTGTTTGTTTAAAAACACTTGGTTATGACACATCTAAAATGAAATAAATAATCCGATGTTTTAATATTTGCAGTTTCTTTATTTTGACTCGCACTTATGTTTTTTGTCTTATTTACGAAGACAGGAACTCTTAGACTTGCTGCAGACTGATATGTGACAATATCGAGATAAAAATCACGTCGAATTCTCCTTTTAATAGCAATTTTAACTTACTGAATGTTATTTTCATGTTCAAAGAGATGTCTTGATTTGTGTAGAATTCATTTAATAATGTTAATCCATGTATATCTAAAATAGGAACTGTTTCTAAGCTAAATATAGTATGCTATGAAAAATATTGATCACGTGACTAGCGTATACCGACTGCGTAGATTTGTAATTTGTGCACACGTCACTGTTTACAACTGTTCTCACTGGTTAACTCACTACACAGTCTTAAATCATTTCATTTAACACAAAATATAAAATTCACATAAAAGATAATATAAAAATGCTTTTTTTCTCTCGAATGCGGTGGAATAAAACAAGCACTAAAGCTTTGCCTGATTTTGTATTCACTTTCTTCGATGTCACAACGACTCGATCTCGACACGATGTCAACATTTCGAAAGATACTCAAACACCTAATATTACAGATAGATACCTAATATTACACACTTAAATGATTACATATATGTGATATTAAATGTTTATTTGGCTTGAAACAAATTAAGAAAAGAACAAACTCTGATAAACAATAATTTTAGAAATAAAGAATATCCGGTCTTTCGTACCCAATTAATTTCATACTTGCCACCTTTTTAATAGTAATGGGACTAGCAACTGGCATTTCTCTTGCTCCATACATATATTGTATGCACCAATGATTTAAATAAACAATTTAGCTGATATGGTTTTTCAAGTGTGGTCTACTTTTTAAACATATGAGCATAAATTTTAACATCTGTGAAATACTTATTATAATTATTATTAAAAAGGAGGAAGTTCATGTGTTCGGCAACTTAACCGTTTTCTCAATGTTTTAAACGTTTGAAGGTTTTCATTGTTGCTTCAGACATGAAAAGGGTTAAATAGCTTTTTATTGCATGTAGATTTAAATCCCAAACTGTATTTGTTGTGGTTTTATTGACAAATACAAAATATATTAAATCCTGACCATAAGAAATCCTGAAATTTGTATGTGGAATTTCAAAAATCATGGAATTAGTCCTTAATGAAAACATAATGTGTATGTTAAGACTAATGAAAGTCAAGAATGCATGTGTGTTAAACAATAAATTAAAGCAGTCTTCTCCGGCAACATTGATGCCTTGCATCCATTTTCTCTTGATGACTATTAAGTTCGAAAAAGCGTTAACCCAATCTTACCTGCATATGCAGCAGACGAGTATTGAAAAATTGTGACGAAAGAAGTAACTACTCATAATAAGTTTATTTTTTTGCCACAATAATTTCATTTTAAAAGAGACTTTTCATATGTTATCCTAGATGTTTGTAAAGTCGTCTGCGATAGTGTCTTTTACAAACGAAAAAGGTATAGATTTTGTTTCGTGGAGACACTCTCTTATATTTTTTCTTCGTTGTCTATCTGTCTGTCTATCCCTTTTCCTGTCACACTTTGACTTTTGAAGGTGACACGGGTGTTTCTGCGAACCCAAATTGTATGTATCAATAACTCATTTTACCGACATGAAGCATAGGCACTGGTTGTGTAGATTGCACAATAGCACATAGAAAACAGCATGAACTGTATCTAGCTTGCAGGACTGAAGTTGAATAAAAAATCGTTTCCTCAAATATATGTGTATGGATCTTAAAACTTCTTCAATAGTGATTTCTGCATTTAACAATTCGTCGTCATAACTATTATTCTCAATGTTGATAAAATCAGCAGTGCCATCAAACAATAAGCTACTAAAATAAGTAAAACATTCTCAGTCTCAGAAATATTAATAGCGGTTCGGTTTAGTTTTTGTCTATCCGGGTCTATGTCTAAGTCTTGGTTGGCGCAATTGCGGTTCTTTGTTTTTACCTTGAATTCATATTTGAAACTGTTTTTATAACTCATTCCAATATCCAACCCTCAACATTATCATTTGTATCCATTACAAAATTCACTTTTATTTTAGCTATCATTTGATTATTAAAGATTGGAAGAAGGACGAACAACGATTGTTTACGACCACCATGGACCGGAACCGGACGTTATATACTGATTTACTATAACAAATTCGCCATTATCATTGGAACTGTATTGCCTTCATTGTGTTTATATAAAACATTTACGTATAACAAACTACGGGAAAATAATAGTTCCACAAAATATGAACCATTTTAATGAAATGGTTTCAAACTACCGTACTTATGCACCAGAACACAAATTAGCATATCCAACAGTCTATGGTTACTCTCACTGCACTTCTATACTGATCATTATGTTTATGCATGTAATATGTAGCTTACCCACTTTTCGCCTCCTGTTAATTTTCTGTTTAAGGAATCATTACTCTATACCTATATCCATCGTAGGCGTAATGTGTCGACCTGCATAGTCCGCACAGGCTAATCTGGGCAGACACATTCCGCCTGTAAACTTGTGGTGCATGCTTATGCTGATCCGGGTCTATACTTTACGCAGAGTCCACAATATTGGTTTTCTCGCGGAATGACTCGTATTATATTTGTATAATTTGACTATGAGCTATAAAGATTAAAGGCTAAATAAAGTTCTGTCTGTATGTTCTGTTTAATAGAATAGTATGTGTATTGCTTGTTTTTTCTTACAGACTGCCCTAGCGGATGGTACCTGTTTCGCGGTAAATGCTATTTGTTTAGTTCGAATCAACTGACTTGGGATGATTCAAAGGTAAATAAAATTGCTAAGCGGTAACTTGTTTCTCACAGTATTCACATAGTGTGATATTTCTTTGTTTTTTAATTATGAATTGTTCAGGTTATATTTTACATTCACAAACACTCCTGTGATGTTATGCTTTTTCCGAAGTATCGACTTTGAAAACGCATGAGTGCAGATTATAGCTTCAAATAGTCAGAGACCTAAAATAAAAGTCTAAGGGCTCTGAAACAATGTAGAAAAGATGTGAAACCGCTCTTTTCAACAATGTTATAAAAACTATTCTGATATAATGGAATGTCATCTTAGTAGGGAAATCGTCAATACATTCAACAAAAGCATTTCAAGCGGAACATACCTTCGCAACATAAGTTATCTTTTGAACTACAGTGACCTTGACTTTTACTAATTTCATATTGAGACATTTGATTTACATATGATATACGAATGTCTTCATGTTTACTGTTTAAGGCATACTGTGCAACCATTGGTGGGAGCTTCGTTATGATCGAATCAGAAGATGAACAGCTATTTATCGAGGGTGTTGTTGAAACCATTTATTCAGGTAAAGCCTTAACCCCGCCCCCCCCCCCCCTTTCCTACCGCCTCGGTGGTGTATTGGTAGAGCGTCCGCCGCAAGTGCTTTCGATTCCCGGTCGGGTCATACCAAAAACTGTAGTAATTGCTGACCTCCTTGGCGCTTAGGGTTGCGGGGTAAGCATTACGACTGACTGGCTGGTGTCAGGATATATTAACCAGTAGTACTGATAACTTACACATAAAACGCAGTGATATAACTGAAACATTGTTAAAAGCGACGTAAAACATCAAACAATCAATCAATCAATCAACCTATCTACACACACCTTTCGAGTTTGAAAATATTGTGGCAAAAGGAGAAATTGTTATATAATCATCAATGTAACCTTTCGCAACAATGTTTCCAACTGTATTCAATAATAGTTGAGCTTGTCAATGAACATAGTTGAAAATGTGAATACAATTGTTCACCGTTGATTTTAGAGATATACGCTTTATCATTACAATGATGGTTGATATATGCTTTGTCATCACAAGGATGGTTGATATACGCTTTGTCGTTACAATGATGGTTGCTATATGCTTTGTCGTTACAATGATAGTTGATATATGCTTTGTCGTTACAATGATAGTTGCTATTTGCTTTATCGTTACAATGATGGTTGATATCTGCTCTATCATTACAATGATGGTTGATATATGCTTTATCGTTACAAAGATGGTTGATATATGCTTTATCGTTACAATGATGGTTGATATATGCGTTATCGTTACAATGATGGTTGATATATGCTTTGTCGTTACAATGATGGTTGATATATGCTTTGTCGTTACAATGATGGTTGATATATGCTTTATCATTACAATGATGGTTGATATGTGCTTTGTCGTTACAATGATTTTTGATATATGCTTTGTCGTTACAATGATGGTTGATATATGCTTTGTCGTTACAATGATGGTTGATATATGCGTTGTCGTTACAATGCTGTTTGATATACGCTTTGTCGTTACAATGATAGTTGCTATATGCTTTGTCGTTACAATGATTTTTGATATACGCTTTGTCGCTACAATGGTGGTTGATATATGCTTTGTCATTACAATGATGGTTTATATATGCTTGGTTACAATGATGGTTGATACATACTTTGTCGCTACAATTGTGTCCAGTTTAATTAAACATGAAAATTGCGAACAGGGTCAATTCCACCAACCTTATTTAGTGATAAGTTACGATGTAACGAACGCTTAATTGTGACATCCACACGGGGCAAAGTGTTACGATGAAACATATTGCCCCAACCGCACATGAAGTAATGAAACCTGTCTACAGCAAACTCCGAGTGATTCCGATTAAAAATAACATTATGTTGTGTAAATGCATGGTCATTGTTCTTTTCTTTTGTATAAGGTATATCCTCATTCTAGTCTTTAATATAAAAGAAATCGACATTTTCAAATTATGAAAAAGTTACGTTTGTGCTCTAAATAGCCGGAACTTATCGCCACCGAACAGATAGAATTGCGACCGTCCTAAAAATCGTTTTAAATACCTAGAGAAAGACACAATAACTTAAATCATGTGTCTGAAAATTGAAGTGTAACACTTTGTCTTCCGGTCTTCCCTAATACTTAAATACTTTTTCAGAATATGTCATAATTTTTGCTTCCCCAATATTTAGTAAAACATGAATGGTGGAATGTATTTAAGTAAATGACTAAGTTCACATAGCTGAATAAAAAAATACTTGTTAACAAATAAAACAAAAGGGATGAAATAGGCTTTTAAATATTTAAGTATTACTTAGCGCTAAGTAATATGGTGGTATTGGACCAGGGGCATATTTTTGTCATATTGCTGATCCGAATAACAAAGAATTATTTGTATGTCAGGGTCGTAGCTTCCTTTAGGCACTGTAGGCACGTGCCTACACATTTTTTCTCAAAATGCCCCAAAATGCAGCTGCGGCGATAGACATCTGCGTAATGTATCGACCAGATCAATTTGCGCTGTCCGCGCAGACTGATCCGGCCGACACATTCCGTCTTAGGGGGATAGATGTATAGAGTAGTTATTCCTGAAACAGAAAATCCACAGGAGGCTAAAAGTGTCTATCCGGGTAGGCATGTGTGGCATGCTTAATTAACATTGATTATTGCAAAGCTACGCCCCTGTATGTGACGCTGTTCATATTGAGAAACTATCAACATACGTGCATTTCCAAAACAAGAACATGGAATAAAGTTAAAATAGAAACGCATAGAACAACAACAACACGAACATGAATTAGCTAATAAATGTAGAAGAAATAAATGAATTGCCGTGCGCACATGTAGTTAACGTTTTGTCTCTAACAAATTAGAAATAGGTAGCCGTTTTTAGTAAATGTCCGTTTAACCCAGTATCGCTGTGGAAATCGTGAATACCTATTTTCAAGTGCAGTCATTCGAATGATGTAGTCATGAATCCGCGGTCAAGTGATGTTCAAACTCACTACACAGATATGAGCCATCCCGCGAGAAAAACTAACATTGAGGACTCACGGTTAGGTATCGACCCGAATCAGCCTAAGCATGTCGCGCAGACTTGCCCGGATATACACTTTTCGCCTCCTGTGGATTGTATCAGGAATCATTACTATATTCCTATATCCAACTGAGACGGAATGTGTCGGCCTGGATCAGTCTGCGCGGATTGCGCAGGCTGATCTGGGTTGATATATTACGCAGAGGCCATAATGTTGGCATGTATACATTTAAGTATAATTATTGCATAGAGTTATAAACAATGTGGCAAAAGTAAAAATGCTTAATACAAGTAATTTCTCCTCTTGGTACAAGGTTTTCAAAAGACTCCTGCTGCAGATTCGTCCAAAATGTGTCTTTATGTGGGAAATGGGTTTAAGACAGGGTAATCGATTCATACCGATGATTATATTCGAATATTGATGATGCAATAGGATACTCATCAAAAGATCTAAGTCCAAACATACAGATTGGGGTATATCTGGCTAACTTTTTGACATTTGGACACAATATATATTTATTTGTTATACTTTTTAAAACGATTGCGTGAAATTGCAAATTCAATGGTGCGGAAAAATCCAAACAGTGCAACCCCCTAAAAGAAAAGTCATACAATCAGGTGTGTTAGTATCTTGTGTGCCCTCCCGCGGCATTAATAACAGCTGTACACCTTGAACACATAGACGGTCGGATCGCCCCTGTGGAATATAGCATTCCACGTACATATATAGTGCGAGGCACCGGTCTCAGACCCCTGACTCTGTGCCTAAGTTTCATCATTCAGTTGACTTCTCTTTGGGACAGTCTTGCTACCTAAAGGAGAGATCAGTCTCGGAATACAATGTCGTACTGGCAGCCGCCAACTTAAAGACATACAGCAGTTTTCGTTAACTATTGTATGTAAAACATGTTATTTAAAAGTGTACGGCTCAGTAAGCTGTGCCACCCTTAACCAATCCGACGACGGCCCGTCATTTTTCAAAAAACATCATACCGCGCATACTTTCGAGAACAACCAACGAAAGTGTTTTTCACTTTGATCTGATCACACATATTTCATATACACACATGTTGAAACGTGTATAGAGGGGTTAGTAGATATTGAAACATGAAAAGCACTTAATGTACGTGCACGATAGAAATCAATGAGGGACACGGCATTTGGTTAAAAAGATATCGGTTATCTGTAGGACATTACGTAGGAACGTAACAGATGAATTTCAATATAGTACCGGTTATCACAAAAAAATGAATTATATTTCAAAAGTGTGGACTTAGAACTTTTGTTGAGTATATATATATTTGAATGCAGTCGCCCGAAAAATCAATGCATATGCCCGCGATCAATTAATTTCAATTTTTCCAACCTACATTGTAGATGGGGTAAACACACAGAATGTCTCTCTATTTAACAATTATTTTAATTTTACCAACCTACATTGCAGGTGGGGTAAACACACAGAATGTCTCTCTATTTAACAATTAATTTTAATTTTACCAACCTACATTGCAGGTGGGGTAAACACACAGAATGTCTCTCTATTTAACAATTAATTTTAATTTTACCAACGTACATTGTAGATGGGGTAAACACACAGAATGTCTCTCTATTTAACAATTAATTTTAATTTTACCAACCTACATTGTAGATGGGGTAAACACACAGAATGTCTCTCTATTTAACAATTAATTTTAATTTTACCAACCTACATTGCAGGTGGGGTAAACACACAGAATGTCTCTCTATTTAACAATTAATTTTAATTTTACCAACCTACATTGTAGATGGGGTAAACACACAGAATGTCTCTCTATTTAACAATTATTTTAATTTTACCAACCTACATTGTAGATGGGGTAAACACACAGAATGTCTCTCTATTTAACAATTAATTTTAATTTTACCAACCTACATTGCAGGTGGGGTAAACACACAGAATGTCTCTCTATTTAACAATTAATTTTAATTTTACCAACCTACATTGTAGATGGGGTAAACACACAGAATGTCTCTCTATTTAACAATTAATTTTAATTTTACCAACCTACATTGTAGATGGGGTAAACACACAGAATGTCTCTCTATTTAACAATTAATTTTAATTTTACCAACGTACATTGTAGATGGGGTAAACACACAGAATGTCTCTCTATTTAACAATTATTTTAATTTTACCAACGTACATTGTAGATGGGGTAAACACACAGAATGTCTCTCTATTTAACAATTAATTTTAATTTTACCAACGTACATTGTAGATGGGGTAAACACACAGAATGTCTCTCTATTTAACAATTAATTTTAATTTTACCAACCTACATTGTAGATGGGGTAAACACACAGAATGTCTCTCTATTTAACAATTAATTTTAATTTTACCAACGTACATTGTAGATGGGGTAAACACACAGAATGTCTCTCTATTTAACAATTAATTTTAATTTTACCAACCTACATTGTAGATGGGGTAAACACACAGAATGTCTCTCTATTTAACAATTATTTTAATTTTACCAACGTACATTGTAGATGGGGTAAACACACAGAATGTCTCTCTATTTAACAATTATTTTAATTTTACCAACTACATTGCAGGTGGGGTAAACACACAGAATGTCTCTCTATTTAACAATTATTTTAATTTTACCAACCTACATTGTAGATGGGGTAAACACATAGAATGTCTTTCTATTTAACAATTATTTTAGAGCGTATTGAAGTAAGCATAAATTATATATATATTATATATATAGGTTGATATTGGAATGCACTATTGTGTTTGTTTGGTATGCACTGTTGTTTTTGTTTTCTAATGTTATAGTATTGTCATTGTTTTTATTGTCGGAAAAATCGTTTAATATTCTTAATTTATTTTATCTTTGCTTCTCGTAAAGCTAGAGTATTACGTTTTGAAAATTGTAAATACTTGTTTTGTAAGTTACTATAGGCAAATGTGCCTGAATGTAATACAATGTATTGTAGTGTATTGCAAATAAGCAGTGCATTTTCGTCATCTAGCTACAATAGACATGTACACGTATGCTAATATTGATATTTCAATTCATAGGCAATTCTCTCGCTCACCATTATTGGATCGGTGGTTTCTACAGCTCGCAAAGTGGATCGTTTCTCTGGCACGACCTAACGGATATACAGTATTATGGATGGGGCGGTCCTAATCCGAATATAAATACAGGATGTATCGACATTGATCACTTTATCGCTTGGAAATGGAATGATCACGGGAACTGTTTGACTGCGCTCAGATTTATATGTGAAAAGGGTAAATATGTTCTTATACATCTACTGGAAGTTTAACTCATCCACTGCCGTATTTAACAACGTCGACTCTTACACGTTGAAATATTGGACTACTCCATTTTACGTCCAACAGGAAATTTAATAAACATTAATGTTTAAGTGGCAAACAATGCAGATTTCATGAGAGACTGCTCGTTATGAGCTGTATCACCTGAAGTTGCGTTGTTTGCAAAAGCCTTTAATTACCTCTGAAAGCGAAAGGGTTAAACCTTTCCCAGATCCAATATCTACAACAGATGTGTTTTGAAATTGCGGAAACATTTCTATATATGAGAATACAATATGAAATTGGGAATTGATTATATTTACATAGTTTTACAAATTTGTTTCATCAGAAACTAAGTACATAGTGATATTTCAATTACTATACCAATGTGATTATTTTAAGGCATGATTTGTTTTATATATACACAAAGGATTACCTGGGAGTTTATATAATGTTCACAAAATGTCACTCAGAGATTATAACTGTTTATATATCAAGTTTAAAATTGTGCAATAAGTGTTTTTCCTGTGACAACATGCATTTGTGAGTTCGTTTTTGTTTTTGTTTAAAGAAGACATGTCTGATCTGTGGATGATGAAGTATTTTTCTTTAAGACAAAGGTTGCATATTTTATTAGATGATGAATAAGGCTTAGCTCTGCTTAAGATTTTCCACGTTATTGAGTACATCACATCTCCTTTAGGCCCCAAATATGCTCACTTAATGTTGAGGCATTCTTCTTTTCTTTGTTCATGAAGCTGGAGCTATGACCAGAATAGCGTGATTTGAATATGAGAATATAATTATTTATAGGGTTGAAAACATTGTGGCAAAGCGCGAACTTTTCAAAATAAGTCGGATGTGATCTCATTTAGGGTGCACATGCTTAAAACCAAATATAAACATACATTTGAGCCGTCCCGCGATAAAACCAACATTATATGGGCTCTGCGTAATGTATCGACCCAAATCAGCCTGCACAGTCCGCGCAGACTGATCCGGGCCGACACATTCCGTTTCAGGGGGATATCATAGAGGTATAGAGTAATGATTCCTGAAACTCTTTAGCTTCCGTATGTCGTGTGTACACAATGTAAATCGGTGCGGATTTATGCACGCGCGTTATGTCATTCTATTTTAGGCGAGGTCATTCAGGAATGGGCTTTTGTAATTTTGTATGTTATTTATCAAAACTAGTTAAAATGAAATTAGGATAATTCCAGGTATAGGAACTATATGTATCTATATTTCTATTGATGCTGTTGTTATTAATTATGCTCATCATCTTCATGTGCGTATATTCATCCTCGCCTTTAGACATGAAGTTATTAGGCGAGCTGCCACTCTGTATTCTTTTAATTTCTTACGACGGACTTTTAGGTATATTTTTTATCTATCGATTTCTATTCGTAATTTATGTTGTTGTTACTTATCATGGTCATCATCTTCATGTGCGTATATTCATCCTCTTCTTTCGACATGAAGTCATTCGGCGAGCTGCCACTCTGTATTCTTTTAATTTCTTTACGACGGACTTTAGGTATATTTTTTATCTATCGATTTATATTCGTAATTGCTCATGTTGTTATTAATCGTGGTCATCATCTTCATGTGCGTATATTCATTCTCGCTTTTCGACATGAAGTCATAAGGCGAGCTGCCACTCTGTATTCTTTTAATTTCTTTACGACGGACTTTTAAAAGTTTGGGAAATTCCAGCAGGAATCTATGTATATTTGTTTTCTATATTTCTATTCGTAATTGCTGTTGTTGTTATTAATCGTGGTCATCATTTGCATGTGCGTATATTCATCCTCGCATTTCGACATGAAGTCATAAGGCGAGCTGCCACTCTGTATTCTTTTAATTTCTTTACGATGGACTCAAATTTTGGAAATTCCAGCAGGAATCTAGATCCCTGATTCTAGGTATATATTTATTATCTATATTTCTATTCGTAATTTCTGTTGTTGTTACTTATCATGGTCATCATCGTCATGTGCGTTTGATCAACCCCCGCCTTTCCTCATGAAGTCATTAGGCGAGTTGCCACTCTTTATTCCTTACGACGTACTTTAGTTTGGGAAATTTCAGGTATATATATATCTGTTTTAGTTATTAACCCTTTCCCTCATATAGAAGCTTTCTGACGCCTCTGCAGCAGACGGCTTTTTGAAAACATAGTGACAAAAGAAAAAATTGCTCAAAACGAGCAATTTCTCCTTTTGCCACAATGTTTTCCACTTTTAGTCATAGGTCATCCATTGAATTATAGAGATTTTCTATTTTTTGACAAAATATGTTCAATGTCGTCTGCCACAGAATTGTCGTATGAGGGAAAGGGTGAATCACTTTGTCATCAGGACCAACTTCCACACTACTATGATTTTAAACCTTTGTCACATACAATAAATCGGCAGCAGACCACTTTGTAAACATCTATTAAAGCGAAAATATGAAGGGAAAAAAACAACAACAAAACAAGAGGCCCATGAGGGCCTATGCTCTACTGGCATTGATCTGGCTTGTTTCAAAAGGAACCAATATGTCATCAATATTCAAATACCATCTACGTTTGGTGAAGATCAGATAGTAAATGGAAGCTCTATTGTGTTCACAAGCTGTATTATAGCAATTTTGACAATTTCAAGGGCCATAATCCAGCCATGCATGGGTAGATCTGGCCGTTTTTTCGAAAGGAACCGAGCTCTCATGGATATCTAACTACTGTATAAGATTGGTTGAGATGCAATCAAAAGTGAAGACTGTATCATGTTAACAAGCTCTTTTATAGCAATTTTGACCATTTCAAAGGCCATAATCCAGTCATGCATGGGCGGATCTGTAGCTGGTTTTCGAAAGGAACCGAGCTCTCATGGATATCTAACTATTGTATAAGTTTGGTTGAGATACAATCAAAAGTGAAGAATGTATCGTGTTAACAAGCTCTTTTATAGCAATTTTGACCATTTCAAGGGCCATAATCCAGTTCGAAAGGAACCGAGCTCTCATGGATATCTAACTACTGTATAAGTTTGGTTGAGATACAATCAAAAGTGAAGACTGTATCGTGTTAACAAGAAATTGTTTACGGACGGACGCATCGCCACGACATAAGCCCCTTCTGGCCTTTGGCCAGTAGAGCTAAAAACCCGCGTAATAAATGCAAATATATGTATTGGATATACAGTAGTTGAAAACATTGTGGAAAAAGAAGAGTGCGAACATTTCTACTGTTGTCACAATGTTGTTGTTTTTTTCAAAGTCGGCAGCTGCAGATGTGTCTATATAAAAAAGGCTTCTCCAGTATAAATGGTGAAAACTAATATTGGAATGTTGACGCGTCTAATAGTCTTACTTTGTTTCCAGATTTGAAAATACAGTAGAAGAACAAGATCGTGAATTGAGCCGTTCCGCGAGAAAACCAACATTGTGGACCCGGATCATCCATCCTATCCATGCCGCGCAGACTAACCCGGACAGACACTTTTCGACTCCAGTGAATTTTCTGTTTCAGGAATCATTACTCAATACCTTTATCCCCCCTGAGACGGAATGTGTCACCCCAGATTAGCCTGTGCTGGCTTATCTGGGTCGATACATTACGCAAAGTCCATACTGTTTGTTTTCTCGTGGAAACGCTCAAATATATCCAAGTATTCAATGGCTGCCATTGTCGTAGATGAAATTGTTAGATGCACATGTATTGGGATACCCCTGTCCCTTTGTGTGTAAAATGACTAAACTTATTGAGTTCCATATTTTCTTTTCACATTTTACACAGCGGATTCACAATAGCAGCGATATTGCCCAAACGATCCTTGTATATATAGCCACCACTTAGTAGTTAATGCATAAACCATGCGTTAGTGGAACAGAACCGGAGCCATTTCTGTCATTACCAATTTCCCACTACAGCAGATACATTTTGAAAATGGCGAAAGGAAAAATTATTCACAATGTGTAATCCCTCCTTTTGCAACAACAATGTGTCAGCCTTATTCAATACTTGTTCTGTCATTTTCAGAGATTGTTCATGTTTGCTCAAAAGTTTTCAAATTCATCTGCTGTAAATGTGTTGTATGTAGGAAAGGGTTAAATCATTGATGAGCAAAGACAATTCTTACTTATGTAACAGTAAGGCACCAACAATATGCTTTTACAAAAGCATTTTTCCCACGAAACTGACGACCTTTAAAAAGATTGTTGAAAAAGGAGAAATTGCTTATTTTAAATGCAAGGGTAAATCTAGCAACACTAACACCAGTTGAAAGGAAATACACTTTATTTCTACCTCCACAACACAATCTAATAGTATACAGTCAAACTGTACAATCATTTAGAACATACCAAACAGATGATGGATAATCCCTTTCCCTGATACAGATCACTTTCGAAAACATTGTGGAAAAAGAAGACATTCCCCGAAATGAGTAATTTCTCCTTTTCCCACATTGTTCTCAATTTAGTGTCAAAATTTTACAATTTTACAGATTTTACCCATTTCTCGCTCAAATATTTTAAAAAGAGTCTACAATATTAAATGTGAAACGGTTTTAACCCCTTTCCCACATACAACAAATCAACAGCAGACGACTTTGAAAATATACCCGCAAAAATATGAAAAATTGCCTTAGATGAAAGTATACTTATTGGAATGAGTTGAAAACATTGTGGCAAATGGAGAAAATTGCTCATGATGAGCAATTTCTCCTTTTGCCACAATGTTTTCAATATTCGCTTGCTGCAGAGGCATAAAAAAGAGTCTGTATGTTGGAAAAAGAAAAAAAAACACTATGAAGAAAAAGACAATTAACCCTTTTCCACCTGCAGACACATTTTGACAAATAGCAGCAGATGACTTTTGAAAACATTGTGGACAAAGGTGAAATTGCTCATGATAAGCAATTTTTCCTTATGCCACTTTCAACAGCTAAGGTCATAAAGCGACAGACAGGAAAGGTGATATTCGTCCCACAACTCATATTTACATCGAGATAAAACAAATATAAGGTATGAAACTAATTCCAACTCATCTGCTGCAGTTCAACAGTTGCATCGACTTCAATATTTCAGACCCCTTTAGCTGTGACAGTTCAAGCATGTGTATAATTTCCTTCAGATATTTTGAAAGCAGAAAACTGTTAAAATATTTGATCAGGTAAAAATCTAAGAAGTCTTCGATTACCTAAAATAAAGCAGATTTTTATCAGATGCTGTGTTGAAAACATGGCTGGTTTATTTAACCCTTTCCCTCATACGACAATTCTGCAGCAGATAACTTTGTACATATTTTGTCAAAAAATAGAAAACCTTTGTAATTGAATGGATAACCTATGACTAAAAGTGGAAAACATTGTGGCAAAAGGAGAAATTGCACGTTTTGTGCAATTTCTTCTTTTGTCACTATGTTTTTAAAAAGCCGTCTACTGCAGAGGTGTCAGAAAGCGTCTATATGAGGGAAAGGGTTAAGCCTTTCCCACATACAGACGTATTTTGACGAATCTGTTACAGATGACTTTTGAAAAACATTGTAGGAAAAGTTAAACTGCTCATTATCAACTTTATTCAATGATTATAATTTCATTTATTTAGAAAGCTTCTGAATGTGGGAAGGGGTTAAGCCCTTCTTTTGTTTGATATAAATTACCATCATTTGGTTGGTATAAAAATTCAAACATGTACATGTAAGAGGTTGATTTTGTAAGATATATACAACAAAGTGAAGCAGTAAGTCAATGCTAAATTATAACAAAAAATCAAAATATAAATAAATATCTATATAAAACGGTCAACAATATAAAAAACAATTCAGGTTAACTTTCCAACAATAAAATAACATAGTGCAACAGTGCTCATTCACAAGTGAGACGATAAATAGAGGATATTTGTTTGTTTTGAGTGGATATGTAATATATCTCACTGAGATGTGATACAATGGAATATTTTCATGAGCGCGTAGCACAAGTGAAAATGTTAAAACTGTATGACTTCGAGTTGAAATATATTCCATATCCGCTTAAAACATACACATTTTCTTTTTATTTAATGATAATTGATGATGAAAAAATAATATACCCATTACGCATTTCTTTATATATAACGTGTGTAGTATAACATGACCGAATACTAGGAAAATGACGTCACGTCAGCGGTTTGACGTCATTACATTAATCCCTTTGGCGCCATACCTATATTACTCACAGTGTGGGTGATATGGATTATATCTCACTGATAGAACTCAGTATCTCATCGTTTAGCATTAAATAAAAAGAGAACATTAGTTTATTTCAGTGTATTTTCATTGACTGTCCACCAAAAGTGATATTTTCACAAGAGAAACGCAAACTTGTACAAGAGGCGATGCTTGTGAACATATGTGTGAAGTTTCATAGCTATCAGACAAGAAATGAAGTCCCTAGGGCGATGATGTTGTTGGGACACAAACATACAGGCAGATCACTAAATCCTCTATAGGGGATAATAACACATCAGATTAAGTTGCACCTAATCCTTTTTATAATTGAACCCAATTGAAATGCATACATTTGTTTTAATCTTATGTAGGAAAACCATGTTTCTGACAATATTTTCTTTCATGTCTCAAATCTATCTTTCTATCCTCTATTTAGAGTTTTAATAAATTTGCTTTCTAGAAATAATGCATTGTTTGTTTTTAAACACCATATATCTCTAATACCATAAGAAATCAAAGCCTGCTACATGTAAGTGGGTTTGATATACAATATAAAACAATTAACTCATCTCAATCCTTCATCTCAATGGTTTCATGCAAAATGGTTGTAACTACAACTTGAACTAAATGTAGTTTAAACCGTTTTGCATGAAGCTCTCGCATATTCTGATAAAATACGCTACAGTTAAGATAACTTGAAAACATTCCCCAAATAAAAGCCAATTCTCCTTTTTCCTGCGACGTTTTCGTAATCAAAGTGATGTTGCCAACATTTCCAAATGCTACACTGATTTCCACTTGGGTGTTCAAAGGTGATGCCTCTGTAAATATCATATCAGCTACATAGTTACAAACATGCATGAGTCAGATCTAAGCATTTGAGGTCTTAACCCTTTTCCACAACTTTGAAACATATAGCCAAAAATTACGGAAAATCTCTTCAAATGGAAGAATTAATATCAAACAGTTAAAAACATTGTAATGAGCAATTAATCCATTTGCCACAATGTTTCAACTCTTTTTAATAATGAAACTCTCATTTATAGAGATATTTCATATTTTTGTCAATATGTTTTCAAAGTCATCTGCTGCAGACATTTTGTAAGTGGGAGAGATCAGGACACCAAATCACTATGCAACAATGTATGTGGCTCGTATTCTCGTTATGCTTTTCAGTCTTCCTCACTATCCCCATCTAGATAACAAGTCTGAGCGTGAGACGCAATGCCGTGATCAAGGTCCTCAGATAAGTTTGCCTCGTGTCGATAGTAATCTAACCACACTTCTATCATCTGACGAACAGCCAAGGACCGCTTCCCAACCTTCTGTATGGCGACAAACAGTCCATCTTGGGTCACGAAACAGTCCATCCATTTACGCAGCATTGTCTCTTCTTGGCAGGTCTGGAGGAAATGTGTTAAAATAGTTATGTCCTTGGACAAGGTTATTACAATTTTCATTTTTTATTCTATTCCTACCGTACACAATTTTAAAACTTCTGATATTTTTGCAGTTGACTGCTTCGAAAACATCTAAGAGAACTATTACAACATTTAAAAATGTTTAAGTACATTTTTGATAGAGAATTGTATACATTGTGTGTGAAAGAGAAATCTCTTGTTTATGCATAAGATACCATATTTACATATTAGTCTTAAATAGCAAATCTCTTTAAGCCCCCTTTCCCATATACAGCAATTCTGCAGCAGACGACTTTGAAAACATCTAGGCAAAAATATTGAAAATCTCTTAAAATGAAAATAGAAGAATTAAATTTTGTTTGAAAACATTGTGTCAAATGGAGAAATTATTGATCATGAGCAATTTCTACATTTTCCACAATGTTTTCAAAAGTCGTCTCACGGTCTGCAGGTGGGAAAGAGTTTAAGATAGTGGAACAGGTTTGGGTTTTTACCCTGTTTTACCAACTTGTGTACCATTTCACCTATCCGTATGTTTTTCCCAAACAAGTGAATAACACAACACTCTTACAAACTAAATAGATACCTCCCAACACATGTTTAGCCAATTAGTGGAAGATTAATCATGGTGGTCACAATGACTTTTGTCCCTTGACTGAATTCGAAGTAACAACCCCTATGTAATGACCTTTGTCTTTACGGACGGAAATATGGCAGAAGATGAAGCAAAATTCACCGATTGAAAAGTCTACAAGGTGAATTCAGCAGGTTTGGGAGGTTACATTTCTGATACTTGTAAAATTTGTAGAGAGAGTCCTCTTAATCTTTTCCGCGATGTAGACAAAAGTCGATGCATTTATAGCAGACGACTTTTGAAAACATTATGGGAAAAGGCAAATATTCTTCAAATCAAGTGATTTCTCCTTTTTCCCCACAATGATTTCAGCTCAGCGTAAAGATATGATTTCCATATCAAAGATCATAAAATATTTTCTTTTTCGTCAAGTATTTTCAATTAAGATGAACAGTTTAGCAATACTTTTGCTTAGAGAGCTTAACCTTTTTTAAATTGCTGGCTAACTTTGACTTGACTAATCTGCTGCAGCAGACAACTTTTGAAAACATTGTTGCCAAACAAGAAATTGCTCATAATAAATTCAATAATTTTGCTTTCATTTATGTAGATTTTCCATCTTTATGCCTAAATGTATTTCAAAGTTGTCTGCTACAGATTTGTTGTATTAATGAAAGGGTTAAAACAAAACAGCATTTGTTGTTAAATTTGTTCCTATTGCTGTTTTATACAAAGCAAGTATTACAATTAATCTTATTCCTATCCAAATTCGTTCATTGCACTTCCATCTTACCAGAGGACAAGATAAGCCAGAGTGAACAACTCTTTTCCCCACTATATATCTTCCTTATTACCCAACTAAACCCTATATTGGGGGTACACAAAGAATCGTCTCATTGCCACGATTCTTTTGAATAACCACAACAAAGGCAGAACTCTATCTAAGGAGCGTTTTGCATGTTCTAAAATCCTTATTTGATCCTCTAACCCTATGTTGTGGATACTCAAAAGAATCGTCTCAGTGAGTCGATTCTTTTGAGTACCCACAACAGAGAGTTTGCTTTTATAATAAGATAGAAATTGTGGGAAAAAGAGCTGAATACCCCTCCTTATCTGGACCTCTGCAAAGGGTTTGACGGTCGACTAAGGATTTTAGAATATCAAATATTGTTTACCCAGAGCTCTGGTCTTACCTCAGTAACAAAATGTATGGGTAGAAAATGTTCTTCATTGTCCACTAATGGCAAGTAAGCAATCTGTTCATCCACTGCATTATCAATGTGGGCACCAGCTCCCAGTGGCATATCCGTCTCTACTTCCATGGGAACCAGTGCAGAGAAATGCCCTCGAGTATAACCAAGTGCAATTGGAGTTTTGTAGCAGAAATTACGCTCCCATAACAACGGCAGATACACACCTAAAAAACGGGGTACAAAATATTTAACTGCTTACATATTACAGACCAACCTGCGTTTAAAGACCACCCACTGAAAGAGAACAATATGGTCTTTGTTCACAGGTGGTCTTTAATTACAGGGTCATTTATGAAGAAAATGAGTATTTGAGAAATTAAAAGTGTAGTTGCTAAAGACAGGGAATTGCTATTCAAAGGTGGTCTTCAGCACTGGCTAGAATGTATTTTGAGAGTCATCTGAAAACATCTTAGGAATACAGACAGTACATGACACAACAGGTAAAATTCTCCGTCAAAAAAGCTAATTGACTCAAGCTACAGAAAAACTAATCGAGTCAAGCAACAGGAGAACTTATGGAGTCAAGCTACAGGAAAACTAATCAATTCCAGCCACAGGAAAACCAAACTTGTGGAATTCAGATCAGTCTATATTTTGCAGTCTGTTCAGAATTTTCCCATCAACACTTTCCCAAGCACAGACACTATCTGACGAATCTGCAGCAGAAACCTTAGAAAACAATGTGACAAAAGAATAAATTACTCATGATGAGCAATTTCTCTTTTTGCCGCAATATTTCAAACTCTATTCCTTAATTGTACCTTTATATTTATAGATTTTCCACATTTTCTCCTAGTCTGCTTCAGATTTTAACCTATGTTGGAAAGGGTTAAACCAATAACTGTAACAGCTCACTTAGGAAGATTATGACCTCGAGAAGAACACACATGCATGATGATGCATGTGTTCTGGTTTGAATTGAAAAATATCTTTAAATATCAAAAACAAAATTGTTTGAGAAGGCTCAACCATTACTGTGACACTTGAACCGACTCACCTTCAAACCTGGCGTAATCGATATTCTCTCCCTTGTAACTCTTCACAACCTTCACACCATACACTATGATAGGTCGTCGTAAGATATGTGCCAAAACAAATATATGCATTTGCTCTAGACTAGCACCTACAGTAAGAAAAAAAAAAATAGGATGGATCAGAGCTCTAGATAAAGGTCTTGTGCATGTTTTTAAATCCTTATTTGATCCTCTAACCCAAAATATTCTTTTGAGTACCAACAGCATAGGCTTTGGATGGATAATAAGAAAGATATTGTGGGAAAAAGAGCTGTATACCCATCATTATCTGGAACTCTGATGAAAGGTAAGGATAGTAAACAAGGTCAGTATTCACAAACTATCACTCTTATACAAAGTTAACAAAGTCACATTATAGTTTTTAAGCATATCAAATATTGTATAATTTTGAAATTGAATTTATTCTTCAAATCTGAAATTAGAATGGCTAGCGAATATGGATCCAGATATTTATAATAAAACACAGAGACTGTTCTTAAGTTAAAATCCTTCAATCTTGTGCTGTTGTATAATTAATGTTTTATATTTTGCAAGTAATTCAGAAAAACAATTATTGCTTGAACTAAAACTTTTTTGAAAATAAGCATAGTAAAATATTTGGCCGTCATTTATAACAAGAGGGCCATGATAGCCCTGGATCTCCCTGGATTATTCGAACCAAAACAAGAGGCCCAAGAGAGCCAGTATTGCTCCATGGCCATTAGACAAAAATTAAATCTCCAAACAACCATATAAGGCAAAACAGCCCCCCACTCTGGCGGCCATGTTTTTCGACCAATCAACATGGCTTGAAGGAATCTGAAAGACGGTCTCCCAAAGAACATTTCTACAAAATTATTTGAAAATTGGCCAAACAAACACTTTATGAGGAAAAGATATTTTAAGTTTTCACTTTAGCCATATTCATGAGGCAAAATATCCCCGCCCCCAGGTGGTCATGTCTTTCGACCTATCAACTTGGCTTGAAGGAATCTGATAGAGGTTCACCCAAGGAACATTTCTACAAAATTATTTGAAAATCGGCCTGACACTTTCTGAGGGGAGACTTTTCAAGTTTTCACTGAAGCCATATGAGGCAAAATAGCCACGCCCCCTGGCAGTCATGTTTTTCGACCAATCAACTTGGCTTGAAGGAATCTGATAGAGGGTCACCCAAGGGACATTTCTACAAAATTATTTGAAAATCGGCCTGACACTTTTGGAGGAGAAGATTTTTTAAGTTTTCACTATAGCCATATAAGGCAAAATAGCCCTGCCCTCTGGCGGCCATGTTTTTCGACCAATCAACATGGCTTGAAGGAATCTGATAGAGGGTCTCCCAAGTAACATTTCTACAACAATTATTTGAAAATCGGCCAAACACTTTTGGAGGAGAAGATTTTTTGAGTTTACACTATTTTTTTCTTTCAGTTCCCATGGAATTTTGCATGGATCCAAAGAATTTGAAGGAATTTAGGAGAGGACATTGAGAGGATGCTTCCTATGAAGTTTTATTTGAATTGGCCGAGTGGTTAGGGAAGAGAAGTTGTTTGAAGCAAAAAGTTAACGGTCGCTCGCAAGACGGACAAATCGCCATGACATAAGCTTGACTGGCTTTCACCCAGTGAAGCTAAAATTACTTAAGGTAAGCTACGAATTACCTGGTTGGTTAGCTAAGGATAAAAGCACTGCCCAATCTCGCTCTAGTTGTTCCTCCTCCAATGAGTACCTGAATGGATAATGCATTGTTTGGGCCTGCATGGACTCATATTCCTTCCATCTTGGATAAAATCTGAAAACAAAGTTTTGGTTGTAACTCAAAATAAACTTTTACTTGATAGGCTTTCACAGTTGTCACTTTTGCCTTTGGGATTTTTTCACGCAAATGGCACGAGTACTGGTAAAGTCTCCAAGACATTGACCTTGACCCTATGACCTTGAAAATAAATAGGCTCCTAGACCTTGCCATATTCTAACTGTACCAAGTTTGGTTAAGATCAGTCAAAGGATGTTCAGTGTAGAGTGGTCACAAGGTTGTTACGGATGGAAAGTCCAGTTTTGACCTTGACCCTATGACCTTAAAAATAAATAGGCTTCTAGACCTTGCCATATACTAACTGTATACCAAGTTTAGTTAAGATCAGTCAAAGGATGTTTGTTCAGTGTAGAGTGGTCACAAGGTTGTTATATATATGGGAAAATAGTCAGTTCAATTTTGACATTGACCTTGACCGTATGACCTTGAAAATAAATAGGCTTCTAGACCTTGCTATATACTAACTGTATACCAAGTTTGGTTAAGATCAGTCAAATGATGTTTAGTGTAGAGTGGTCACAAGGTTTTTATATGGGAAAATAGTCAAAGTCCAATTTTGACCTTGACCTTGGCCATATGACCTTGAAAATAAATAGGCTCCTAGACCTTGCCATATACGGACTGTATACCAAGTTTGGTTAAGATCGGTCAAAGGATGTTCAGTGAAGAGTGGTCACAAGGTTGTTACGGACGGACGCATGGATGCACAAACAAACAAACGAACAAACGGACAGCC
Organism: Serripes groenlandicus; assembly: GCA_031761405.1. Taxonomy (NCBI): domain Eukaryota; kingdom Metazoa; phylum Mollusca; class Bivalvia; order Cardiida; family Cardiidae; genus Serripes; species Serripes groenlandicus. Next base: position 245,718 of record JASEVX010000023.1, on the reverse strand, counting down.
CCGTTACTATATCCCCTCCCAAACTCTGTTTGACGAGGGGGATAATAAAGCCTGTAATACCTCTATCTTTAACCCATTCCTACATGCCGACACATTTTCATTTTCAGAAAATAACTTTTGAAAACATTTCGGCAAAAGGAGGAAATAAACAGACAATTTCTGACATCTCTGCGCAGCAATCAAATTTGGAAACATTGTGGCGAAAGAAGAAATTGCTTTTGACGAAATGTTTTCATCTTTATTATAAAACTTAAATTTTTATATAAAGAAATTTTCCATATTTATTATCCAGATATTATCACAGTCGTCTACCGCAGATTTGTTGTATATATTGGAAAGGATTAAATGGGAGTTTTAAAACCTACTTGTTGGCTGCCTCAGACAGACTGTCAGACAGTGCTTGTCTCAGTGTGTTATCAATATCTAAAACTCCCCAAGTGGCCTGCAATACAGAGTCCAGTAGGCAGTCTCCTGCCGTCCTATTCCAAAGGGCATACAAACGACTTCCAAGTTTTTCTGTTAACTCTAAACTCCAGTTAACTATGAATTCATCAGCAAGTTCTGAAAACAAGACAGAAACCAACACTGAACTGACATTTCAAAGTCTGACCCTTTACCTAACAAACTGTTTCCAGGTTGTAGATAAAAAACATCAACAGAAAAAAAAGAAGATCAAGTTGATTTGGAGGAAGTTCGCACCATCTTCCAAGCTGTTAGAAGATATCTTAAACCAATACCCTTATTTAATACATTTGAAGCAGACAACTTGGAAAACAATAAGTCAAACATATTGAAACACTTTATAAATTAAAGAACACTTACTGATTTTGTTTAGGAAATAGTGCGGCAAAAGGTCAAATTGCTCATTATGAGCAATTTCTCCTTTTGCTACAATATTTTCAACAGTCATCTGCTGCAGAGGCATTAGAAAGAGTCTGTATGTAGGAAAAGTTTCATGGTATATTCAAGAAGCAGAAACTTGCAAAGAGTTAAAACAAAATTTGGCAAAAGTAGAAATTGCTCAATATGAGCAATTTCTCCTTTTGCCGCAACATTTTCAAAAGAGGTCTGCTGCTGAATGTTACGAAAACCTAGATATAAGTGATTAATTTCTAGACGCATGGCAGATAGGCGAGTCTGAGGTGAGATGATTTATATTCTGATACCATTCTTGTTTGAAACGTCCAAAGTCTGAAGCCTTTCATCTCCCTTATGGCAATCAAAAGAATCGTCACTGTGAGAGGATTCATTTGAGTACCCGCAGTTTGAGGGTATAATTTGAGGATTAAACCCTATCCCATGCATCTGCAGCAGGCGTCTTTTGAAAACATTGTAGCAAGCAAAGAAATAGATCATAATGAGCAGTTTCTCCTTTTGCCATAATATTTTCAACTCTATTCAATTATTATGTTTTCATTTATATATATATTTTGATTATTATTTTCCATATATTTTCATAGTCATTTGCTGCATATTTGTTGTATATGGAAAAGTTTTAAGTGACAGTTGCTTTGGGTATGTAGTTACTCCTATTTCATAATTATGAGGAATTTCCCATTTTGCCACAACATTTTCAACTCTATTTTTTCAACGCCTTCTGCAGCAGAATTGTTGTATGTGGGAAAGGGTTAAGACTTGTAAGAACTGTGTTCAACAGAGACTATTGCACTCTTAAGTAGAAGGCCTACATGACAGGTCTATGTACCACAATCCTTTCCCACATACAACAAATCTTAAGCAGATGACTTTAACCCTTCTCCACATACAAAACAAATCTGCAACAGACAACTTTAAAAACATCTAGAGAAAACTGAGAAAAATCTCTGTAAATGAAAGTATTATAATTGAATAAAGTAGAAAACATTGTTGCAAAAGGAGAATATGTTCATTTTAAGCAATTTCTCCTTTTGTCACGATGGTTCGAAAATCGTCTCAGAGTGCGATGGCTATTTTGAATACCCACAAAATAGGCTTTGTAGGTCAATTTTAGGATTTAAATACATATAAAATATGCCCCTTATTTATGGGTCTGTCAACTCAATTGACAATAGCTATATATATGAACTTCATTCGACCTTTTCTTCACCTTTAGCCAGTATTAGAGACAATCTAATGTGCTGTCGGTTATGTTGTTTTGTTTTATGATGTTGTTAACCTTTTCCCTCATATAGACGCATTCTGATGCCTCTGCAGCAGAAAGCTTTCAAGGCTACAAATGGAGAAATTGCTCAAAACAAGCAATTTTTCCTTTTGACACAATGTTTTCCACTTTTAGTCATAGGTTATCCATTTAATTATAGAGATTTTCTATTTTTTGACAAAATATGTTCAATGTTGTCTAGCGCTGCTGCAGAATTGTCATATGAGGGGAAAGGTTAAAGGAGATTTGATGTGATTTTCAGCAGTATTTCAGTTTCACCAAGGTTTTCCTTAACCCTTTCCCTCATATTGACGCTTTCTGACGCCTCTACAGCAGACGGCTTTTCGAAAACATAGTGACAAAAGAAGAAATTGCACAAAACATGCAATTTCTCCTTTTGCCACAATGTTTTCCACTTTTTGTTATCCATTCAATTATGGAGATTTTCTATGTTTTGACAAAATACATTTAAAGTCGTCTGCTGCAGAATTGTCGTATAAGGGAAAGGGTTAATTAATTACCCTTACTAACAGTATAACAATCCTATCACTGAGAAATTGGTCATAGTGCTATCCAAATAACCCCATGCAATTTATGGACCGAATAAAACAGTAAATTTTTTACCTACCTTTATATACATCACTGTCTAGGTTCTCGTCAAATAGTTGTGTTTGAACATGTCTCGGTAAATATTCAATTTCTGGAAAAAATATATCATAAATTTAACACTTTATCACATTCAGATGCATTTTGGCACATCTTTTGAAAGAAATGTGGCAAAAGGAGAAAATGCTCATCAATTTCTTTTTTTGCCACAATGTTTCAACTTTCATAAAAATTCATCAAAATTTTCATTCTTTTTGACCAGATGTTTTCAAATTCTTCGATCTGCTGTAGATTTGTTGCATAGATCCCGAAATGGTTTTAAACCTTTTCACACATACAACAAATCTGCAGCAGATGACTTTGAAAACAAGTAGTCAAAAACATCCCAAATATCTATAAAAACAAGGGCACCGCAAAGCGGATGCATCTCCTCGCCATATACTAACTGTATACCAAGTTTGGTTAAGATCAGTCGAAGGATGTTCAGTGTAGAGTGGTCACAAGGTTGTTACGGACGGACGCGGAATAGTCAGTCCAATTTTGACCTTGACATTTAACGTATGACCTTGAAAATAATAGGCTTCTAGACCTTGCCATATACTAACTGAATACCAAGTTTGGTTAAGATCGGTCAAAGGATGTTCAGTGTAGAGTGGTCACAAGGTTGAAAGACGGAAGCGCGGATGGACGAACGGACGAACGAACAGCCCCGTTACTATTTCCCCTCGCAAACTTCGTTAGCCGAGGGGATAATAAAGGCATAATTAACCCTTTCCCTCATATAGACCCTTTCCAATGCCCCTGCAGCAGACAGCTTTTTGAAAACATAGAGACAAAAGAAGAAATTACTCAAAACGAGCAATTTCTCCTTTTGCCACAAAGTTTTTCACTTTAAGTCATGAATAGGTTATCCATTCAATTTTTTTTTTTTACAAAATATGTTCAAAGTCATCTGCTGCAGAATTGTCGTATGAAGGAAAGGGTTAAGGAGTAAAGTTGAAAACAATGCTTTGAGCCCTGGAGAGGAATAGTAATGAAGTCAAGTTGCGCAATTCCATCTTTTGTAACAATGATTGGGAAGTTGTCTGCTGCAGAAGCGTCTGAAGGTGTCTATATATGTGAGAAAGTTTAATAACATTGAATCTTCAATTTGTTTTGCGTATTTCCTACAGAGCCTTAGATAAGGGTCATTTTTCATGTTCTAAAATCCTTATATGACAATTAAACTATATTGTGGGTACTCACTGAGACGATTCTTTTTGAGTACCCACAACATAGGAAGAGTTACAAATATGCATTTCTGAACCGTATATATACAGTGGGGGTTCAGATCATTCCGTCCATCTGCTTATTCCTATTAGAGTCTTCACAAGTTAACAGAATTTTCTAACTTGTAAGCTAATTTAAGTAATATATGTGAACAGTGTAAATCTTGATCTGACTGTTGATTCACAGACTGTTATGGATATATACTATTTTTTTTTTACTGCATGGTGTTTAATGCCGATTTTAACAATGTTTCAGTTATATCCGGGCGTTTCCTGGGTAAGTTACAAGTACCAGCCCATTATATCCTGACACCAGAAAGTTAGTCGTTATGCTAACTCAACAATCAAGAGCACAAAAGGAGGGAAAGCTATTACAACCCATTTGTATTGTGACCCGGCTGGATCTACACTGTTCATGAAAGCCAACTGTACCTTTTTCCCAAGAATGGGCTCCAATGATCATCCCTGACATTTACAAGTTATCGCATATTTTGGAATATTCTTTCCTTAGAAGCAACGATAAGTAAGTTACTGTCATAAGTAATTATGTAAACCAAAATAAGGCTGATCTTTCCCACTTGTAGACGCATTTTGACGCATCTGCAGCAGACAAATTTTGAAAACATTGTGACAAAAGGAGAAATTGCTCAAAACGTGCAATTTCAAAAAATGTCTAGGGGGGGGGGGGGGATCAAGCTTTTTTTATTCGCCCAAAAAATAATTAAAAATTGATAGGTGATACCCTTAAAATTGTCAGTCTTTCCTTCCATGTTTTTCGACCAATTAACATGGATTGAAGGAATCTGATAGAGTGTCAGCCAAGAAACATTCCTACATTTTGTTTGTTCTGTGAGTTGCAGAATTCTGCATGGATCAAGTATTGAAGGAATTTTAATGAGAACATTATGAGGAAGCTTTCTGTGAAGTTTCATCCCAATTGGCGCACTGTTTACAGTGGAGAAGATGTTGACAGATGCCAGACGACTTGCGCAAGATCAAAGGGAGATCTAAATAACTCACCTTGAGCACTTCATGCTCAGATGAGCTAAAAACAAAAGAATGGCAATTGAATGTATAATTATGTTAAATAAAAAAGAAAACATTTTGAGGTTAAGTGAACTGGACATTTTGTTGGATAATTAAAAATAGATCGTTACCAAACAAGAATGCTAATATGGTGTTGTTTTAAGCGCTTCACACAAAATTTCTGTTCTACCACTGCATTTCCAGAAAAACTCGAACTATCACTGAACATGATAAATACCCCCTAAACAGCACCTTGACCTACACCATAATACCATAGAAGGGCCATAACTCTGTAAAATAACATGCAATTGTAACCCCTTTAGGATATGCACATCTCATCTTGGTATAGAAGCTTCGTGTATTGAATTCCACTTAGTGGTTTGTAAGAAATAGGCCGGACAAAATATGGCTTCCGGCCGACCGACCGACCGACAGACAGCCCGACACAGCGACTCCTATATACCCCCTCTTCTTCGAAGGGGGTATAATTAGAAACTACCACTTTGTTTATCAAGAAAGACACTGGCGCATCATTGATTATGCTATCATTAAATTCCTGCGCCCAAACAAGAATAAATACCGGTAAGAACAAATAACAAGAGCTGTCCGTAAGACAGTGGCTAGACTATTCCACTGCTTATTAGTTCAAGGATTGCAAAGTTTCTAAATCAATTAATTAATGGCCATAATTTGCATAATATGCAACAAAGGGTTATCTAACTTGAATATTTACATTTATAGGTTTGAAATTGATGGTTCAATGAAACGCATCAAGTTGTTACTGATATATATGGACTCTTAAATAATGTAGTTGCATTCAAAACTTTAACCTGAATTTCTAAGTAAAAAAAGGGCCTTCATTTGCAATTATATGCAGAATAAAGTTATCTAACTTGATTATTTATAAAGATGAGATGGTTGGGATTTCAACGCAATAGATCTAAAAGTATAGTGTATTACATGAACTTTATGCAGCCTTTACCAAGGTGAAGACGACGCCAAGTCAAGTACCATAGCTCTCAAATTCTCTGAATAATAAAGCTAAAAATCAAGACATGAAAAAGTCTATCCTGATATTTCACCAGAAAAAAGAAAGGCACCAACTAACCTGCGGGAAGGGAGAAAGTAGCAATATCAGATATAAAGTAGCAGGGGAAGTGTCCTTTACGCTGCCTTAAGTTCATTGAGATCTCTCTTCTAATTTCTGCAGCCAAATCAGGACTTGTATATGACGGCAAGCGTTTGAAACCTTTCGACGCTATATCGGTAGTTGTGAGAAGAATGGCTACCATATCGTCCCGCCTGAATCGCAGGGCTAAATGAACGAGGGTGTGACCCACTTCAAATGCACTGGGGCGATTCAACATTAACACTTCATCTTTGGTAAGTTGTCTGGCAGGATCCCCACCTGAAGTTAAGAATTGTTCAATACCTCCTGGATCACCTTTCACTACTGCCTCACAAGCACGCAACCATATGATGTCATCTTTTCGTAACTTTTTACGAAGTTTGTGAATACGCTTTTCTCGATTATCCTCTTCAGTATTCCCACCTATTGCACCTGCCCCATTATCCTGCATTAAAGGCTCATTTCTAACTCTACATCGTTTATCATGCGAGGCTCTAGCAGTTAGAGGTGAACTTTGACCTGAGCCAGTACCTAGGGGAGAACTCAACCCAGATGTGATTTCCTGTGGTGATATATGCCCAGATATAGTGTTGTTCTTTGGGGAACCCCTTCCTGATTGATTATTTGGTGAGCTCTGCCCTGAACTTGAATATGGTATAATTTGATAATCATTAGAAAGTTTGTTAACACTATTATTTGATGGTGACCTCACAGTTCTATTGTTATTTTTTGGTGAAGTCTGACCAGATGCGGAAGGTGACCTAAAAGTTCTGTTATTATTATTAGGTGAAGTCTGACCTGATAGGGAAGATGGTGATGACTGACCAGATTTGTTCCTGTTGGCAGAGTTCAAGTCATGGGATGAAACAGAATATTTGGCACTTACGGGTGAATTCTGCCCTGATCTAATATTTTCCTGATTTTTTGTGTCTACTTGTAATGACACTTCTAACTCGCTCCAGTTCTGTTCCTGGATCGCATATTTCTGACCCTTTGGTGTGCTACATAACGAACATTTCTTAGATTGGGGATAGTTTTCATAAGTACACGCATTACATCCCCATTTGATTGTATTTTTAACATAAGCAGCAACAGATTTATTTAGCTCTGAACCTTTACCCTGCGAACTCCCAGGCGATGTCGGTGAAATTTTACTTATTGGAGTTATCCTCCCTGACGAAGGAAGTGACACACTGGTAGTCGGCTGTCTCCTTATAGTGGGCGAGTTTGTAAAATCAGTTATTGAGTTTGATGGTGAAATGACCCTTTGCTTTCTCGGCATCAAACATGACGCACATTTGGGAGTGTTTGCGGTACAAAAGTTACAAGACCATTTGTTCACTATTTCTCTGCTTGATGCGTTGTCAGTATTGAGAGCATCCAGCTCGGCCACTTTATAGATGTCCTGTTCAGAGTTCTCTAAGTCTGTGATTACTTGTAGAGGTCTGGAGGCGTTACACATAACACATTTTTTGGATGCTTGAAAGTTTTTGTAGGTGCATGTTTCACAGTCCCACTTAACGTCATCACTCATTGTTTTCTCACCCGGAGTACCTGAAAGTAATAATACAGAAGACTAGATAAGGAAGAGTGAACAGATATTGCTTCAACAAAATCTCTGTTGGCTCTCAATTATACCTATATTCTAGGTCTCAAAAGAATTGTCTCCAAGATAACTGTTTGACTATTTGTTATTATTGAAACTGCTTTAGATAAGAACAGTTTTTAAATCCTTATATTATACAATACTTTAAATACAATAGTTTATATGAACCTCAAACCCTATGTTGTCTCACGGAAATGATTCTTTTGAGTACCCACATAGGGTTTAAGCAGTTTCTCCTTTTGCCACAATGTTTACACAAGTCATCTACTGCACATGAGCCTGCATATTATGGAAAATAGATCATTAACCCTTTCCCACATATGCCATTATTATTAGTTATACAACAAAACTGCAGCAGCCAGCAGACAACTTTGAAAACATCTTAACTTAACGTCTTAAGAAGCAAAAATATGGAAAATGTCTTTGAATGAAAGCATATTTATTCATATATATTGAATTGATATGAAAACATTCCAGCAAAACTAAACATTGATCATTAAAATAAATTTCTCCTTTTGCCACAATGTAAAAGTCATCTGCTGCAGAGTACAGACACATCAAAATGCGTCTGTAAGTAAGGGTTAACGTTAACCCTTTCCCTCATATAGACGCTTTTTGACGCCTCTGTAATAGACGGATTTTTGAAAACATAGTGACAAAAGAAGAAATTGCTCAAACCGAGCAATTTCTCTTTTTACCACAATGTTTTCCACTTTTAGTCATAGGTAATCCATTCAGTTATAGAGATTTTCTATTTTTTGACAAAATATGTTCAAAGTCGTCTGCTGCAGATTTGCTGTATGAGGAAGAAGCTGAAAAGGAAGTATATTTCAAGGCCAACTGTCGTGTTGCTTCTGCAGCCTGACTTTCCTCTTTGCAAAAACTTCCCTAGTGATCATTATTTACAAGTTAAACTCGCAGCACGGGTTCCTATCACATCACATATAGTTACAAATTCACATGTTACGATAAGTACCACCTGTATGAGTCCGATTATCTATGCGCCGTATCTCTTAACAAAGGTAAATGTGTATGAGTCATTAGCATCCAAAACATAAATACACACACCAAAACAAAATGTATGCACGATAGACACAGATGTCAAAGGTCAGCTCATTCATTGTTATGGGCTGTAAATGTCACTTACCCTTCACAAATTGTGGGAAAATATCTCTCAGTGAACGAACAAGGGATTTATATCGAATTTGCACCGGTCTTTCAACGTATTTTAATCCTTTAATTGTAAAACAAGCGACCATATTCAGCATATCAATATCTCAGAGTTTCTCATGACCTCCATTTTTGTTGACAGTTATGACGTCATAAATTTGTCACAGACTTATCTCCCTTGAGAAAAAATACCGCAGTTCGACTATGCCTTAGGATCGTTTCCAGATGTTACTCGCAATGTTTTAGAAATGTTGATATTCATATCTTGCCTTGTAAAATAACAGATTAAATCGTTTTAGAATAAAGTATTTTTTTATAATTTCGATTACCTCATAAATATCTACCGTACTAATACATTCATCCTTTGGATTTCATTGTTATTATCTGCTGCTTATGAGATTATGTATAGTCGAAAAGACCACAGAATAGCTGTCAACCCTATCAAATGAATGAATGTTCAAAAGAAGTTTTCTCTCTCTAATCAATAACAGGGTAAGTACTATTTTTTAAAATCAATAGGATATTAGTATACAATAGACACAACAGATTGCTCTATTGATAAGCGTTACGACTTGCAGCAATAATGTAAAATGTCACTCTGTTATGTGTTTTCGCGACAAGCAGATGACAAATTCACCCCCCTACTAAAAAACCAGACCAGAGACGTAGCATCGGCAAGTAAGAGTTGAAACACTGTAGAAATTTGCAAGCGTCGCCTCATCCTGTAAAATCCCACTGGTACAACTAACCTTTGGAAATAAGTCTTCGACTTGGAACATTATTTAAAACAGTACTGACATTCTCAGAGGACTTAAGAACGGGGATGGCGGGCTGCCACTAGGTGTGGACTGTGGTTTATAATTTCTGTCACATTGAGAGAACCTGGCATGATCTATATTAGTGCAATTATTAGCTAATGATTAGGTAACTCTCTGATGTGTACCCATGTGAAAATGGTCTCATGTTTGTAAGTTACATGTAGCATGGAAACACCTGTTCTCGAAACCTCTAAACATTTATCAGGGCTCATTTGAATACTTATAAATACATGTCAAAAACCAACACTACTAGCGAATAAATTCAACAATTTATTTGTAAGTAAACAAAGCACCAGTTAACATAAAATTTATAACGTAAAATGCATTTTTTTAAATATATAAACAGTCCTTGAACTAAAGGTTCGAGAACAGGGACCTGTACGATATATATATATTAATTGTTTTGTAACTATTTTTGATCAGTTAAACCACATTAAAGATAAAATTCTGTACTAACAGATCTATACAATTTTTTAACTTGTTTGAGTTGTTTCAGCTTCAGTTTAAGGAGAAATTGCCCATGCTAAACATATTGACATTCCATATGAAGTTTAGTTTTTTACTACATGTATAAATCTCAGCTGCAGTAGACTTTTGAACAATACTGATTACTATAGGAAATTTCTGAATTTTTCATAATAAGCAATTGCTCGATTTCCTACATATTTTTCTAATTTTTTAGAAGTATGTCCATCAAATTTTCCTTTATAGGAAATGTTCACAGCAGAAAAATATAGAAACATCATATTACTGAAATCATGATATATATTAAATCATTAATGATTGTTTACACAGGAGTGCTTCCCTTTGCCAAAATCACTGCTATGGCTAGTTTCCATGGTAGCAGTGCACGCAGTAAGAATTCCCAAAGTTCTGCAAGCTCAAGAGGTTCTAGAACTTCTCCATCCAGTGCAGGTAGTTCTGGTGCAGCGAGTAAACTGAAGAGACCATCAGACAAATTGAACCCTAAAACTGTCGATCCAGTAAGTAACTGCAATAGATAATGGGCAATATTACATATTTAGCCAAGGTAAATGTATAAGGGGACACTTATACTGCCTTGCTATAGAGCTAGCTTTTTATAGCGATGTGGTAGGTCTAATGTTCAAGCCCTGGTTAGGTAGGATCTTTTAGGACCTCTATAATGGCGCCCAATGGCAGCTACATAAGAAAAGCCTACATAACATTTCACAACATTCTCAGACTCTCCCTTCTCTAAAAAAATACACTTTTTACCAAAATGCGCTTAAAACGCGCTTAAAATGCATTAAAAATCGTATTTTTACTGCGCTTGTTGTAAAAAGCGAATTTTTTCTGCATCTTTTCCAAATTAAGTGCATTTTTTCTGCATAAGTGTATTTTAAGCGCGTCTTTTTCAATTGAACTGCGTTTTAACCGTATTTTTTCTGAATAGAAGTGCATTTTAAGTGTATTATTTTGCCAATAAGCGAATCTTTTTCACTGAAGTGAATTTTTTATGAAGAAGAGTGCGTTAAAAGTGAATCTTTTGTTAAAAAAGCGTATCTTTTCATTTTCTGAATATAACAAAGTGCATTTTAAGCGTATCTTTTTGTAAAGAAGAGAATCTTTTATTTATTTATTTTTTTTGTAATCAATAAGTGCATTTTAAGTGTATCTTTTTGTAAAGAAGCGAATCTTTTATTTTTATTTTTTTTTGTTAATCAATAAGTGCATTTTAAGTGTGTCTTTTTGTAAAGAAGCGAATGTTATCTCAAAAGATTTTTTTTTTAAAGTTAAAGAAGCCATAATTTCTTTTTTCTCTTTAAAATTCTACCGTATAAATGATATGACCTTTGATTTATTCACCATTAAATATTTGTTTTATTGTTTTAAACAACCCTGCCAGAGTCCCAATATAATCATATTCTGAATCAGAAACCTTTCTGAGGGGGCAGTTCATTAATTTCTAGAAACACTGGCCACAGGCTAACTGATGAGGAATTGTAAAGTGGAACTCCATCAGTGTTCATGGTGAGAGTAATGTGTCCGATTCCAATATCCTTGCCTCTTTTTAGCACCTCCATGACCTGCGAACCAACAGACGTGGATGCAAAGTAGCACTTTGGTCTTTTTAAATGTTGAAAGTGTTCAGGCCCAGAATATACTTTATAAAGAAAATTTAATTCTGGTTTTATTGATGCATGAGTCATAACAATCTTTTCAGGAATAAATTGACAATCGTAGTTCGAAGTTTGATTTACAGGTATTTTCCGATCCATTTCAACATATGGGTCAGTTTAAAAATAAATGCGATCACATGATTGATTTGCATATTAATGAGATCACATGATCCAATCAGGTCAAATATTTAACTTCCTGTTGATTTTTTAATCATTTTCCAGTCGCGATTATTTATGAAATATCGGCACGTAAAGTTAAGAGCATGGTGTTCCGCATCTGGTAAGTATTTATTTACGATTCAATACATTTGAAAACTTTAAATCAATAACTTTAATTTGATGTAAGAATAAACAAAATCCGTCCACAAACAACGATAGCATGCAAATTTAAAGTTCAAAGGTCACGCTTTTCGAGCATGACGCAGAGGTCAATATACGCTTAAAATACGGTGCCAATACTCTGTAAATAGGATGAATTTCAAATTTGGAGGTTGTATAAAATTATGTAGCCAAGGTATATGTATAATGGGACAGATGGTAATTGCAATAGATAATGGGCAATATTACAGACTTGTATTTGTTTTAAAGCCTTATGATTGACCTCTAAACTCTATGTTGTGGGTAATCAAAAGAATTATGATGATTTAAAGTACCCACAACAATTGATTTGAGCTATAACTGTGACTAAGTCAACATCCTTTTTACTCTTTAACCCTTTCTAACTTGCAGAGCTATGCATTTTGGTGCATCTGAAGCAGAACATGTCTGAACACATTTTGTCACAATGTATTCAACTCTTTTCATTTTAGTAAATAGACATTACTTTATAACGATATTCCATATATTTTTGCCTGGATTTGTTGCATGTGGGACATGGTTCTATAGTCCTTTGTTATCTTAACCCTTTCCCTAACTCAACAAATCTGCAGCAGACAGCTTTGAAATCAACTAGAGAAAACTATTGAAAATCTCTATAAATGAAAGTATATTTATTGAATAGAGTTGAAATAGACATACAATTCCATAACATGTAGAAAAAGTTTAAAGTCCAATAATCCGAGTCCATGTGCTTGAAACCTTTTGCACATTCTGATGCAATTTGACATATCTGCAGCAGATGATTTTTAAAACAATATCACAAACTGCATTTGCTCATAATGATCATTTCTCCTTTTGCCACAAAGTTTCCTACCCTAAATAAATCAATAGTTTTACTTCAATTTGTAGAGAGTTCCATATTTTTCTTGGTTGATTTTAACTTTTTTTCAAAATTACTCATGCCTTAAATATTCCACTTGTTATTTGGTCAAGATTTTTCAAAGCAGAAGATTTTATATAATATATATTATATTTAATTTAACAATTATTTCAACAATATATTTTTTTCTTTACAGTTCAGTAACAATACCAGAAATCAGTCAGCATTTGCAGCTGTTTATTCAAATGGTGGTGTTCCGTGCAGGTTAGTTATTAGTCTATTCTATTTTATTAACCCTTTCTCACATACAACAAATCTGCAGAAGACGACTTTGAAAACATCTAGGCAAAAATGTGGAAAACCTCCAAGAATGAGCGTTTAATTATTGGTTAGAATTGAAAAAATTTCAGCAAACGAAGAAATTGCTCATCATGAGCAATTTCTTCTTTTGCCACAAGGTTTTCCAAAGTTGTCTGCTGCAAAGGCGTCGGAGAGCGTCTTGATGTGGGAAAGGATTAAGATTACAGACAACATTTGATGCTTTACATCAGATTTCAAGTATTTGAAATATTGTTAAAAAAGAAGCAAAAGCTCAAAATGATGTGTTGCTACCCTTCTCTTAGTGTTGCCATTGGCATTAACAAAATATTTCAGCTTTATATTTTACCTTTTCCCCCAAAACAGACGCTCTCGGACACCTGAAGCAGACAACTATTACAAAACTTAAAATGAGTAAATTCTTTATTCAATGATTGTTATATCCTTTATTGAGAGTTTCAATATTTATTACTAAATGTTTAAGCCTTTCCCTCATACGACAATTCTGCAGCAGACGACTTTGAACATATTTTGTCAAAAAATGGAAAACATTGTGTCAAAAGGAGAAATTGCTTGTTTTGAGCAATTTCTTTGTTTATCACAATGTTTTTAAAAAGCTGTCTGCTGCAGAGGCATCAGAAAGCGTCTATATGAGGGAAAGGGTTACTCCCTCATCTGCTGCATATTTATTGTATATATGAGAAAGGATTAAGATTAACAATCAAGCCTCAGAACTGACAACAGTACCCTTGTACCACAATGTTTTCAATTCTAAAATAATTCTAATTTTCCTAAATGTAACAAGGTGTTCCTCAGATGTTTTAAAGCAGGCTTAGTAGAATAGTAGTAGATGTATTGTGCCTTAAGCCGAGCCCCGGTAGCTCAGTCGGTAGCGACGCGGGCTGTCAATCCAGGGGTTGTGAGTTCGAATCCCGGCTCGGCCAACTTTCTTTCCGACGATTGACAAAAGTCAATGCGACATGCGTCATTCGTCTTCACCAATGGGATAAGTCTATGTGGAAAAGCAGCCAGTTGCTTGGGAAGATTGTTGTGTGGAGTACTGGTGTGAGAAAACCAGGAAATGCATGAGTAGGTGAACTGGCCGCCGTGATATAACTGAGAAATTGTTAAAAACGGCGTTAAACCCCATTCAATCAATTCAATCAATTGTGCCTTAAGTGTCTGCTAAGTGACCAGAAATGCAGGTTAAGTAGAATAGTAGTACATGTATTGTGACTTGAGTGTCTGCTTTGTGAGCAGAAATTTGTAATGTGGTTTCTGTTTTCAGATTAATTCATGGTTCAGTGAAGCACAAACTTGCCTGGAACACTCCACCAGAACAGGTGCCATTTGATCCTATGCTGATAACCTTGGCTGAGGTAACATTTTGGTTAATTTAACATTTAACTCTTTCCAACATACAGACGCTTTTTGACTCTGAAAACATAGTGCCAAAAGGAGATATTTCCTAGAATGTTTTCAAATTTATTCAATAAGTATTCTTTTATTTTTTCAGAAAGTTTCTAATTTTTTACCTCAATGTTTTCAAAGTCGTCTGCTGCAAATTTCTTGAATCTCTGCAAGGCTTAACTTGGCTCTAGGAAATCCAACCTTAGTGTTTTTATGACAGTTGAAGAGAAAGTGTTAAATCTGCTTTACAGTGCAGCCATGCACTTGGATCCTTATGAACAATGTATGTCAGAAGACTATTTGAACCCAGAGGACTTGTAAAGTAGGAACAAACAGCTATTTGCTACACAATATTTCTCTAGTTGCTCTTTTAAATCTATGCCATGGGTTTTCAAAAGAACCGTCTCACATAGGTTTCTGAGGTCAAATAAGCATAGGACTTTTTGCAGCTAATTGGTAAACAGTATAGATAATAACATTTGCAAATGAAAAAAAAGAATGTAATAATAGTGCATAGCTCAAACTTGGATATTTTCACAACTCTCATTCAAAAGTCATATTGATGGTACACTTGTCCATGATGTTTGGTTGACTTATCAGTGTTTAGCTATAAAATTTGCTTTGCCAAAGGGCAAGAAAACTGTTTTGTGAATGTTTTCCTATTCGTTTTATTTTTCAGGGTTTAAAAGAGACGGTGCATCCCTATGCCTTTGTGGCCAGAACCGGGTTTAAAGAAATCTTAGAGGTTAAAAATGCATGTCCTCAGGTCTTACCTATCTTGCCAAAAGTTACAGTAGCAATTAGAGGGGCTTTAGTATGTATGATTTTTGTAGTTTTAACTTTATAGGTTTACATAAGTTTACATAAATCAGAGGACTAGATAAGAGTAAGAACAGGTCTTTTCCCCACAATATTTCTCTTATTACTCATCCAAATTCGATGTTGTGGGTACTCAAAAGAATTGTCTCATTGAGTTCTCAAAACATAGGGTTTGAATGTCAAATAAGGATTTCAGATCATGAAAAATACCCCTTATCTAGAGCTCTGATAAATCACACTGTGAAAGAAAGTATTTAACCCTTTCCCTCATACGACAATTCTGCAGCAGACGACTTTGAACGTATTTTGTCAAAACATAGAAAATCTCCATAATTGAATGGATAACCTATGACAAAAAATGGAAAACATTGTGGCAAAAGGAGAAATTGCACGTTTTGTGCAATTTCTTCTTTTGTCACTATGTTTTCAAAAAGCTGTCTGCTGCAGAGGCGTCAGCGAAAGCGTCTATATGAGGGAAAGGGTTAAATGATTAGTTGACGTGATGTTTCAGCTTTTTAACAAAAATGTTGCAACTGGATAGTTTGCAGTTAACACTCCCCCCCCCTTTCCATCATACAACAAATTTGCAGCAGTCAACTTTGAAACAGGTTCTCCTTTTATCACAAAGTTTTCAAAAGTCGTCTGCTGCAAAGGTATCAGAAAGCATCTGTATATAGAAAAGTGTTAATTTATTATGCAGAATTGAAAACACATAGTGGGAAAAGGAGACATTGCCTATACAATGTCTTTGAGCAAGACACATTTCCAAGCATTGCACAGGCTAGATATCCAGGGATCAGAGGACGAAATATTGGGTCTTCTTTTCACAATATCTGTAAGTGTTGTAGCATTCTTTAAAACCTATGTTGTGGAGGTCAAATAAGTATTTTTAAACATGAAAAACGCCCCTTATCTAGCAGCTCTAGTTCTGTTACTCTTTGATAGCTGAAATAATGTTGAAAACACTGTAAAACTTCATGGAAACAAAAACAAACAAACACTGCATGCTTTTTTTTTTATATCTTCCTAATAGACTGCACAGATGTGGATAGTAGATGCTTTAACCCTTTCAAACTTTCAGGGGCATTTTGATGCATCTGCTGATTTGTTCTATGTGAGAAAGGGTAAAGATTTGATTTCCTGAAGCACTGCTTCTGTTGTTATTAATTTCCAATTTCAAGGATTATGAAATTTTCTCTTTTTGCCAAACCAGGGTATTTCCGTAAATCAATTCTTCATTATACACGTATTATATGATATATATAAAAAATTATTACTTTTTTCAGGGCCACAGTGATAAAACAGTATTCCTAGCTGGTTTAGAAGCATTAGTACAGTTGAGTAACGTGGTGGGACCAGACCTCAATTCTCATCTGAATAAATTACTAGTACCAGTAAGTTTATCATCAACATCACCCTTATGACTCAACTAAACCCTATAATGTGGGTACTACTGTAACTACTGACATAGTGTTTGAAGGTCATTTAAGGATTTTGGGATGTGAAATACTCTTCTTATTTAGAGGTCTGCATCATTGGTCAAAGGCCTAAATAATGAGGAATTACACAATTTTTGTTAATGAAAGTATCATTCTTTAACCCTTTACCTCATACGACAATTCTGCAGCAGACGACTTTGAACATATTTTGTCAAAAAATGGAAAATCTCTATAATTGAATGGATAACCTATGACTAAAAGTGGAAAACATTGTGACAAAAGGAGAAATTGCTAATTTTGAGCAGAGGCGTCAAAAAGCGTCTATTTGAGGGAAAGGGTTAATGAAAGTATAATTATTTAATAGGTCTGAATGCATTGTGACAAAGGGAAAATTGCTCAGGTGGGAAAGGGTTAAAATGGTATTTTTCCAAAATTATAATTTCTATTACCCAATCATACCCTATTTCGTTGAGACTCATTGAGACAATTTTTTTGAGTATCTACAATATAGGGTTTCAGGCTCAAATAATGAATTAAGTCTAAATTAAGACCATGAGATACGCCTATAAGTGTAGAACATGGGTCTTTCTTTCTCTAACTGACGGTTGAGCTCCTTTAGCACAGTCAGTCAACACATGGAATGTCATTTAAGAATTTCTGAGTTTGAAACTCAGCTTTGTGATTATTCTCCAAGACAATTGACAAAATTGATGGTGCACACTCAACAGGGTCATTTTGTCTTCCACTGATTGACTTTAAAATATGAGTATTCAAAACTTTTATAGACAAAATGTTGTCTTCAAGTATGTTTTAAGGTACTGGTAGACAGGAAATACATGAGTTAATATACATGCTTTTTTACCCTTTATACGCATACAGACACTTTCTGCACCTCGACAGCAGAAGGCTTTTGAAAATATTGAGCAATTTTCCCCTTAACCACAATGTTTTCAACATCATTCAATTATTGTTCTTTAATTTATAGAGAGTTTCAATATTTGTTAAATTTTTTTGTTCAATGTCATCTGCTGCAGATTTGTTGTATGTGGGAAAGTGTTAAATAATCTAACAGTAACTCAGTTAACCCTTTCCCACTTGAAGACACTTTGTGTGCACCTCTAGCAGAAGACTGTTTAAAACATTGTGGCATAATGAGAAATTGCTCTTGATGAGCTATTTCTCCTTTTAATAGCGTTAAGGTTTTCAACTGTATTTATAATTATTCAATCATTTTTGGAGATTGTGCATAGTTTTCTAAGTCATCTGCTTCAGATTGGTTGTAGGTTGGAAAGTGTTGAGGTTTCATAGGTGTGCTGTTGTTAACCCTTTCCCTCATATGACAATTCTGCAGCAGACGACTTTGAACATATTTTGTCAAAACATAGAAAATCTTTTTAATTAAATGGATAACCTATGACTAAAAGTGGAAAACATTGTGGCAAAAGGAGAAATTGCACGTTTTGTGCAATTTCTTCTTTTGTCACTATGTTTTCAAATAGCCGTCTGCTGCAGAGGTGTCAGAAAGCGTCTAAATGAGGGAAAGGGTTAATTAAACAACATGGAAAAATCAATGTTAAAAAACTAAATCTATTTATTAACTGGCTATTGTGTCACTTTGGTCAAGGTATGATGGATACAAAAAATAAAGGTGAAAATAAGTATGTATAACATGTAAGTATTTTTGTATTCATTTTCATTCCATAGGTCTCGAAACACATATCAGATAAAATGTGCAGAGATGCAGTGGTGGACTCGCTACATGCTGTAGAACAAAATGGGGGAATAGTAAGTCTGTCATTTATCAAATTTTATTAAATTACCTTTTCATCGTGTACAGATGATATATTGTCATATAAATTCTTCGTTTATGTACAAGTTATTTTGAACTTGATTTCCAGCAATTGTATACTCAGCACATGTAACTTCTCTTTTAACCCTTTTCCTCATACTACAATTCTGCAGCAGACGACTTTCAACACATTTTGTCAAAAAATAGAAAATCTCTATAATTGAATGGATAACCTATGACTAAAAGTGGAAAACATTGTGGCAAAAGGATAAATTGCTCGTTTTGAGCAATTTCTTCTTTTGTCACTATGTTTTCAAAAAGCCGTCTGCTGCAGAGGTGTCAGAAAGCGTCTATATGAGGGAAAGGGTTAAAACTGGTGGTAGTTGTGAGTTCGATCCCCGGCCAGGTTATATCTTGGTGCTCAGGATTGAGGGATTAGCATTATGGTTGACTCGCTGGTGTTAGGATAAATGGATACGTAGTACTGGTAATTTTCCCAGGAAAAGCTGATACAACTGAACAATTGTTAAAAAGAGCATAAAACACAATGAAATAATTATAATCTACTTTCAATGAGTAATTTCTCATTTTGCTACAATGTTTTCAAAGTTTGTCTGCTAACCCCTTTCCGTCATACCACAATTTTGAAGCAGACAACTTTGAACATATTTTGTCAAAAAATAAAAAATCTCTATACTAAAAGTGGAGAACACTGTGGCAAAAGGAGAAATTGCTTGTTTTGAGCAATATCTTCTTTTGTCACTATGTTTTCAAAAATCCGTCTGCTGCAGAGTAGTCAGAAAGCGTCTATATAAGGAAAAGGGTTAAATCTATGTGGGAAGGCTGTACTGAAGTACCTGTGTAAGAAAGCTTGGAAAAACATGTGTAATTCAGCTGGCATCAGTGATGTTATTGATAAAATCTAAATCCATTGAATCAAACAATTTGATGTCATAGATAAGGCAGCCATATTGGAATAACATTTAAACAAGCTTGAGTCTTTTTTAGCTTTTGTGATCACCCTTTGTCCGTCGTTCGTCGACTGTCCACAATTTCTTATGAACATGATTGAGTCTTCATTTATTATCCGATGTTTACCAAACCTATTTAGTAGCCAGATCCATCACTGCATGACGGGATTATGGAGCTTTAAAATTAAGTTTTCATTTATTATCTGATGTTTACCAAATTTATACATTAGCTAGATATACATGAGAGCTCGGTTCCTTTCGAAAACCAGATCCAGATCCGCCCATGCATGACTGGATTATGGCCCTTTAAAATTGGCAACATTGTTATAATTGACCTTGTGAACACGATTAAAACTTCATTTATTAGCCGATGTTTAATAAACTTATTCAGTAGCTAGATATACATGAGAGCTCAGTTCCTTTAGAAAACCAGATCCGTCCATGCATGACTGAATTATAGCCCTTTAAAATTGGCAAAATTGTTATAATTGACTTTGTGAACATGATAAAAACATCATTTATTTGTCACATGTGTTTTACATTGGCAATATCGACACATTGTTGGATGATGCAGATATTAAAAACAGAAATTCTACCTTTACATTCGCTTCTGGAGAAGGTCAACGACCTCTCAGTATTCTTAAAGATAAAGATTCAGAATCTTCCTTAAGTTACCCACTATCCGATTCCTTCAAGCCTTGTTGATTGGTCGGAAAAACATGGCCCCCAGGGGGCGAGGCTATTTCGCTTTATATGGCTTGAGTGAAAACTTAAAAAAAATTCTCCTCCGATGGTGTTCGGCCGATTTTCAAATAATATTGTAGAAATATTCCTAGGGTGACCCTTTATCAGATTCCTTTCAAGCTATGTTGATTGAAAAGTGAAAAAAAATAAAATCAGGCGAGCGATATAGGGCCATCATGGCCCTCTTGTTTTATATGCAGGCAACTTATTAGGCACCTGTTTGAAAAAAGAAATGTGTTTTTCCAACAATGTTCTTCTCTCTAATAAGATAAAACTTTCATATGTAATGGTTTTTAGCTCCACTGGCTGAAAGCCAGTCGAGCTTATGTCATGGCGAATTGTCCGTTGTGCCTGTGTGCGTGCGTGCGTAAACTTTTTCCTTTAAACGACTTCTTCTCACTAACCACTTGGCCAATTTGGTTGAAACTTCATAGGAAGCATCCTTTCAATGTCCTCTCTTAAATTCCTTCAAATTTTTTTGATCCATCCATAATTCTGGTTTCCATGGCAACCAAAAGAAAAAAATAGTGAAAACTTAAAAAATCTTCTTCTCTGAAAGTGTCAGGCCGATTTTCAAATAATTTTGTAGAAATGTTCCTTGGGTGACCCTTTATTAGATTCCTTCAAGAAATGTTGATTGGTCAAAAAATATGGTCGCCAGAGGGCGGGGCTATTTTGCCTTATATGACCATAGTGAAAACTTAAAAAATCTTCTTCTCCGAAAGTGTTCAGCCGATTTTCAAATAATTTTGTAGAAATGTTCATTGGGTGACCCTCTATCAGATTCCTTCAAGCCATGTTGATTGGTTCAAAAATATGGCCGCCATGGGGTGGGGCTATTTTGCCTTATATGGCTATTGTGAAAACTTAAAAAATCTTCTCCTCCGAAAGTGTCAGGCCGATTTTCAAATAATTTTGCAGAAACATTCCTTGGGTGACACTCTACAAGATTCCTTTAAGCCATGGTGGTTGGTAAAAAATATGGCCACTAGGGGGCAGGGCTGTTTGGAGATTTGATTTTTGCCTTATGGCCATGCGATACTGGCCCTCTTGGGCCTCTTGTTTTTATTTTTCATCAAATGTTTTCATTTATCTGCTCTTGGAAAGGGGAAATGAATATTAATAGAAACATTGAAGTGGATATTGGTGTTAATGGCTGTATTCCTTTTCTTTTTCAGGCGTGCTTGCCATTAATAAAGAGTAAAATTCCAACTTATTCATCGATATTTGGCTGAAAGAATATATTATTGATGCTCAATTATTGTGTTGATGTTTTACTGCTGTTGTTATTTTAAACCCTTTCTCTAATACAGATAGTTGTCGATACCTCTGCAAGGTTTTTATGAAAAAATAATCAGATGTTTTCATTTTGGAAAAGTCTAAAAAAAGCATTTCTGGTAGCAGTAGAATGTGAGGCTTTAGATAACATATAATATAGAATAGATTACAAGTGGGAACAGCAAATAATTACAAGTAAAAAATAGTGCTAGAAGAGAAAATCTATTCCCAATAAGTTTACTATGCCAGAGGTATCAAAAGTTGTGTTTATTAAGGAAAGGGTGTTTATCATGTAATTCCATTATGAAGTCAGTATTATCATTCCGTCCATAACTTGTCACAAGTTTTATGTGTGCTTGTATTAACCATTGTGATAATTATAGCTCATGGCAGCACAAAGATGAACTATTGCAACCCTGCATGGTTGCTTGATTAAAATGTATAACATGTAGATGGGATGTAATAAAATCGGCAAGTGGGTTAACCCTTTCCCTCATACAACAATTCTGCAGCAGACGACTTTGAACATATTTTGTCAAAAAATAGAAAATCTCTATAATTGAATGGATAACCTATGGCTAAAAGTGGAAGACATTTTGTCAAAAGGAGAAATTGCTCGTTTTGAGCAATTTCTTCCTTGGTCACTATGTTTTCAAAAAGCTGTCTGCTGCAGAGGCGTCAGAAAGCGTCTATATGAGGGAAGAAAGGGTTAAATAACAAAACTTTTGAATTCTTTTTCTTAGGACTTGTTGATTCTTTAATAATTTCACATATATATGATTATTTGACAACCTTCTCGCAAATGAGCTAAAAGGATTCAATTCCATGTTGGACCTTGGTTGCTGCAGCTTTAGAAGGCAGGTTATATAACACATTTTCAAAAAATCTTCTTAGAAATAATTTCACATGACCCTATACCAAAAGAGCTAAAAAGTATTTATTGGCCAAAAACTAATGACTCCAAGGGCTCATGGCCTTTTGTTATACGCCTGTGTTAATCAAACACCTGCGACAGTCAGTCGGTTGGTGTCGACATGATGTCTGCTCTCTAAGTGGAACTGTTTTCATCCAAACTTTTTGAGCGTGTTTACGGGCCACGTTCCATAACCAGCCAAATTGCCCAAAGAACTTTTGGAATATGGCCTTTAAATAAGTCGAAATTTAGCTACATAGGCTTTGTCCTCTCTTGAAATTCAACAGTACTTATCAAATCTTCATCAAACTTGCTGTTATTGTTTATGGGCATAACACGTTCATTGTGTTGAAAGACTGGCAAGATCACTGTAGTAGTTATGCCTCCCTGACAGGCATATTTTGTAAGTTTCAGACTCTTGTTGCACATAATATCTTAATTCATTATTTTTTATCCTATATTGTCTTTTAACACTTTCCCCCATACGACAATTCTGCAGCAGACGACTTTGAACATATTTTGTCAAAAAATAGAAAATCTCTATAATTAAATGAATAACCTATGACTAGAAGTGGAAAACATTGTGGCTAAAGGAGAAATTGCTTGCTTTGAGCAATTTCTTCTTTTGTCACTATGTTTTCAAAAAGTTGTCAGCTGTAGAGTAGTCAGAAAGCGTCTATATGAGGGAAAGGGTTAAACCATTTCAAAGACAAAATTTTAAATTTTAAAAATTGGAAGTATCTTAATACAGGGTTTAAAATATTATGGGAAATCCAGAAATCACCTGCTGTAAAGGTACAAAGGTTCCAATTTTTTTTTTTAGTTCTCTCATTTTGAAATTACCAGCATTATCCAATTCCTTCCCATCTGCAGAAGCATTTTGGATGCATTTGCAGACTTTTGAAAACATTGTGGCAAAGGAGAAATTGCTTATGGTGAGCAATTTCCCCTTTTCCATGTTTTCAACTCGAATCAGTCATAATACTTTCATGTTCAGATATTTTTTATATTTTTTTCGTCTCTCCTGAAATCTGCATTGTTTGCCATTAGACATTAAATTTTACCAAATTTACTGTCGGTCAAAAAATTACGTGGTCCAAATTTCAACATGGACGAGTTGACTTTGTGAAATGCGACAGTGAAAAAGTTAATTTAATTTTCAGGGAAAGTTGGCAAGTAGGGAAAAATTACTTATTCGTTGCAAATTCTCTTTTTACCTGAAGGTTCATTTAGGTTTGCAGTATAAGACACCTTTAAAATGTCAAATCAGGTCATGAGTAATGTCACCTAAAATGATTGCTGTAGCCTCTATATAGAGGATGGTAGACTAGTAACTGTTACTATTATATATATATGAGCCATACCACACCAAAACCAAGTTTTGAAACCATCCAATTACATGCTTGCATATTAGGTTGATGCCCTACAGAGTGCATGTTAACCCTTTCCCTCATAGGACAATTCTGCAGCAGACGACTTTGAACGTATTTTGTCAAAACATAGAAAATTTCCATAATTGAATGGATAACCTATGACAAAAAGTGGAAAACATTGTGGCAAAATGAGAAATTGCATGTTTTGTGCAATTTCTTCTTTTGTCACTATGTTTTCAAAAAGCCGTCTGCTGCAGAGGCGTCAGAAAGTGTCTATATGAGGAAAGGGTTAAACATGATGCCAAACAGGGAGGATCCCCTTCAGACTGCCGATGCAAAGGCTGATCAGGATCTTTGCCATGATGGCCAGGATTTTGTGTTAATTGGCATAGAGTATAAAAGCTATAAGAAGACAGTATTTAATGTATTATTATAGTAGATCCGTTATACTTTATTTTGTGGTGAAACTAATTTTTGTTAATAAAATTTTGTCAATTTTTGATGTTTTTCTGTCTTTCTCTTTCAAGCCCAAGAAGCAAGTATTAAAATAGAGCGACAATTTATGAAACATGCATCAACAAGTAATCGTTAACCCTTGCAGACAACTTTGAAAACATACAAAACTATGGAAAATCTCTAAATAATAGCATACTTATGGAATAAAGTTGAAAACATTGTGGTAAAAGGAGAAATTGCTCTGACATCAAATGTAGTCAGTTGCCTAGAAGTAATTCTGTGTAGAGTGCCGGTATATAGAAGCCTGGAAACACAATGACATGTTAGGTGAACTAGCTGATGTGCCGTTTCGTATATATGTCTACTAGCAGGTCTCTAACAGTTCAGACTGCCTCAGTTGTGTAGTGGTAGAGCGTCCACCTTGGATGTGGAAGGTTGCCTGTTCGATCCATGGTCAGGTTATATCAAAGACCTTAAAAATGGTAGTAATGGCTTGTCGCTCAGGGTTGGTGTCGGTATAAATGGACAAGAAGTTAAATTATCCAGGATGCCTTGAAAAAACTGAAAACTGTTGAGAGCGGCCTAAAACACCAAACAATCAATCTCCTACAGTTCCCTGCTCATACCACTCTTTATCAAGTTGTCCCTGCTAGTAGCAGCTACACATTGACTTCTATACCATTATTCAGGTGATCAATTTAGGGCCATATTGTCCCTCTCGTTTTCTTTCTGTTTATTGATAAGTTGTTGGTGAGAAACTATTAAGAAAAGATTCTTATATATATGTATAAATTTATTCGAGAAACATTAATTTATCATAAAATAAATAAAATGTATTAACCCTTTTCCTCATATAGATGTTTTCTGATGCCTATGCAGCAGACGGCTTTTTGAAAACATAGTGACGAAAGAAGAAATTGCTCAAAACAAGCAATTTCTCCTTTAGCAACAATGTTTTCCACTTTTATTCATTGGTTATCTATTCAAATATAGAGATATTCTATTTTTTAACAAAATACATGTATGTTCAAAGTCGTCTGCTGCAGAATTGTCGTATGAGGGAAAGTGTTAACAAAGCACAATAATAAATTTCTAGGTTTTGGCATAATTCCATTGTCACTTAGAATTCCAGTCTTTATCCTTAGTCCCTTTGTGACATGCATAGCATTTTTTACAAGTATAACCCTTTCACCCAACAATATAATAAATTTAGACTTGTCAAAAATTACAATTATACAAATTGACACTTTCCCACATTGCAGACACATCTTCAGGTGTCAACTTTTGCCACAATGTCTTCAATCCTGTTCAATAATTATACCTTCAGTTATGGAGATTTTACATACATGTAGTTGTGCCTTGTTTTTAATCCTTTCCCTCATACGACAATTCTGCAGCAGACGACTTTGAACATATTTTGTCAAAAAATAGAAAATTTCCATAATTAAATGGATAACCTATAAGTGGAAAACATTGTGGCAAAAGTAGAAATTGTCTTCTTTTGTCACTATGTTTTCAAAAAGCCGTCTGCTGCAGAGGCGTCAGAAAGCGTCTATATGAGGGAAAGGGTTAAAGTCATCTGTTACAGATTAGTTGTATGAGGGAAAAGGTTAAATAAACATGGAGAATAAAAGTTTTCTGCTGGAAAAGTATTATATATAAATTTTCTGAGTAAAGGCTAATTTTGACGATTAAATGAACAAGAATATACAACAAGATTCTAAAGATTTAGATTCATCCAAGTGATACAAAGTAACCATGTGGCTGCATGTGACGCACAAACAGACTGATGAGGGAGAAGTTTTGTCCCTTACCTATTGACATTCTTACAGGACACTACGACTGGCAACACAAACATTAAAACAAGAGGACCATGATGGTCCTATATCACTCACCAGATTTAATAGAACTTCTATAGTTTTCAAATTTTTACGCTATACATATAAGCACATATGAGACCTGCCCCATGTTGGCAATGTTTATCAACAGATCCGAATAATTTGATCACTCTTGGTAGAGGGTTTCCACAGGAACATTTGTGCATAAATATTCTCAAAGCATGCCTGCGCTTTTGGAAAACAAGTCCCAGCACCTCGCAGCAATGTTTTTTAATGGATTCGAATAAATTTGAATAATCTTGGAGGAGTATCACCCAAGAAACATTTGTGCCAAATTATTTCCAAATCAGGCAAATGCTTTTGCACAAGAAGATTTTTAAATTTTACAATACACATATGTTTTTGTTATGAGGAAAAACAAGCTCCGTCCCCTGGTGGCCATGTTTTTTAAAAGCTCGGAATCATTTGAACAATCTTGGTAGATAAAGAGTCACCCAAGGAACATGTGTGCATAATAATTTTTTTTTTTTTCAGTTATATCATGTTATTTTCTTGGTAAGTTACCAGTAGTACTGGTCCGTTTATCCTGACACCAGCCAGTCAGTAGTAATGCTAACTCGGCAACCCTGAGCGTCAAGGAGGTCTGCCATCACTATCATTTGTTTGGTATGACCCGGCAGGGGATCGAATCAATGACCTTCTACGCCAAGGCTAACAAGAGTACCGCAAACGGTACATAATACGCCCGTCAGGAACTTCTTTGTAAGTTTCCTCTTTATTTTGATATATTGTTTGTTTGTAAAAAGTTAATAAAGTCGTTCAGGAATAAGTTGTTAAAGAATAATGGGAAACTATGAAAAATGCATAACTCATGCAGAAATTGACAAATATTCTAAGTCCAAAAAGGGGCATAACTCATTCAAAAATTGACGAAATCCGAGGAAATGTGAACTTGATCTGTGACACTTGATTACAAAGCCATATACATAATTTCAGCTCAATACATCAAAGCATGTAGAAAAAAAGTGCGGAAAACAAATATTCTAAGTCCAAAAAGGGGCATAACTCATTCAAGAATTGACGAAATCCCAGGATATATGAACTTGATCTGTGACATATCACTACAAAGCGTAATACACAATTTCAGGTCAATAGCTCAAAGTATGTAAGAAAAAAGTGCGGAAAACCAATATTCTAAGTCCAAAAAGGGGCATAACTCATTCAAAAATTGAGGAAATCCGAGGAAATGTAAACTTGATCTGTAACTCATGATTACAAAGCCATATACATAATTTCAGCTCAATAGATCAAAGCATGTAGAAAAAAAGTGCGGAAAACAAATATTCTAACAAATATTCTTTCTAACAAATATTCTAAGTCCAAAAAGGGGCATAACTCATTCAAAAATTGACGAAATCCCAGGAAATATGACCTTGATCAGTGACATATCACTACAAAGCCTAATACACAATTTCAGGTCAATAGCTCAAAGTATGTAAGAAAAAAGTGCGGAAAACCAATATTCTAAGTCCAAAAAGGGGCATAACTCATTCAAAAATTGACGAAATCCCAGGAAATATGAACTTGATCTGTGACACATCACTACAAAGCCTTATACAAAATTTCAGCTCAATAGCTCAAAGTATGTAAGAAAAAAGTGCGGAAAACCCGAACGGACGGACGGACGGAGGGACGGACGGAGGGACATGACCATACCATAATACGGACCGTTTTTAAAAAACGGTCGTATAAAAAAAGTAGAGCACAGGTGATATTAACCTAATTTTGTACATCTCATGAAAAGAACTTGATGGCTTATTTTACCAGTAATTTCTCTCTTTCCCACAATGTTTTGAAAAGTAGATGCCTCTTAACCCTTTCCCTCATATAGACGCTTTCTGACGCTTATGCCGCAGACAGCTTTTTGAAAACATAGTTACAAAAGAAGAAATTGCTCAAATCGAGCAATTTCTCCTTTTGCAACAATGTTTTCCACTTTTAGTCATTTCATTTAGGTTATCCATTCAATTACAGAGATATTCTATTTTTTGTCAAAATATGTTCAAAGTCGTCTGCTACAATATTGTCGTATGAGGGAAAGGATTAAGCGGCCTGACTACCCAGAGTGTTAAATTCAATTAAATAATACTGGATTCCACTTAGTTGAAGAAAAAAAATGCTTTCTCTCAATGTAAATATGTGTGTCAATTTTTCCAGAGCGAAAGCTTAATATACTTATAGGGTTGAAAACTTGGCATGATGAGTTATTTCTCCTTTAGCCCAAATGTTTTCAAGACTTGTCTGCTGCAGATACATGTGGGAAAGGTTTAACAATTTCCCACATACACACACACTTTCTGACGCATCTGCAGGAGACGACTTTTGAAGACAATATTGTGGCAAAAGTAGTAATTGCTTATGTTTTGCCACAATATTTCTTAATCTATTAAATTATTAAACTTTCATTTACAGAGATTTTCCATATTTTACCTAAATGTTTTCAATGTTGTCTGCCGCAGAATTGTTGCATGTATATAAAGACGCTTTCAGATGCCTCTGCCTACAATTATAGGGATTTTCCATATTTTTGAGTAAACATTTTCAAAGTCGTCTGATGCAGAATTGTTGCATGTTAGAAAAGGATTAAACATTAATCTACTCAATAAATTGTAACACTAGTACATATTTATAATATCAACTCCACAATCTTCTCTTTAAAATGTATAACACAACGGCAAAAAAGAACACAAGGGCTATAAAGATAAGAATTTTATCTGTCAATTCCCGATGGCCATATTTTGTTAAAAGTTTTTTAGACGTGTGTATGTGACTTCCCATCGACTTGAATTCCTCGTGAGTGTCTCCAATAGTCTTAGATGATGACTCTATAACAAAGAAAACAGTAACAACAATTACATTGATATTTCACTAAGGTTTAACCCTTTCCCCCTTACAAGAAATCTGCAACAGACAACTTTGAAACATGCAGACAAAAATAAACAGAAATATCTATTTATAAAGGAAATTATATTTATTGAATAGAGTTGAAAACATTGTGGCAAATGAAGATATCTCTCATTATGAAAAATTTCTCTATTTGCCACAATGTTTTAAAAAGTTGTCTGCAACAAAGACATCAGAAAGCGTCTTCATGTGGGAAAGGATTAACCTTTTCAAACATGCAGACGCATTTTGACATATTGGCAGAAGACAATTTTGTTCAACTCTATCCAATGATTACACGTTCTTCTAGACAGGCATTTTAGTTATCCCTTTCCCTCATACAACAATTCTGCAGCAGACGACTTTGAACGTATTTTGTCAAAACATAGAAAATCTCCATAACTGAATGGATAATCTATGACTGAAAGTGGAAAACATTGTGGAAAAAGGAGAAATTGCAAGTTGGCACAAGTTGACTATTGGCACTTTTATTTGGATACGTAATTGTAAACATTGTGGGAAAAAGGAGAAATTGATTGTTTTCAACAATTTCTGAGTTTTTCCACAATAAAGTCAAGATTATGTTTGCTGCAAAAGCAGTCTGTATCAAACTAGAAGTCAAAGGTTAACATGAGCCTGTTCTTGGGAAAAAGGTACTGGTTGGCTTTTCTGAACAATGCTGATCAATATCAGCCTTTGCATGTGCACAGTCTAATTAACCCTTTCCATCATATGACAAATCTGCAGCAAAACATAGAAAATCTCCATAATTTAATGGATAACCTATGACAAAAAATGGAAAACATTGTGGCAAAAGGAGAAATTGCACGTTTTGTTCTCAAAAAGCTGTCTGGTGCAGAGGCGTCAGAAAGCGTTTATATGAGGGAAAGGAATAATGTGAATCCTGTTTACAAATTACTTACATAAGCTTGTTAGAAGCTTCTGTCAACTTGTGTAGTTTCTGATTTTCAACCCTTTCCCACTTGTAGATCTATGCATTTTGACACATCTGCAGCAGACGACTTTAAAAATATTGTGGCGAAAGGAGAAATTGCTCAAAACAAGCAATTTCTCCTTTTGCCATAATATTTTCAACTCTCTTTAATAATTAAACTCTCATTTATGGAAGTTTTTGTCAATATGTTTTCAGTCGTCTGCTGCAGAATTGTTGTTTTTGGAAAAAGGATTAAGACTCAGCTGATGGACAGGCTGATTTGAACCTACACTGTACAGAATGCGTACTTGTACCTTTTCTCATGCACTGGCTCTTGTGAGAAAATAGTCTTACCTAATGCAGTTAATGTTAGAGTTCCTTTGCGTACTTGTGAATCCATAGTCTGATTCAATTCCATCAACGTTTCGGTTATATCATTCGCTGCTTTGGCTAAAGTTTCTTTATTGTTAATATTCCTAGAATTAAATACATATATATAGGATCTGACATGATTTGTCAATTCATATACAGTTTTATTAAACAAGTTCAATATTTTTTGTTATTAAGCGAGCCTGTGGCGAGTTTAATAAAACTGTTTATGAAATGACAACGAATGTCAGATTCTTTTTATCACATGACGTAACGCACAAAGAAAATCGGGTTTTACAAAGCTATTTTAATTTTGTCAGTAAACCATATAACAATGCCACAAATAATTATTCCGAGGTCATATTCAGCTTAGTTTATTAAAAGTGATAATAAATAACACTCATGATATATTATATTTATCACATAAAGTGACTTATGAGGCGTATTTCGATAAAAAATTAAAAATGTACTAAACGTTTACAATATATATTTCTAGATAAAATTTACGGGTTTGCACCAAAGTGACTAACGTATGACGTCAAAACGCTGATGTGACATCATTTTCATTAATGGGTATATTACATGGGATACAAGCATTGTCATGTGATAAATACATTTTTTTAACATCTAACTTTTGATACAAAATGAAATTTACTTGAGCATGAAAAACAAAAACATCAAAATATAATATCATTTGGTATAAATTTGTGAAAAGTGTGGGTCAAGATGGGCCAGGGCCTCTGCTGTCTGTCACCAAATGCGAAATTATATTCAAAGCAGCAAACACTTTTTGAAAGTGGCAAATCTATAGGCAACAGGAAAAATTA
This sequence comes from Serripes groenlandicus, assembly GCA_031761405.1. NCBI lineage: Eukaryota > Metazoa > Mollusca > Bivalvia > Cardiida > Cardiidae > Serripes > Serripes groenlandicus. The sequence goes on along the minus strand of JASEVX010000023.1, from coordinate 214,195 downwards.
TACATGTATATCTATCAAGGAAAACCCTAATTTATGTTATCATTGAGCTCCTTTTGCTAGATGTCAACCCTAAAAGTTGATAAATGTTATATATTTTATTTGAAATCGGGAACCGTACTATGTGCACTTTTGACAGTTAGGTGTAACTTAACAATTTGTGAATTCTATTGAAAGGATTTGAGACACATTAATTCTTTCCCTCATATAGACGCCTCTGCAGCAGACAGCTTTTTGAAAACAAAGTGACAAAATGTTTCAAGATTTTATATTTTTTGACAAAATATGTTCAAATCCGTCTGCTGCAGAATTGTCGTATGAGGGGAAGGGTTAACTGAAGCATAAATAATCTGTACACACTTATTAAAAGCCATAGATTACTTCAATTACAATTTGAAAAGAGCCCTTTCACAGCAAAAAATGTTTCTCACAAATATGTGACAGTACAATTCCAAGTAACAATAAAGATTGACTCACTCAAGTATAAAAATGCTTGGCTGACTATTGGAACAATGTCCATCCGGAATCGAGTGAATTTAAATAGAGAAATATGGTGGACCAAGGTTTTTAGGAACTCATTACATACAGATTTTCTATCATTTGATGTTCTTGGTTCAAATAGTTTTTCCAGATGATTTGCGACTAAAATTACTTAATTTCAAAATAACAAGAGCTGTCGGAGGACAGCGCGCTCGACTATTCCACCACTTATTTAAGTTACTGAGATAATGGACTCTAATGTAGTTGCATGCAAAACATTAACCACAATTTCTTAGTGGGTGATAATTTGCATTATATGCTGGATAGTGTTATTTAACATGATTATTTTCATAGGTGTGATGGTTAGAAAGGGTTGTATAACCTTTCAATGGAATGCATCAAGTAGTTACTAAGATATTGCCTCTTAATGTAGTTTAACGCAAACCTTTAACCATAATTTCTAAGTAAAAAAACGGCAACAATTTGCACCATATACAGGATAGAGTTATCTTAATTGGTTGTGTTTATAGTTGTGCAATTGGGAAAGGTTGTATAAAGTTTCAATGCAATTTTTCAAGTTGTAACTGAGATTACACTCTAAATGTAGTTGCAAAACTTTAACCAGAATTTCTAAGTCCAAAAAGGTCCATAACTTGCATAAAATGCTGGATAGAGTAATCATACTTGATTGTTTACATAGATGTGATGGTTGGTAAGGGCTGTATAAAGTTTCAATGCAATGCATCAAGTAGTTTACTAAGAGATGGTCTCTTTATGTAGTTGCATGCAAAACTTTAACCAGAATTTCTAAGTCCAAAAAGGCCATAACTTGCATAAAATGCAGGATAGAGTTATCATACTTGATAATCTACACAAGTGTGATAGTTGGGTAGGGTTGTAGAAAGTTTCAATGCAATGCATCAAGTATTTACTGAGACATGGACTCTTAATTTAGTTGCACGCAAAACTTTAACCAGAATTTCTAAGAAAAAAAAGGACCATAACTTGCATAAAATGCAGAATAGAGTTATCATACTTGATAATATACACAGGTGTAATAGTTGGGTAGGGTTGTAGAAAGTTTCAATGCAATGCATCAAGTAAATACTGAGATATGGACTCTTAATTTAGTTGCACGCAAAACTTTAACCAGAATTTCTAAGTAAAAAAAGGGCTATAACTTGCATAAAATGCAGGATAGAGTTATCTAACTTGATAATCTACATAGGTGTGATAGTTGGGTAGGGTTGTATAAAGGTTCAATGCAATGCATCAAGTATATACTGAGATATGGACTCTTAATTTAGTTGCACGCAAAACTTTAACCAGAATTTCTAAGTAAATAAAGGGCCATAACTTGCATAAAGTGCAGGATAGAGTTATCTTACTTGATAATCTACATAGGTGTGATAGTTGGGTAGAGTTGTAAAAAGTTTCAATGCAATGCATCAAGTAAATACTGAGATATGGACTCTTAATTTAGTTGCACGCAAAACTTTAACCAGAATTTCTAAGTAAAACAAGAGGGCCAAGATGGCCCTAAATCGATCACCTAATTGATAGTATATTAGTAGCAAATATTTAACTGCAAATATCTGGGAAACTTTTATCAAGGATTGCAAATGAAACTGCAAGGAGTGGACACTTCTCAAGAAACAGCTTATCAGTAAAGGCCATTTATATCTTGAAATCTAACAAGAACTTTAATAAGAATGGAATTATAAAGTTTTTGTCATTTTGCACCTTTCCTGATGCCGCCTTGCTGCCCTGTTTTTCAACGAAATCAATATGGCTTCAACAGTTTATTTAGAGTGTCACTTATATAAAGGAACATTTCTACCAAATTATCTTGCAATCGCACAAGCAGATTATGGAGGAAAAGGATTTTAAAATTTGGGTATTTTTCTCACTTTCTGATGCCGCAGCAACCAAAGTTCTCAATAGAATTTAAATCTTTGAACAATTTTGAAAGAGGACCACCAAAGGAACATTCCTGTGATGTTTTGTGGAAATTGGTCTATTGGAATGGTAGGAGTTGGTTGTCATTTGTAGCTAAAAGTTCAATTTACCCCTTTTGTGATGACGCCTGGTTGATATGATTGTGTAACCAATCAAAACGGCTTAAACAAATTAAATAGAGGATCATTACAGTAAGATTCGTATTATATTTTCTTAAAATCAGACAAACACTTTCATAAAAATGTAATTTTCAAATTTTGTCATTTTGCCCCTTTTCTGATGCCGCCTGACTGCCATGTTTTTTGACCAATCAGTATGGCTTGAACAATTTTTATAGAGGGTCACCCAAGAAACATTTCTACCAAATTATATTTGAATCTGACATTCAGATTCGGAGGAGAAGATTTTTAAAGTTTGGACATTTTGTCCCCTTTCTGATGCCGCAGCAACCAAAGTTCTCAATGGAATTTAAATCTTTGAACAAATTTGAAAGAGGACCACCAAAGGAACATTCCTGTGATGTTTTGTGGAAATTGGTCTATTGGAATGGTAGAAGTTGGTTGTCATTTATAGCTAAAAGTTCAATTTACCCCTTTTGTGATGACGCCTGGTTGCTATGACTGTGTAACCAATCAAAACGGCTTTAACAAATTAAATAGAGGATCATTAAAGTAAGATTCGTATTATATTTTCTTAAAATCAGACAAACACTTTCATAAAAATGGAATTTTCAAATTTTGTCATTTTGCCCCTTTTCTGATGCCGCCTGACTGCCATGTTTTTTGACCAATCAGTATGGCTTGAACAATTTTTATGGAGGGTCACCCAAGGAACATTTCTACCAAATTATATTTGAATCTGACAGGCAGATTCGGAGGAGAAGATTTTTAAAGTTTGGACATTTTGTCCCCTTTCTGATGCCGCAGCAACCAAAGTTCTCAATGGAATTTAAATCTTTGAACAATTTTGAAAGAGGACCACCAAAGGAACATTCCTGTGATGTTTGGTGGAAATTGTCCTTGTGGTTCAGGAGGAGATGATGTTTAAAGCTAAAAGTTAACGCCGGACGGACGGACGGACGGACGGACGACGGACAAAAAGTGATCAGAATAGCTCACCTTGAGCCTTTGGCTCTAGGTGATCTAAAAAGGGCCATAACTTGCATAAAGTGCAGGATAGAGTTATCTTACTTGATAATCTACATAGGTGGGATAGTTGGGTAGGGTTGTAGACAGTTTCAATGCAATGCATCAAGTAAATACTGAGATATGGACTCTTACTTTAGTTGCACGCAAAACTTTAACCAGAATTTCTAAGTAAAAAAGGGCCATAACTTGCATAAAATGCAGGACAGAGTTATCTAACTTGATAATCTACATTGGTGTGATAGTTTGGTAGGGTTGTAGAAAGTTTCAATGCAATACATGTAGTATTTTAGAACTTGCATGCAAAACCTTAACCAAAGTGTGACGTGGACGCCGACGCCGACGCCGACGCCAGGGTGAGTAGTATAGCTCTCATATTCTTCGAATAGTCGAGCTAAAAATGATATGGAAACTGAATTGAAAAATTGAAAAATACTCTTAACCATCAAAATTTGAATATTAATTCTATTGAATGAAACTCAAAATACTTCATTTCAGCAGAGTTCTATGTGGCGTTTGTTTGTTCTCATGTCCTTATTTGACCCAATAACCCTATCTTGTGGGTACTCTCAATAATCATCTCACTGAGATATGGGGGATGTGAATTTCTCCTCTTATCTAGAGCCCCGAGCTGGAAATCGAGACTCGCATTGATAGAATTACCTTTTCCTTGTTCCCCCTGTGAGTAGTTCTTCTTTATCATTCTTGTCTATAGCCATCTTCACAGACAGGTTGGTCTTGCGTAGAGATGCCAGGTTGCTGTAATTATTGTAATTTATTCATTGATATCATGATCTTTAACCCTTTCCATCATACAACAAATCTGCAGCAGACGACTTTGAACATATTTTGTCAAAACATAGAAAATCTCTATAATTGAATGGATAACCTATGACTAAAAGTGGAAAACATTGTGTCAAAAGGAGAAGTTGCACATTTTGTGCAATTTCTTCTTTTTTCACTATGTTTTCAAAAACCCGTCTACTGCAGAGGCGTCAGAAAGCGTCTATATGTGGCAAAGGGTTGTCAATGATTCTCCATTTGAGCCTTATTGGCCAATTAAACTTTTCGGACATACAGACCCTTTCTGACCCCTTTTTGAAAACATTGTGGCAAATGGAGAGTTTATGGCCAAGCCAATCTTTTTCATTTATGTTATGCTGGATAGATTATGAAATGTGTCTAGAGCATAATAGATCACATAAAAAACCTACTGATTTAAAAGTGTAATGATAGAAACTGAAACAATAACATTATCGACAAAGGAGCAATATCTGCTTTTTGTAACAATTTGCTTCTTTTCCAATAATGTTTTTAAAACACAAAACAAAGGGAAACACAAAAGAATGTGCATGATGTGGAAAAGCCAGCCCGGCACCTGGGACTTCTAATAATTATGACCAGGACTTCCAAAATTCAGACCAAGGAAGTCAGGACTGCCTGTTTCAAAAAGTTAGTGCAAGCACTGGTTAGGAGACATTGTTCATATGAGCAATTTCTCCCTTTGACACAATGTTTTCTGCTCTATTTATTAATTAAATTTTCATACTATATAGAGAAATTTGATAATTCTTCCATGAATTTGTTTAAAATCTTAGCTGCAGATTTGTTGTATTTAGGAAAGAGTAAGGATTCTCGCATACAGTAAAGGCTTAAAGTCAGTGTAGAAAAATACAGCTGATTATTCCACAATGTCTCTGTTTTTTTCCGACCAAACCCTAAGGTACTCAAAAGCATCGTCTCATTTAAAGAATTCTTTTGAGGACCCACAAAATAGAGTTAGAGGGACAAATAAGGATTTTAAACGCACCTGCAGCAGATGTCGATCTCTTTTATTTTCCGACCAAACCCTAAGATGAGGTTACTCAAAAGCATCTTCTTGTTTAAACGAGACTTTTAGACACACCTGCAGCAGATTACTATTGAAAACATTGTGAAAATAGAAGAAATTTCTCAAAACAACCAATTACTCCATTTGCCACAATGTTTGCAACTTCTTACAGTAATTATACCTACAATCAATTATAGAGATTTTCCATCTTATTTAGTAGGAATTTTCAAAGTCGTCTGCTGCAGATTTACTGTATGTGGGAAAGGGTTAATGGTGTCTGTCTCTTTGCTGAAGCAGAAAACAAAACAATGACCTTCTAGTTACCTGGTTAATCTCTGTTTATGATTTTCTACATTCTTAAGTATAACTTGACGATCTTCATTCTTATCTTGTTCTTTCCCAAGTCTTTCTAATTCCTGCAAGATAAAAAAGTACAACATAGTACACAATGTACCTAGATTCTGACTTAACCCTTTCCCAAATACAACACATCGGCTGCAGACAACTTTGAAAACATCTAGACAAAAATGTGATAAATCTCTCAGAAGAAAAGTATAATTGTTAAACAGTTGAACTCCTTGTGACAATTGGAGAAATTGCTCATTAAGTGTTTCAATGTTTTTAAAAGTTGTCTGCAGCAGGTGTCAGAAATTATCAGTTTGTGAAAAAGGATTTCTCCTTCTTCCAATCTTGTACAGGGCCCACTCTTGGGCATTGTCGTATAAGTATCTGACAGGTGTAGATGAATTCAAGAGAAAGAGTTAGATACAAGGGAGTCCGGGACGGGAGTGTTACCCTAATTCTTTCCAAATAAAAAACCTTGGTTCATTAACTCTTTCCCTCATTATCATATAGACGCTTTCTGGCGCCTCTACAGCAGACGGCTTTTTGAAAACATAGTGACAAAAAGAAGAAATTGCACAAAACGTGCAATTTCTCCTTTTGCCACAATGTTTTCCACTTTTTGTCATAGGTTATCCATTCAATTATGCAGATTGTCTATGTTTTGACAAAATATGTTCAAAGTCATCTGCTGCAGAATTGTCGTATGAGGGAAAGGGGTTTAGTGAAACGTGAAGCACTTTTTCCTGGAATGGACAAGTACTTGACTTCTACTTGAGTGGAAGACACTTTAACCCTTTCCCTCATACGATAATTCTGCAGCAGACGACTTTGAACATATTTTGTCAAAATATGGAAAATCTCTTTAATTGAATGGATAATGTATGACTAAAAGTGGAAAACATTGTGTCAAAAGGAGAAATTGCTTGTTTTGAGCAATTTCTTCCTTTTGTCACTATGTTTTCAAAAGGCTGTCTGCTGCATAGGCGTCAGAAAGCTTCTATATGAGGGAAAGGGTTAGTTAAAGGATCTCAGAAAAAAGATTTGAACCCCGGATCTCTGGATTGAGTCATTGACAGTCAGTGTGTTAACCCTTTCACACATACAGCAAATCTTCAGCTGACTTTGAAAATGTCTGTTCAAAAAGATGGAAAATCGGTTTAATTGTAGGTATAATTACTGAAACAAGAGCTGTCGGAGGACAGCGCGCTCGACTATATGCCGCTTATTCACATAAAGCACTATTTCATTATATTGCACTTAAGTACTATTAACCCTTTCCCTCATACGGCAATTCTGCAGCAGACGACTTTGAACTTATTTTGTCAAAACATAGAAAATCTCCATAATTGAATGGATAACCTATGACAAAAAGTGGAAAACATTGTGGCAAAATTTTCTAAGTAATTCAAGGGCCATTACTCCATATTTAGGATGCAATGGAGTTATCTAACTTAATTATACGATGGTCCTTAACAAATGTGTGAAGTATGAAGTGATTTGAATTATGAAACTTTAACGCAAATGTTAAAACTGACCGAGTTTAAAAATAGCAAAACCTTAAAAAAAGGTTTACCAAATGTTTGACATCATGCAAAACCCGTTTGATATGTTGAAGAATTATATTTGATAAATGAATGAATGAATGTATATTGTTTTATGGCGCATCGACAGCTAAGGTCATTTAGCGCGCAATTAAATTTAATTATTCATGATCCCTGGGTAAACAAACCAGTACTAGGCTAGAAAATGTGTCTTGCCCAAGGGCACTCCACCATGACCGTAGTGCCGCGACTGGGGATCGAACCCGGGACACCCGGTTTTGAAATCCCCGACGCTAACCACTCGACCACAGCGCATTCCTTTGATAAATGAATGATCACAATTAGAAAGGAATGTAACCAAAAATTATGAATTTATCTAAAATTCTCAAAATCCAACAAAAATCATGTTATTTATTCCCAAAAAGTCACACTCAGCATCTTCAACATACAATGTGAAGAAAGGTATTATATGTAATTATATTCCAAATATGAAAGCCCTAGCATAAGTACTTATTGAGAAAAAAAAATTAAAAAGAAAATTCCAACTTGCCCTAAAACTTTAACCACCCAAAATCATGTTTTTTACCCCAAAAAGAAGGTCACACTCAGCATCTTCAGCATTCAATGTGAAGAATGGTATAAGATGTAACTACATTCCAAATATTAAAGCCGTAGCACAAATACTTATTGAGAAAAATTAAAAAATTAAATGAAAATGCCAACTTGCCCTAAAACTTTAACCACCCAAAATCACGTCTTTTACCCCAAAAAGAAGGTCACACTCAGAATCTTCAGCATACAATATGAAGACAGGTATTAGATGTTATTATATTCCAAATATAAAAGCCCTAGCACAAGTACTTATTGAGAAAAATTAAAAATTAAAATAAAATTCCAACTTGCCCTAAAACTTTAAACATCCAAAGTAATGTTTTGTATCCCAAAAAGAAGGTCAAACTCAACATCTTCAGCATTCAATGTGAAGAAAGGTATTATATGTAATTATATTCCAAATATGAAAGCCCTAGCACAAGTACTTATTGAGAAAAATTAAAAATTAAAATAAAATTCCAACTTTCCCTAAAACTTTAACCACCCAAAATCATGTTTTTTACCCCAAAAAGAAGGTCATACTCAGCATCTTCAGCATTCAATGTGAAGAAAGGTATTATATGTAATTAAATTCCAAATATGAAAGCCCTAGCCCAAGTACTTATTGAGAAAAATTAAAAATTAAAATAAAATGCCAACTTGCCCTAAAACTTTAACTACCCAAAATCATGTGTTTTACCCCAAAAAGAAGGTCATACTCAGCGTCTTCAGCATTCAATGTGAAGAAAGGTATTATATGTAATTAAATTCCAAATATGAAAGCCCTAGCACAAGTACTTATTGAGAAAAAATAAAAATTAAAATAAAATTCCAACTTGCCCTAAAACTTTAACCATCCAAAATAATGTTTTTTATACCAAAAAGAAGGTCAAACTCAACATCTTCAGCATTCAATGTGAAGAAAGGTATTATATGTAATTATATTCCAAATATGAAAGCCCTAGCACAAGTACTAACTGAGAAAAATTAAAAATTAAAATAAAATTCCAACTTGCCCTAAAACTTTAACCATCAAAAATCATGTTTTTTACCCCAAAAAGAAGGTCAAACTCAGCATCTTCAGCATTCAATGTGAAGAAAGGTATTATATGTAATTATATTCCAAATATGAATGCCCTAGCACAAGTACTTATTGAGAAAAATTAAAAATTAAAATAAAATTCCAACTTGCCCTAAAACTTTAACCACCCAAAATCATGTTTTTTACCCCAAAAAGAAGGTCAAACTCAGCATCTTCAGCATTCAATGTGAAGAAAGGTATTATATATAATTATATTCCAAATATGAAAGCCCTAGCACAAGTACTTATTGAGAAAAATTAAAAATAAAAATAAAATTCCAACTTGCCCTAAAACTTTAACCACACAAAATCATGTTTTTTACCCCAAAAAGAAGGTCAAACTCAGCATCTTCAGCATTCAATGTGAAGAAAGGTATAAGATGTAACTATATTTCAAATATGAAAGCCCTAGCACAAATAATTATGAATGAAAATGCCAACTTGCCCTAAAACTTTAACCGGACGCCGACGCCGACGCCGGGGCGAGTAGTAAAGCTCTCATATTCTTCGAATAGTCGAGCTAAAAAGTTGAAAACATTGTGGCAAAAGAAGAAATTGCTCGTTTTGAGCAGGTTCACCAACATGTGTCTATATGTGGGAAAGGGTTAACCACTTGACCTTCCCCGGGCCACTCATTAACTTGATTAAGACAAGAACCACTAGAAAGAATGTATAAAGACATCAAACATCATACAAAAAGTGTAAAATATAATAAAGGAATTATATAATCATAAATGTGTGCAAAGGCATCTTAGAGTTGTGGATTTTTGTCTTTATCACATTGTCAGGAACAATTTCAAGGTCAATGTGACCATGATCATGTCTGTCTGATGATTTCGAAATGAATTATTCGATATGGGCCACAGATCTACTGGTCATGCCCCACCTCCCTGTCAAATTTGAGGACCTAAGGCCCAAGCATTACGCAGTTAGGTTTTTACTTTCAAAGTGACTGTGACCTTCATCTTTGACCAGATCTACTGGCCTGCCAAGTTTGAGTACTGAAGGTAAAAGCATTATCCAGTTATTAATCAGCCAAGCTTTGGTAATATACCCCCTCTTTGAGGAAAAAGGGTATAATTAGTAAGTTCCGCAAGTTACAGAGATGTAGCGCTTGGATAGAAAGCAAACTTGTTAAATGTTCTGTAGCAGATAACAGTCAGACCTTGAAATTATCTAGGCAAACCTATGGAAAATATCTGTTACATAATGTATAAATTATATTTATTGAAAAAGAGTTAAAAACATTGTGGCAAATGGAGAAAGTGCTCAAGACAAGCAATTTCTCCTTTTGTCACAATCTTTTCAAAAGTCCTCTGTAGACTGTAGCAGATGCGCTAATAATGATGAAGATTAAGCCTTAAGGAATAAGACTTGCCTCAATTTTAGTTCTCAATAATTTTATCTTCTCTTGAGCTTTTATGTTGATTCCCTCTAATTCTAAGATATCTGTGCATTCTCTTATATCCTGAAATATATGTATACAGGCATGTAAAAATCAGAAATTCCCATAATTTGTCAATTATCTGTACCAGATGAATTTGTACATTATCATAAATATGAAACAACGAAGAACATTTTATAACATCAATAACAAATGGTTGAAATTTTTTAAACTTAGGAGGGAAGGTAATAGAACAATTGTACAGATTTTCTTTTTTTTCCTTTTCCTGCAATGTTTTTCTAACATTTTCTATTACACATGTATTTTTCTTAAGTTGCCTAAACCTATAGATTAGTTTTAACATAACAAGGGAATATTTCATTCACCATGGGTTGTTCCAATCTTTAATGTTTGATATAAAAGACTTTCCTTCATACAGTTGATTTTAGACGAAACTGCGGTCAACAACTTTTGAAAACAGTCGTCAGTGTGTATTTTATTTTTGTTGATGCTTCAAGTTCAATAGGAAACAGGAAAGATCCTGGTCAAAGTGCACAGAAGTGGAGACTGATCTGGTTCTTAGCTGTTTCTATATTTCCACAGGTCAGTTTCCTGGCATGGCATGGCTACTTTATCAGATATGTAAAAAAGGTTTATTAGAATTTTATGTTTCTATTACAGTCGTATATATATATTTACCAAAATGATTAATGTCCACACTTTCAAATTAACAACCACAAGGTTGCTCACAATCAACTTTGTTTTGCCAAAACCATTTAAGTTCATCTATGGTTAATTCTGGGATGACAAGTGAAGTCTTTCCACAATTTTTGTCACATTCCCATTGGCGATCAAAAACATAGTTCACTGCAATGGCACTCAACCATATTCCCATGGAAACATCTTCTCCTTGAAAGGCATAGAGATCCTCAGAATTTTTAGATATCCAGTCACTTATATCACTTGAGACAATATTACCAGCGCCACACGCAAATGTTGGATATAGTTCACTTCTGTAGGACTTCTCTTCCCACTTGCCAAGTCGTTCCACAACCCAATTTTCTCTAAAATTGCTCCACCAGACCTTCTTGGTATAATTGTTATGCTTGAAATTATTCAGTCTGGCGACAATGTTTTCAATATCTACAAAACAATCATCATCAGTTTTGAGGATGAAATCTGTTGGCATTGAACTGTCGACCCATTTATGAAATTTAAGCAGCTTCTTTGGTAGATTTCTATAAACATCTGTTACATCAACAAACAAAATGTCCTCGTAAATTTTCTTTTCTTCAGTCAACTTGTCTTGAATAACAATGTCATGATTTTGATGCTCTACGTCAAGTTGGTTCTGTTGATTTGCAGCATTGTTAAACGAATCTTTATCAAACACCAAAGCTTTAAATGTCAACATTGCAACACTACTATCTGGGAATCTTTTACGAATATTCAGTTCATCGAGATATTCAAGTTCAACCACACCACAGAAATCCACTGATTGTCGCTTAATATATGAAGTATTCAGTTTGCTAGTATTATGTATGCTAGTATAAATTGATCCAATAAACCCTGTGGGAAGTATGACTCGCTCAACAGTTTGATATCTGTATGAAAGATGAGTTGTCCCAGGGTCAAACTGGCTAAACCTTGCCGAGACCACATCCACCTCTCTGCTGTCATCAAAAAGTGTTATTTTAATGGGTTGGTCCCCCAATGTCACTGATGTATGTAATCCTAACTGCCTCAAAACAATTGGATGATGGACTGTCAGTGATATATTCCATTGAGGTTTGTTTATTTGATCTATATCACTCTCAACACGGTGTGATGAAGTAGGGTGGTAAACTGGCACTAAGAAATTATCTGGTATTCTTAAAATGTTTTTCTCACATGTATATTTACTTTTACGGTTATTCGGATGTATATGACAGCCAGTCTCCCCAACAACAAATTTATAAGACACTGCTTTAGCAAGATTGGGATCTGTGGTTAATTTGTGAAGCCATGTCGTTCTGATAGCATCTCGGTAGTTGAAATTTTCTCTTGCCGACAAGATACCGACTGTAAGCAGCTTCTTTTGCGCACATGAGCGACTTGTCCGATAATGTATCCAATCTAAACATGGTATAATTGTTAGCAAAACTGCAGTCAATGTTATTACGATAAAAACGATACAGGAAACTTTACCAAAGTTGCTCCACATATTTGGTTTCGAGTTGTTTATCATTTGCTTGGAATTTGAGGAAAAGTGCAAAGCAATTCCGAATGAAGCCCCAAAAACACACACACCGACTGTTCTAATATTATGAGTAGTGGAATATGGATATCGTTTTATGAATGAAATTAGCGTAACCGAATATGATTAATAAATCTGAAAGTCAAAGAGTCACCTGTATAAAAGCTTTGACTTCTAAATCGAGTTTCACGATTTCTTGTAGGCATAGTCTGACGTGTATGTCAGCCGCCGCCATGTTTCGGACAATTGTTGTTGTTGTTTGTAAAGGAAAATTCGAGAAGGGAAGCAACTTTTTTTCCCAATCTGAATCTTTGACAGGTTATTTCCCTTTGACCAATAAAAAGTATCTAGCGATTTTCGTTAACAAAATAATCATAATGTAAATAGACATTACAAGGGATGAACAACTCAACTGGTGCACTAACCACCCGAGAGAAATATATTTGTAGCAAAGATAACTTTGAAGAACGTTGAAACAAACACGTTATGAAAACCTAAAGTTCCAGATAAAGTTAGAACGTACTGGCTGTGGTACTCTGGAAACAGGAAGGCATGTTTCTTCTGATGATTGAGAGTGTGCTTCAGAGGAATAGAAATGCCTTAGGGGGAGTAACTTGGTCTTTTCCCCCACAATAATTGAGCCGTTCCTTGAGAAAACCACAATATGTAGTATGCGTAATGTATCGACCCAGATCAGCCTGTGCAGTCCGCGCAGGCTAATCCGGGCCGACGCATTCCGTCTCAGGGTGATATATCTATAAAGCATTGATTACTGAAACAGAAAAATCCACAGAAGGCGAGAAGTGTTTGTCCTGCTTCAGCAGCGCGGCATGCTTAGGCTGAACCGGATCGTCCACACTGTTGGTGCTCTCGCAGGACGGCTCATGTCTCTCTTAATACTCAACCAAATCCTTTGTTGGAGTTACCTAAAAGAATCGCCTCAATGAGACGATTATTTTGAGTTCCCAAAATATAGGGTTGGAGTAGCCTATCAAATAGTTTTTTAAAACCTGTAGAAAATATTCCTTAACTACAAAACTCTAGTTCTTTGCCTTCATTGTAATGTAGTCAAAATGGCCCTTCAATGATAGATAGTTGGAAATGTTTACTTAAACTTCGCTTGCTCGTATTGACTGTCCCATACATGTCGGCTCAGATTGACCTTTGCGTCAGCCAATCAAATTGTCGTTTACTAAATCGTTCGGTATAAACGGGTATTGTAACCGACACAAATAAACTATATAGAGAAGCGGCGATTGGCGAGATTTCCGATTGTATAGAACCAACAGAGCGTTGTTTGTATCGTGCGATTTCATTGTACAACAAAACGAGCACGTGCTCAGGAGAATTCAAGTGTATCGGGTTAATTCGAAAACGACCTATTATGCGGTGTCGTCAGGTAAGTAGGCCTACAGTGAAGTATTTTGATATGATTTAAATGAAATTGTTATATACATGTATATCACACTTATACGGATTGAAGGTCAGCTGTCAGTCGTGTTCCCGAGTGTGAAGGTTGTAGTCAAGGTCTGTTTGGAGTTGGAGAAAGTCTTCCTTGGAGTGGATGATCCTATAAAGAAGGCATGAGTAAGCAAACAAACTTAACCTTTGCCCATTTATAGATGATTTTTGACCCATCTGCAGCATGCAACAAATATGTAGCAGACGACTTTAAAATCATGTTGGCAAATATTATCAAATGCTAAATACATGAAGGTTGTGTTATCAAATAAAGTTGAAAACATTGTGGCAAAAGAATTATTGCCCATAATGAGATATTTTTCGTGTGTTTTTTGCATACATGTGTTCCAAATCGTCTGCTACAAAAATGTTGAAAGTGGAACTTTTAAATACATTGCGACAAAAAGAATAAAAATGCTCATAATTAGAAAATTCCCCTTTCTACGTGATTCAGTAATTATTCTTCCATTTAAATTCTGCCTAGATGTTTTTAAAGTCGCCTACAGCAGATGTGTTGTATATGGAAAAGGGTTAAGAGGAATGGCTGTCTTTTCTCCCCCAGGTGCATGTCTCACGACCCTGCATGAAAATACAGCTTAAATAGAGTTGACAACATGGTGAAAAAAGGAGAAACTGCTCGCTTTGAGCAATTTCTTCTTTTGTCGACATGTTTTCAAAACGCCGTCTGCTGCAGAGGCGCCAGCAAACGTCTATATGAGAGAAAGGGTTAACACAACTTTACTTGATCAGTACGTATATCTAACCTAAGATTTTGGAAGAAGCAAGGTCATCTTTTCAACTTTACGAAAAGTAAAACTATTAAGTTAACATCATATTTACGAAAAAGACAAAGAGAGGCTGTGGTAGCTTGTTCCATAATATACGTATGCAGGACGGGAAGAAAGAGTGCTCAATGTATTCTTTTCGAAAGAAGGGGACAATGTAGCGGATGACATGGCTACTGTAGCCGTATGATGGTATGATGTCGCAGGATGGAAGAGACACGACGCCGTTCACAACAATGTTGCCGATAGTCGTATACTGGTATGGTGTCGCAGGATGGAAGAGACACGACGCCATTCACAAACAATGTTGCCGATAGTCGTTATGAAGGAATGACTCACGACCCTTGGATCGGGTACTCTCGTTGTTACCCACTGGGCTTTCGTTATATAACCAATTTACAATTTTGATAGTCCAATATTTATTGTAGAGGTATCAAAAGACGTCCATATCAGAGTAATACTTTCGCTAACATCCTGTCCGGACGGCAATTAAAGTGAAATACTCACAAATGGTCGTTTCATGTTTAATCCCTCAGATACCTTATTAAATAAACATCACAGTTTTTGTTACAGCATATCTGATTAGTATGAGAGGAAATTGGTAGGCTACAGCGCTTGTTTGGCAATTTAATCTAGCCGCAGAGGTATTCCGTTCTTCCGTGTGGCTTTGTGATTCATTTATTCGTGTTTGTATTTCGTTCATATGACATCGGTGTTACAAATTAACCTTGTCAAGTGAAAACTGGTCTCGTTTTGACCCTTTCCCACATATAACAAATGTGCAGCAGACGACTTTGAAAGCCTCAAGGATAAACAATGGAAAGCTCTCTATAAATTAATTAAAAAATATTGAATACATTTGAAAACGTTGTGACAAAGGTGAAATTGCTCATCTTGAGAAATTTCTCCTTTTGTCACAATGTTTTCAAAAGTTGTCTGCTGCAGATGCGTTGGAATGCGTCCGTGGGAAAAGGTTAAAAAGGAGAAGATATACATTTTAATAAAAGGGAACGTTTCACGAGCGTTGGTCTAAAACTGATATATAGAATGCACTCCCGTAACTCTAAGACAAATGAGCCGTCCCGCGAGAAAACCAACATTGTGGACTCTGCGTAAAATATCGACCCGGATCAGCCTAAGCATGCCACACAGGCTTACCCGGACAGACACTTTTTGCCTCCTGTGGATTTTCTGTTTCAGGAATAACTACTCTATACATATATCCCACTAAGACGGAATGTGTCGGCCGGATCAGTCTGCGCGGACAGCGCAGGCTGATCTGGTCGATACATTACGCAGATGTCTATTGCCGCAGCCTAACGAGAAAACCAACATTGTGGACTCTGCGTAAAATATCGACCCGGATCAGACTAAGCATGCCGCGCAGGCTAACCCGGACATACACTTTTCGGCTCCTGTGGATTTTTTTCTGTTTCAGGAATCATTACTCTATGCACCTGAGACGGAATGTGTCGGCCCGGATTAGCCTGCCTGCGCGGACTGCGCAGGCTGCGCTGATCTGGGTCGATATATTACGCAGAGGCCATAATGTTGCTTTCCTCGTTGGACGGGACTCATTAACTCTTTCAGCGCCACAGGCGATATTGAGGTTTTTGCAAACGAGGCAGATTCAGGTGAGTCAGCTCGTAACGAGCTGTCTCACCTGAAATCAGCATTGTTTGCCTTTAAGTTACCAAAATAGTCCGAAACGTTCATAAATTGAGAAATGGACACACCCGATTTTTAACATGGAAGAGTCTACTTTAAACAATTCGGCGCTGAAAGAGTTAATTACTATAAATGTATTTTCAGCATCGTAACTCATTTACATGTATATTTAATTGGCAAACTCTTCTCTGGAAGTTCCACTGTTGGTCGTAAGAATAAGACCCACTATAGTAGGTATATATCCACATTTGAGAAAGTTTCGAACCGACATGTGCACACTTTGATAATCTGGATCTTTTTTCTATTACACCGAGTGATTCTTAAACCCTTTCTCACATACAACGCGTCTGCAGCAGACGACTTTGAAAACATTAGGACAAAAATAAGAAAATCTCTAAAACTGAAAGTGTAATTACTGGTTATTTTCTAAAAACACTGTGACAAGTAGAAATTGCTCATTATGATCAATTACTTCCTTTGCCGCGATGTGTTCAAAAGTCATCTGTTGAGGAGGCGTCAGAAAGCGTCTACATTTGGGAAAAGGGTTAAAGTATTTTAGCAAACCATTTTGAATTGATCTTTTTACCTGAGGACTACATGTACTGGAATATTATCATTTTATTCTTATGAATCTTTTATAATTGATAGTTTTAAAACGATGTGGAGTTCGTGGTTTGGTTAAAGTAATGTACCAAGCAGGTCCGCTGGGCTATTCCTAAAAATAGATCAGGGAACATTAGTGACATAATTCAAATAATAATAAGGTAGTTCCACTTTGAATCAATTCCGAATGAATTTTAAACATGCGGGCTGATTTGGATATAATTGCCGGTCAATAAGGGATTGCAGTTTCACTGTATCAGGAAACATTTGAGCTGTTCCAAGAGAAAACCAACAGTTTAGTCTCTGCGTAATGTTTTGAGATCAGCCTGCGCAGTCCGCGCAGGCTAATCCGGGCCGACACATTCAGTCTCAGGGGGATAAATATATAGAATAATGATTCCTGAAACAGAAAATCCACAGGAGGCGAACAGTATCTGTCCGGTAAGCTTAGGCCGATCCGGGTCGATATTTTACGCAGAGTCCAGAATGATGGTTTTTCTCGTGGGACGGCTCATTCCTTTCTACCCGCGTTTTGGGTTTATTCATGAATGACGTCCTATGTCTATAAATCGAGATAAAACGAGTTCAGCCGAAGCGTTCCGATTGCTAACATAATCACGAGAAGCTAAATGTAAGTTCCAGTACACATGAGGAGCGTCAAGCGAACATGGAACATTGTTAAATATGCGGACCGCAAACACGCATGCAAGTTTGTTTATCAGCTATTTCTTGAAAGTCTTAACTGTCCTATTAGATGCCATGCATCATCCTACGGTGTAACTTTTGACAAAATATCTGAAGTATTTCCGCACGAGTTAACCATTTCCAAATATACATACGCTTTCTGACGATTTTTGTGATAAAAGAGAAATTGCTCATGATGACAAATGTCTTCTTTGCCACTATATCTTCAACCGTATTAAATCATTATACTTTCATGTATATAGATTTCTACATATTTTTGCCTAGATATGTTGACAGTCGTCTGCTGCAGATTCGGTGTATGTGAGAATGGGTAAACTATATTAAAACGCCTTTATGTAATACCAAAACGGATATGCTACGCGTTTATGAATATTTTAATATTTAAGTGGCTTTTAAAAGGAGCAAGGGGATCAAGAGGCCGACCATTTCGACCTTTAGATTGATGGCGAAGTGGAACTCGTAACCACAATCTTGATTATTGGGAGACTTTGGTTTGACCTTCAGACAGAGTTGGCGTTCCGAACTGACACGTTCCTTCACGAGTCAAACCTTTACCCGATGTAGACGATTTCTGAAACGTTTGTAGTAGACGCTTTCTGAAAACTTTGTAGTAGACGATTTCTGAAACGTTTGTAGTAGACGATTTCTGAAACGCCTGTAGTAGACGATTTCTTAAACGTTTGTAGTAGACGATTTCTGAAACGTTTGAAGTAGACGTTTGTAGAAAACGATTTCTGAAACGTTTGTAGTAGACGATTTCTGAAACGTTTGTAGTAGACGATTTTTGAAACACCTGTAATAGACGATTTCTTAAACGTTTGTAGTAGACGATTTCTTAAACGTTTGTAGTAGACGATTTCTGAAACGTTTGTAGTAGACGATTTCTGAAACGTTTGTAGTAGACGATTTCTTAAACGTTTGTAGTAGACGATTTCTAGTAGACGATTTCTGAAACGTTTGTAGTAGACGATTTCTGAAACGTTTGTAGTAGACGATTTCTTAAACGTTTGTAGTAGACGATTACTTAAACGTTTGTAGTAGACGATTTCTGAAACGTTTGAAGTAGACGTTTGTAGTAGACCATTTCTGAAACGTTTGTAGTAGACAATTTCTGAACGTTTGAAGTAGACGTTTGTAGAAAACGATTTCTGAAACGTTTGTAGTAGACGATTTCTGAAACGTTTGTAATAGACGATTTCTGAAACGCCTGTAGTAGACGATTGTAGATTTCTGAAACGTTTGTAGTAGACGATTTCTGAAACGTTTGTAGTAAAAGATTTCTGAAACGTTTGAAGTAGACGTTTGTAGTAGACGATTTCTGAAACGTTTGTAGTAAACGATTTCTGAAACGTTTGAAGTAGACGTTTGTAGTAGACGATTTCTGAAACGTTTGTAGTAAACGATTTCTGAAACGTTTGAAGTAGACGTTTGTAGTAGACGATTTCTGAAACGTTTGAAGTAGACGTTTGTAGTAGACGATTTCTGAAACGTTTGTAGTAGACGATTTCTGAAACGTTTGTAGTAGACGATTTCTTAAACGTTTTTAGTAGACGATTTCTGAAACGTTTGTAGTAGACGATTTCTTAAACGTTTGTAGTAGACGATTTCTGAAACGTTTGTAGTAAACGATTTCTGAAACGTTTGTAGTAGACCATTTCTGAAACGTTTGTAGTAAACGATTTCTGAAACGTTTGTAATATACGATTTCTGAAACGTTTGTAGAAGACGAGTTGTTACGCTTTTGCGGCATATTTTCTTTTATTATACTTATAAATAGCGTCATCATATTTCCCCTTTTCATCCGATACTATCAAAACACTTGTAAAACCTTTCTTGATATATAACATGTGTCCTTAGAAGTTTTCAAATCAGTAGTCTGAAAAGCATACTTGGTATACAGTTTGGATAATTCTACTTTGTTTGTTTATTTACATGGGATTTTACGCCGTTTTCAACATTATTATATTTATATCACGGCGGCAAGTGACTTATTCATTATCCACTGGAATAAACAAACCAGTACGAAGCTAGAAATGTGCTTTGCCAAAAGGCACTCTACCATGACCGTCACGAACAGATGATGTTGTAAAACATGTTAATTAAAAGAATGCAGCCATAAATGGAAAAATCTACCAAAAAGATAGACGGACGTACAACCGAACCAAAGCCCGAATGTTTGAAATAAGAGGGAGAGTTTAAAAAATATATGTTCGTTTCTTGAATGGGTAGCCCAAAATTAATACCATGAATGTTACAAGCTAATTAATTAATGACGATATTATTCTGATACAACTCTTTCGACATCTGCGGATCACAGATCAATACCAGAACATTGTTTGCGATATTTCTTCCAAAAGCATAGTTGTCAAATGACTAGTCATCGCGCATACACTCGAAAAGTCTTTATGAGGCAAAAACACCAATACATATTGTAAGACATAACATGTGCTCCGGTTAATGATTGCGACCAGTTGCATGAACTTGGGGAAGGAAAGGGATCAAACAAAATAATTTTAACCAGACACAAACGTCGCTCGCGGTTTTATAGATCTGATTACTGCCCCACACAGGTCAGCTCAGATTGATCCTTGCGCCAGCCCATCAAATAATCGCCTACACACAAATCATCTACCGAGAAGAAGCGGTGATTGTCGAGTGTTCCGATTGTATTGCACGGGCGTTGGATATATAGTGCGATTTTCATGGACAATGAATATTCCAGACGACCTTTTTAAAGGAGTAGTTAGATCCAATACACGTACAGCACAAAGTATTTTGTAATTTTGGATGTCGCATGTCCGCAGATGAATGATTGCGACCAATTCAAATAAAGCCACAACAAACGTGATAATGATAATGGTACCCGCTTTGTTACAGCGTGGGCCCCATGTTTACGGATGCACAGCATCGTGACAACCTCACCGGGGGAAGACAATTTCCTTCACTCGGATTGTCCCTATCTTATCGGTGTACAAGGTGTTTCCATTTCTAAACAAACATTAGTCTCAAGTCTCCCCTCCGTATAACGTGTTTATCACACTTTCTCGTCTTAAATTGGTCCATTTATCCACCGTTACAGCGCAATCTCGCAGCCAGATTAACCTGTACGAGAAATAACGAGATTTCAATTTGATCGTCGACGCCATATTAATTTGACGCGAAGCTTGAGGAGCTTCGCTACATCCGTCAGGTATGTGTATAAGGTATTAACCCTTATTCCGCCTGCCACAATTCTGCAACTTTCGTTATCACAATTGAATTTTAATATTTACTTGCACTGAATGGACTAGTTTTTTTGCTGCATATTAATATACGAAGAGTGAGAATGCAGGTTCATCTGTCACGGTCGACATTATTCCCGAATGTAAGTAAAAGTGGTGCACTATGGCATACACAAATGATGTTTAGAGTCATGCAGTATGTCATTCACAAATGTTGCGTTGGGTGGTAGATAGCGGGAAAAGAGTTAACTCTTTCTTACCAGCCCCATATATCCAATTATTTTTTGCAAAGACGTAGACAATTCGTTTTTACAAATTGACATCCAATTTTGTCGATCATTCATTTCGACCTGAAAATTCCACGACACTGTGGAAAACCTATGCCGACAGACAAAGCTACCACATCCAGAAAAAGTCCTTGAAACATGAGCACTGTGTTAGGTACCAATATAAAATACGTTCTTATGTTGTGAAGTGTTATGTGGATTATTTTGTCTAATTTGTTTAACTCTTTCTGAACGACATTGATAATTTAAGTGCTAAAGCAATTACTAAAGCTGCAAAACAGGCGACTTGACAATTTTACATGACATTCCTCCGAAAATTAATAGCAATTTTATCTTCAATAATGGCTGAAGAATTCGGCTTTTCTTATAATCCTGACAATTAATATTCTTTGTATTGTCTTTGTCTAGCGTATCTGCATATGAAATGTTGTTGTAATGTACCGAGACCATTGCAAATGTTCTGGGCGGGTATACCATAGCTAAACGCATGTGTTGGTGTTTTTTATAATGATATATATAAAAAAAAAAAATGTGTGTTTTTCTATGTAACATGGTTATTTCTTTTGTCTATTATATATTGCTTTTTTTATCTACTCGTTCGAAACATCTCCACGACAAGGTATATATAGTCTGTATACCAATATAGAACCAATATTTACACTTTCTAGTTTCAGTGCATACATGTGAACAAGCATTTAAGTTTGAATAAATTAAATTTTACGAATCCGCGAATCTTCGATTTCATTTATACATTTATGTAGCCAGCAATTGTGCTTGTTATCGGATGTGTAGAAGGCTGGTCACGTGATAATAGTGTTAAAACCCACCTTAAGTAATTTTCTTAATAAAAACCTTCCCACGTTTAATCATAAAATGGTTGTACGTTCTCTAGCTTAATAATGAGTTTTTCAAAAATATCGAAATGTCCTAAAATCCTTATTTGACATTCAAACCCTATGTTGTGGGTACTCAAATGAATCGTCTCAGTGAGGCGATTCTTTTGAGTACCCACAACATAGGATTTTGTTTAGTAATAAGATAAATAAAGTGGAGAAAAGACCCCGGCTAAACTCGTGAACTAAATTTATTTTCGTCAATAGCCGATATATGCGAACTTACTGTACACGGCTAATATAAGCCCACACATGGTCTAGCATTAGGTATTTGATGGCCCAGTAGAGTATCCGACAACAACACGACCTTTAAGGTAACGTGCACTTTTATGCACTTCGGTAAATCGACCTTCATTAAGAAGAACGTGCGAACCTTCCATGATCAATCGTTCGAACTTTTAATTAATGCGAAATTATGGAATATCCTAAACATTTTTAACCTAAAATATTATAATTGGTTCTTGGTTTTTATACACCCTTATTAAAAGGCCTACGGGCGGTTTTATGGAAACACCTGTGGCGTAAGTCGAACAGTTTTCATCTGGTCTTCAAAAACCTTGGTGAACATATTGATTGTTGGGCATAATGTCGGGCAAATTTTGATTCAAGCCAAATCGCTAAGGCACTTTTGGTTTATGGCCATTGACTTATCCAAAAGTGGCCAACATAGCATTGTCCGCTCTCTAAGTCAAACAGTTTTAATGTGATCTTCACCAAGTTCGGTAAACATGGTTTTGGGCACGCGTTTTATACCAAGTTCGATAACCAGTCAAATCGCCGAAGGTATTTTGGTCGAATAGGCATTGTCCGCGCTTTTACTTCAACAGTTATTATGCAATCTTCATTAAACTTGCTGCGAATATTTGTAAGCATAAAACATCTGTTGCGAAAATGACCAGATCACTGTAGTCGTTCTAGAGTTATGCACCCCTAATGGGCGTCTTTTGTGACAGTGTGACACTCTTGCTAACTATGCTTTTCAAAGATGTCCTTTAGATATTTCAGAGGTTTCATTTCAGTTCAAAATGTCTGCTTCATCATCATTATGGAGACTTGAAATTAGTTTATCAAAAATACACGATTTACCATATTTGAAGGAAAGGAATTTACACACTTTCTCTATAAAATTATAATTAAAATAAAGATGGGAGCAATAAGAAATTAAACTAAGTATGTTTACTTACAACGATATCTACATTACCTGAAAAGTTTTCAGAAATATATTGCTGGAGTTGAGCTACAAACTTGTCTGTAACAACAGTAAAGGGTTAAATCGACATCTTTAGCATATTGCTTTCGTTAAAATTATGGAAAAAGGGAGAAATGGCTTAAGACAAAAGAAAAAAAGGACCTTTTCAACAATGCTTTTCACCTTGTAAAACAATTATATTTCTTGCTTTCCTGACTGACAAATGTCTTCTTCTTTGTCTTCAAAGCGCCCGACTCTAAAATAAAAAAAAGAGAGAGTAATCTTTATACGGTAAATGGATCGACACAAACAGGCCAATTCAGACGGTGAAAACAGGACTACAACACGATCAACGATCGGGGGACGAGTGTCAACAACTGGGTAAACCGTCCATAATGACTTGAAATATGTTTTGCCCAAACACACCAAACATCCCCTCAAAATGCGTTCGTCTGCTGACACGCAAATGGAAATGTGTGCAGTAAAAAATAAACACACTCAAAGATAGCGAATTAACTATTTGCCAATTGCCTTTTCTATTTCAAAAGACAAAAACAATAATAGAAGAGCGAAGCAATTTGGATTACGATTGCAAAGATTTAGTACTTCTGTCAAAACAATTTTAGGTGATTATTAGCCGGTTATTAAATGCAATTGAATAATGGTGGATTTTTGCTTCCTAGAATTTTTGGAATGTGGTCTATACATTTATTTTTATCCTTCTTTTTGTTGAGACCTTGTTGATATTTATAAATAATTTAAATTAAAAAGACGAATGATATGTATAGAGTTTATTTAACATTTTTTACATGACCTTTTGATACGAGAATTCTTCGTCGAGTGAAATGTACCGCTTCATAACGGACGAATGCGTCAGGAAATGGGACATCTGTAAATGATTGACTTTAGCAAGACTTTTGAAAATATTGTGTGAAAAGAAGAAATCGCTAAAAATTATTAGCAAATTGTCGTTTTGTCACAATGATTTCAACTATTTTCAATTACAATACTTTCATTAACATAGACTTTTCATATGATCTAACTTTTTCACATACTGTTTTAAACTACATCTGGTTTCTAAATTCCAATTCGCATTCTTTCTCCTAAATATCTTCATGTTTTTCTAGAAATGATGAAATAAATTGTAGTTTGACGTGAAAAGAAAAATAAATAAAAACCTCACTACATGACAAAAAAAATGACTCAGAAATTTCATAGAACGGACAAACTAATACAAAATGGAACTCAATCTCCAAATCAATCAAATTACATTAGGTACAAACTCTTTGATTCTTTTCAATGTTATCATGACGACCAGTTTCAATTCTTAATTTATGGGATGTCAACCTAAGCTTAGATATAATGTTTCTATACTTTTGAAAAGTTAAAATGTCCAAATAGCTGGACCGTTCAAATATTAGTTTAAACTGTCTAAAAAGTGATGAGTAATATTTGATATTTTCTTGCCATGTACATATATACATATAATCATGTTTAATAACTATTCATAATATCATATTATCATTTATTATCATTTATTATCATTTAATTATCATTATTATCATTTATTATCATTTATTAACACTTCTTATTAGTACTTATATTGATTGATGTCTAGTGACTCATAAGCCATTTGTATGGCTGGGTAATACGCCCAATATGTACAATTATTACTAACAAATGTGAATGTTATACTGTTGTATTATTATATTGTATGTATAACTTGTATTACGTGTCACTTAAATAAAATATAAAACTACTACTACTACTACTACATATCCCTTAATCTTTGCCGTAGCAGAGGTTCAAATACATTAGTATTTACAGACTCTGGAAACAACAAAATCTCGCGAAATCCTGCATCTTGAAGGATATCGCGAACTTTGGATAACCAGTTAACAATATTTACATCCCTTTCTGCTAAATATCTTTGATCCAATGTCAACGTTGTACTCTAAAGCTATTGTGAAAGTTGTGTGTGTACATTGGTCGGATTTCTACTGAACTTAATGTTTCAAGAAATAAATGTTTTATAACAAGCAGCCTTTCCCCAAGCCTTCTTAACCATTTACTGGTATTTACTTATTTAAAGTTATGTATATTGCATGTACATGTACTTCTTCAAAGAATTTGAGCGGAACTTGAATGATTATTAAACATGATCTTGATTTATGTTCAGCACTATAATGTACAAGGTGATCATTATTTCATTTATTTCTCAAGATTGCTGCTCGTACCTACGTACTTTCATGACGGTCCTTTATTTTTTAGATACCTTTCAAAGGTAAACATTACAAAAAATATAAATATATATATAAATGGGCATCTTACTCAGGGGGAAACGAACGCTTTTCATCCATTCAAATATTTCTTAATTTGCATCTATTTACTTATTAAAAAGAAAGGAAAAATATTATACATGTAAAGCCACACAATTTCCAACTTCCAATTTCCCTTTCCCTCCTACAAAACATCTGTAGAAGTCTACTAGAAGACGACTTTGAAATGATCAAGACCAAAATATAGAAAATCATAGAAAATCTCTATAAATGACAGTATTAATTATTTGAACAGAATTGAAATAATTGTGGCAACTGGAAAAATTGCTCTGTATGAGCAATTATTCCTTTTGCCACAATCATTTCAAAAATGGTCTGCTGCAGAGGCGCCAGAAAGGGTTTATATGTGGGAAGGGGTTAAAGGGTTAATTATCCACTAGTGAGTATGGCCATCGGATCTGTTTGAACGGCCCTTGTCGTTCAATAACTACACTCTTCGAGTTATCTACCTTTGGGTATCAAGAGGAATGTAAAATACCGAAGTATCTAAAAGAAATATGTTTTTAAAATAACTCTTCTCTGTATTAACATTGCATCTCAAATCGAACGCGGATATAAGAACAGGAAAAAAATATATACTTATATCGTTGGACTTCAGAAATAATATTCCCTCTGTTCTTGTTTGATGCTCCGTAAAAGACGAAGCGCCAAAAGAGTCAGTAAAGTGATTTAGTTAACAGTATTTAGATATTTTATCGCAATGTGTAGATTTGGTTAAGGAACAAACAGCCATATAAATGAGGATATAGTGTGACAGGACATTACGGTGTTTATCTCCGACTGGCATGTCGTTTCTAACAATGAATAGACGTGATAAAATACTCCGCCCACCATGCAGCATATGTTTACATAGACTCTATATTAACCAATTACCTGATATGCTAATTTTAGACTGTTCAGTATTAGAAATATCAGAGGAAAAAGAGCAGAAAGTCCGGAGAAATGAAGTTTGAAGTAAAGATTAAATGAGCCAAATTTTGAAAGTGAACACTGTAATTGATTAGCTTATTGTAGCACAATATGATGCTGCTGGTGTGTTATTATGGGCGCCTCATGTCGGTCGTAGGTCAACAATTTGACCCAAGCATGTTCTTTTATGCAATTAATCTAGCCAGTTGTTTGAATCTTCATAACATGCACCCTTCCAGTGTTTCTTATACTACTCCCCTTCAACTATATCTAGTTTATACAAGGATTTTAGTTGTCATGGAAGCTAAAATTCATAAGAAACAGAAAAACATTTTCCTCGGTTATATCTTGACTGTCTTACAAATAAGTTATTAGGGTTAACTCTATCAGACTTTATTTCACATGTTTGAACCATGCGTGTTTGTTTCATTGCCGCCAGTAGGCGTGTCTCTGTTTTGTTTTGTCACCTGCCTTCAAATTATATCGATTCGTACTTCAAATTTCTCCTCAGAAACCACACATATAAAAAAAATGACCTGCATGGAATGGTACCTTCTGACGTACATAACTTAAGTGCAAAGTTCAAAAAGAAAACAAACTTGCACAGATTTGATCGCCTTAATATCATCTATTCAACTTTCTAAAGGACACATCCCGTTGTCTTGACAGCAATATACGTGTTCGTCATCAATTAACTTTATTTCATGTTATCTGGTAGAGATTCCCCAATGTAAAATTCCTAAGAAATTGTATCAAAACTGGTTGAGAAATTTCGGAGAAGCAGATGCGGTTAAAGTTAAGCATACAATGATGTTGTCAGGCAGAAATACGCTCTCTGACGCCTTTTGTCACAATGTTTTATACTCCATTTAATAATTATACTCTCAATTATAGATTACGTTAAAGTTATCTACTGCAGATTTGTTGTATGCGGGAAAGGATTAACAAGTCAACCTTAGTTAACTGTTTCATGATCGCCCAAAATACTTCTATATTTTTTTATTTCTTAAAATCACCGATCGCCTGCTTATTTCTAATCGGAATCAATTTTAATTTAGCTTTTTAGCAGTATGGGGTAAAAGCCAACATTTTCGTTGACATTTTGCTTACTTATCAACACACGTCGAATATCATATATCGGGTAGAAGGTTACCATCCTTTGAACCTTCCCGAGTCTTTTTCAAAATCGAGCTGGTGATTTCTGGTGATGCGCAAGGCACATGACCTATCCTTGTACTGGTTTGTTTACCCAGGGATCATGAATAAGAAAATTGTCATGATATAACTGAAATAATGTTGAAATCGGCGTGAAAAACCAATAAAAAAAATAATAAAATCAGAATACTTTATATGATTAAAGTGTTTTACTGACTTTCTTCCCTTTGGAAGACATAATATAATCAGAATACTTTTGAGAAAAAATCTTTCCTATACTTATGATTGTGTATGTAACTGCCCCTACATTTTTCAAGGACATTTAACGATACTTTCTACAGATGACAACTACCGCCTCAGTAATGCGGTGGTAGAGCGTACTACTCGGGTGATGGAGACCATGGGTTCGATCCAAGGCCGTGTCATACCAATTACTTTATAAAAACAGTTAGTAGTGACATTCCCTGCGTGATGCTCATGTTGTCAACTAGACAGTCTGCAGTCACTTGTCTTTCATTTTTAGAAAACGTCATTGCAATAATTTATTCTATTGCACTACT
>JASEVX010000023.1:163330-180830 GCA_031761405.1 Serripes groenlandicus | reverse complement strand
ATCCGGTAAACACAAATGTCACGATAAATGGACGAGGTAACTGGACCATTTCCGGTCATAAAAATATCGTTTTGTGTGATAAGTTAACAGTCTATTAAGTATTACATGTTGGGACTATTTTCCGACAGCAAAAAAAACCGATTTTCTTTTTGTCATTTCATAAAGATTTATTAAACTCGTACAAGAAATGTGTTATAAAGCTCGCGAGAGGCTCGCTTCATAACACATTTCTTGAACTCGTTTGATAAAATTGTATATAGAATGACCACTAATGTCAGATCCTACATGTATATGAATATACATTATATCGGCTATGAAATATTTAACATAATTATATTCAATAGAAGCTGCAGAGCTCTAGAGAAGGGGCATTTTTGGTGTTCTAAAATCCTTATTTGACATTCAAACCCTAGCGAGACGATTCATTTGAGTACCCATAACATCCCTCTTATCGAGTCCGCTGGAAGATGTTCTGTATATCATCACGATAAATACATGAAAATTAACAACAATAAACACAAATATACAAAACAATCTTATTTTAATATTTGCCGAAAACCCCGAACCCGTTCCCACATACAGACGCATGTTGATACATCTGCAGCAGACGACTTCTGGACACATGGTGGAAATGATGGGCATTTATTCCTTTTGCCAAAATGTTTTCAACTCTTTTCTATAATGAAACCTTCAATTCTAGAAAATGTCCATAATTTTGCTTTTTTTTTTGCTGATTTATGGTAGGTCTTAAAGGGTAAAAATATGACTTTTGTGAAACGAAGAATTTATACAAGGGAGATGCACGAGAGCCGCGTCTGGCTGGGGTTTTATTGCCTTTCTGATTTATCACCATTTAAGTTATTATTGCGTACGATTTGTGGACTTTAACTTAAAGTTTTTGACAGAAGATGCAGTAGATCTATAAAACATACATATAGTAAAATGACATATTGTCGGTTATGTTAAAATATCTGTATATACATGTATATGTTAACTTATATGGTCAAATTAGATCGACGTGTTCACTCATTTACAGAATGTAAAAGGAACTATATATTTTTAAAACAAATATGACATTATTTAATCAAACTATAGATTAAGTATATATCAACAGTTATCAAATGTGCTGAACTCCAGATGGAGATTTTGAAATTCTGCATCTTCTGCAAATATTGCTAATAGTGAAAACAAAGTTAGTAATAAATAATTGATAACTATTCTGGCAGTAAATGTTGAAAAACATCAATTGAAATTCATGAAAATGTACACAATTTGATTTACTGGGTATGTCTACCCAGTAAAAATGAAGCATACACGATCAATATTAAGATGTTTATTGTACTGGAAAGTCAAATGTTTACTCTAATTTTATCCCAAAACTATGATTCTAACATTTCAAGAAAACTTTTAAACAGTTTTAAAACTGTGTCTATAGTATCTATAATCTGCAGTTCAGCACCTTTAAAATGGAAATGCATCCGTCCCAGAATTAATATTCAATATTTTAATGACAAATAATTAAAAGGACTGTGGTGTTAAGTTATAATTTATAAAGAACATTCAGTCATTTTTTTACATGGTTTCATACCGAGAAAAGTCATCAAAAGTATTTTCGATTAACTGTAATATGATTTGTTAACTCTTTCAGCGCCACAGGCAGTATTGATGTTTTTGCAAACAATGCAGATTCATGTGAGTCAGCTCGTAACGAGCTGTCTCACCTGAAATCAGCATTGTTTGCCTTTTAGTTACCAAAATAGTCCAAAACTTTCATAAATTGAGAAATGGACATACCCGAATTTGAACATGGAAGAGTCTACTTTAAACAATTCGGCGCTGAAAGGGTTAAGAGCTTCATATGAAATGCCACGAACTTGGCGAGGAACATATTCATTTGTACTGTGGTTAATTCTGGTACGTTATGAAATGATCAGACTATAATATAACTTTTTCGCTGCCAAAGGCAGTTAAAGTCTTTTATAAACAATGCAGATTCAGGTGCGACAGCTCATAACGGTTCAATGTTCAACATGGAAGAGAAGACTTTGTGAGATTCGGTTGTGAACTAACAGGATGAAACTATATCGGAAAGAATGGATGCAATGTGGCTTTTCTGAGATTCGGTAGTGAAATAACAGGATGAAACTAAATTGGAAAGAATGGATGCAATGTGGCTTTTCTGAAATTAAACTAGATACAAGGGAAGATAATTAATTTTCCTACACGATGACAGTTTTGTAATGTGATTTTTAGCGCTATATTTTGGAATCAATATAATGCCAATTATGCCTACTTGGTTTGATGTTATTTACGAACTACATTTAAAAGGTAGTATATAAGATATGGTTATTGAAAGAAAGAATGAACAATAGCAGACATAATTTCAAATAAATCACCTTAATTTCAGCAAAATTCAGGCAAACAAATCACAGATTAAATACTGCAAGGAGCTACGCCTTGGTCCTTAGGATTACCGTTCTTAATTCTTTAAGTGAATGGATTTCAATTAATCACCATTACTAATCAGTCCAACTTCTCGACCGAATATCCATGCGCATTAATGAACCAATTGTAAACCATTTACGGGTATTACACTGCTTTAATTCTACAGATAAGACTCCGTATCAAAAGTTAATATCCTTTAGAAAACTTTCCTTTGTCAATTATAAATATACATTAAGTAAAGAAAAAGAACGATACTTTGACGTATGTTGAGATTCTGGAGCTCGGTTTGACGTTGACAAACAACGATCATAATACCGTGATCTACCGATAACCCATTTGGCAGAATAATTTGTCTGCGGTAACGTATGGGGACCAATTGTCCATGTTTTCAGGTATGTCAGTATTGATAGGAGATTTACGGTAATCGAATATAGATGTCTAATGGAAATTTAGTTTGTAACGCTAATCCTGGTTTGGGAAATCTAGGTTTCTTGAATAAGATAACAAAACTATACGATAGTCGGTTCATGACACTCGTATAGAATCATTTATTTGGAAATGTAATTTGAATTCCAAATGTATATAAGGATACAAATTGATTAACAGTCTGACATTTAATATTTACTAGTCAGGACATGTTAATGGTCAATTGAAAGGAACAGAACATGTTAAAATATAGATATTAGGATATTTGTATCCAGTTTAATTCGAAAAGATTAACCTGTACTCTTGCAATTTGGAATAATCGATCATTTGACTGCAACTAATACCCCACTGTATCATGTTAACGAATACTGTGACAAGACTGAAAGCATTTAGCGGTGGCCGTCTTCCGTCTTCCCGTGTGTTCATCTCGCAGTTCTATTGGGTTCTTGAAAATGCCCATAAAACACTGTTTGAGAAAGGCGATATTACGCATTCGGAATTTCTTGTTTTCGTTATTGTCCAAAGATAGAACTAAATATAGAAGTTAATGATTAAAAATATCTACGTTGACACATGTAATACGAGAATATTTTGATAACTAAACGGCCAACAACGCTGGTTTTAGGTGAGACTTCTGTTACGAGCTGATCACCAGAATATGTATTGTTTGCAAACACCTGAATATGGTGCTTAAAGAGTTAACCCAAATAGAACATATTTGCAGCAGACGACTTTGAAAATATTTCGTAAACAATTTGGAAACTCTCCTTCAGTAACCGAACGGACCATTATTGAATAAAGTTTAAAACATTAAGGCAAAATGTGAACTTGCTCATGAACCGATTTGTTGTAAGGGTTCAGATAGTAAAATTCTCAATACTCAATGCGACAATGTTTTCGACACTATTTAATAAATATACTTAAATTTATATACACGTATATACATTTCCTCATATTTTGACTAGATAGTTTCAAAGTGGCTTGCAACATATTTGTTGTAAGTGGGAAAGTGTTCAGATAGAAACATGCTCAATACTCAAATTTTCTATTTCAGATCATTGACTTGCTGAAGTCTACTTTCAGGTACTTGATGCGTGATGTGAATATACATAAAGAACAGTTAAACGACAAAAACGGTTGCACTGTAAATATGAAATGACGAGGAACACTTGTTATTCAAGTCTTATAATAAATTGAATTGATTGTTTATGACATCGCCAGTAGTCGGCACATTCAAAATGAGTGAAATACAATTCGTTTGCACGAACTACCTTATGCTTTGTAAGCATATTCTTTACATAAGCACATTGCATACAAATCACATTGTGTATTATTAACTTCTTATTTTCTCACAGACGTGTGCCCAGGAATAGGCACGCACGCTAGTGCCTACAATTCGTCAGGAAATGTAAAGAAATATTCTTTAAAAAACTTAGAGATGTAAACAAATGTTAATAAATCTGCGTGTGGATATAGATAGTTGGTGTTTTCGGTATTACCAAAATGACCACTTGAGTTTACCATATGCAATGCAGGATTTCAAAACTGAATTCCTGCGGAGTATGCCCGGACTCCCCTACCTCTACTGTGTGTGTATAGTCTATTGTCACCCAGTTACACCATGTAATCTTTGTTTTAACCCCATCCCCAGTTTCCCACATACAGCAAACATGCGGCAGACGACTTTGAAAACATTTTTTGCAAAATTACGGAAAGCCTCTATGAATGAACAAGTTCAATTACTGAAAAGAGTTGAAAATGGACTGTATAGGAAAGATAGTTTAGAGAAATTATCAATGTTCTCCCCCTGAACTTGCATAGGTCAAACGAAAGCCGAATATCCGTCGAATGTTTTGGTTTGATAAATTGATTATAATATTGTTTACGCAACTTTCAGCAATATTTCAGTTATATCACGGCGATTCCTGTTTTAAGCTAGCAAGGTCAAATTACACCTACCTTACTTAGCGCTAAGTAATACTTAAATACTTAACAGCATATTGCATCATGTTTGTTTCCCTGTAAACTTGAATGCCAAAATATTTAATTTCTTAACACGTATTGTTGGTAAGCAAGGTAGCTGGTTATATCAACTTAGTCCGCATTTACTTAACTACAGTCAACCAATACAAAATATTAGGGAAACTAAAACGATGAAATTTGCTTTTAAGTATTTAAGTATTGCTTAACGTTAAGAAATTATTAAATACTTAAAGAGGATTTTGTCATTTCTGTTATCTTAATTTTTTGTAAATTATTGATAGTTGAATGTATTTAAGAATATTAAGTAAGCATACATAGTAACCTTGCTGACTAACAATACTTGGTAAGAAATTAAATCTTTTTGCCTTTTTATTTAGTAAGGTTTGTGAAATTTGAACCTGGCCGCAAATGGCTAAACCAAAAGGAAATGATTCACGAAACAGCCGAAGTCGCATGCGACTTTTGTAACGCCCCTAGTATAGTTACTGCTGAAATCAGTTACTATTATTTCTAAGAAACGCTTGATTTTATTTGGCGCTGAGAACAACTTTCTGCTATTTATTTGGCGCCGAAAGGGTTCTTGGGTAATAAGAAAATTATTATGAGCAGGGTTCTTCAAAAAACAAACTTTAAGGAATTATTTCACGTGTTGAAAAATACCTGCAAACGTATCAAACCTAAGGATCAAATAACAAAATGCTTCACTAAAGTGTCTTAAAACCTCTACGCTGGATAATCTTGATCTACTCTGGTCGCAGATGCATTTATAACCATTTCCCACTTACAAGCAAAATGCAGCAGACAACTTTGAATATGTCTTGGCTAAATATACCCGGATACGCATCACATCCATCCTAAGGATCCAAATTGACACTGCTTGACAGAAGTTAGCTTTAAAACCTCTATGACTAATTCATGAACAGTGTAGGATTGGCTGATCTTGATCTATTTTGGTCGCAGATTCCTTGCGGTTGGACTTCGCAGAGCAGACTGCCTCACATAGGGCCTACATTGTATATTGTTTAGCTTTTAACCCTTTCCCTCATACGACAATTCTGCAGCAGACGACTATGAACGTAATTTGTCAAAACATAGAAAATCTCCATAATTGAATGGATAACCTATGACAAAAAGTGGAAAACATTGTGGCAAAAGAAGAAAGTGCACGTTTTGTGCAATTTCTTCTTTTGTCACTATGTTTTCAAAACGCCGTCTGCTGGAGAGGCGTCAGAAAGCGTCTTTATAAGGGAAAGGGCTAATATTATTATCACTGACTGATAACATTAACGGGTACCATTTACTGATGTCATGTCAGCGTTTCAATGACTAGACTCGTTTCGGGCGCTTATTTCCATTGATAGCTATTTAAAAGAAGAAGGATAATGGTGTTATCATTGACTGAGATATACTGATGCCACGTTAGCTTTTCAATGACTAATTATCATGACTCGTTTCGGGCGCTAACTACATGGTAAAGGTCGGAAACACGTAAATGTCATAGAGGACACGTGTCGAAGAAACTCGATCCGAGCAAGATAAGCAGAATCCTTATCGTTAAATTTAGAAGGTTACCATAATTGATTACAAGCCATTCAGTGGATTATTGGGAAATATAATATAATATCAATAGGTTACATCCTACTAATCTCACTAGTTCAAATTGTAGAATTATCAAGTGATAATGTTAAAGGTGCTGAACTCCAGATTATAGATAGTAAAGTCAAAGTTTTAAAACTATTTAAAAGTTGTATTGAAATATTAGAATCATAATTCAGGGACAAAATTAGAGTAAATAATTTCACTTTTCAGTACAATAAACATCTACATATTGATCGTTTATGCTTCATTATTTCTGAGTAGTCATACCCAGTAAACCGAATTATGTACATTCGCCATGATTACGAGCGAGTATATAACGATTAACTCCCTGAAATGATATTTTCCAAAACCCAGAGATACATAGATCCATACCAGGCTTCTACCTGACGTGTTAAACATCACAACAATACATACACTATTAAAGATGCTGAACTCCAGATTGAGATCACAATTTTGAAATGTTGAAAATTCTGCAAATATTGCTAATAGTGACAACAAAGTAAGTAATAAATAGTTCAAAACTCTTTTTGCAGTAAATCTTTAAAAACTGTCAATTGAAGGTTATGAAAATGTACAAAATTTGGCTTACAGGGTATGTCTATCCAGTAACATTGAAGGATACATGTAAACGATCAATATTTAGATGTTTATGGTAATGGAAAGCGAAATTATTACTCCCAGAATTATGATTCTAATATTTCACGACAACTTTTGAACAGTTTTAAAACTTTGACCAACTATCTATAATCTGGGGTTCAGCAACTTTAAGCTCACCGTCTTTCAATTTACTGGCCACCTTAAATGATTATGTCAGTCATCGTATTTAGGTGAGAGAACTATAGCCATCAATGCACTCTAGCTCTCTATCTTTAAAAACTGTTACATGCGTTCTTTGCCTCCTTTCCAAGAACGCATGTGACAAAAACGTTCACCAATGAAGTATAAGGGAAAATCTCTTCATGCCTTTATGCATACTGCAACATGCTATTGACAATCGCTATTGACAATCGCCACCCCAGTACCTTACGCGCTTTGATTTCTCCGGGTTGTTTGCTTCGTTTTTGAGGAAATAAATGTCATCTTTATTTTATTTGACTTTTAAAATGTGCGGATCCGGATTTATCAACAGGTATAAAACACTGAACTGATGTTCACTGGATTAGTACTTTCATTACACTTTACAACATGTTTTGGGTAAGTAGGTTACTTCAATGTTTATTTCATGTTTATTTACTGAAACATTTTATGTTATTTTACTTCATATTTCATGGTATTTTATTTTACTTTATTGTACTTATTTAACTGTTCATTTCATGTAATTGTACAGTGCATTGGATCTTGTTTTAATATTATTTTCATGTTATTATACTGCACACTCCATGTTATCTTACTGCACATTTCATGTTATTCTATTGTACGTTTTATGTTATTTTCCTTAACGTTTCATGTTATTTAACCGCATTATTCATGTTATTTTCCTTTACGTTTCATGTTATTTTACCGCACGTTTGATGTTGTTTTACTGTTCGTTTCATGTAATTTTACTGTTCGTTTCATGTTATTTTACCGCTCTGTTCATGTTATTTTACTGTTCGTTTCATGTAATTTTACTGTTCGTTTCATGTAATTTTACTGTTCGTTTCATGTACTTTTACTGTTCGTTTCATGTTATTTTACCGATCTTTTCATGTTATTTTACCACACGTTTCATGTTACTTTGCCGTTCGTTTCATGTTATTTTACTGTTCGTTTCATGTTATTTTACTGTTCGTTTCATATTATTTTACTGTTCGTTTAATGTTATTTTACTCTTCGTTTCATGTTATTTTACTACACGTTTCATGTTATTTTACCGCACGTTTCATGTTACTTTGCCGTTCGTTTCATGTTATTTTACTGTTGGTTTCATGTTATTTTACCGCATGTTTCATGTTATTTTACCGCACGTTTCATGTTATTTTACCGCACGTTTCATGTTATTTTACTGTTCATTTCATGTTATTTTACCGCACTTTTCATGTTATTTTACTGTTCGTTTCGTGTTCTATTACCATAAGTTTTCACGTTATATTTCTATATGTTTTATGTTTTTTTGTCGTACGTTTACGTTATTTTACTGTACGTTTTATGAGTTTTACTGTTCATTTTATATGTTTTTTACTGTGCGTTTTCATGTTATTTTACCGAAAGTTTTATGTTTATTTACCGAACGCTTCATGTTATTTTACCGAACGTTTCATGTGGATTTACCGTACATTTCATGTTATTTTACTGTACATTTCAGGGATTCTTGTTACTGACGCTTTGTTTGGTACCGTCAATCAGTAATGGCGCCATTATTCTTAACAGAACAACAACAAATCGAGCTTGGGTCGATTACAAGTCCTATTTCAACAAGGACTACGACGGAGTCATGGAAACTTTGAGAAAAGAAGCATTCATGGAATCTTTGAAGTATGTTATCGTTCGAAATCTCGATCATGAGCTCGCTCATGAGAGTTACCAAGCTGGCTTGAACGCCGTATCCGACTTCACTTACAATGAGATACACGGTCACAGGAATGCAATGGTTGATGAAGTCGAGACGCTTACAGACGGTATAGACGAAGGTTAATCTGAATCCGGGGATATTGAGTGCACGTGTGATAACAAGCCATGCAACTATGAATAAGACTGGGTTAAAGAATGTCGCTCGCTATCGATGGGCGACCCAAAATGCGGTGATTGCTATGCATGGGTTGCAACATATGTGTTAAGCTCCCGTGCGGCGATAGAGAAGAATTTAACACCCACAAACCTTTTGTCCAAAAAGCAAAGTTCATATGGAGATGGAGTTAGTAAAGGGTGCAATGGGGGTATAGTGGACACTGTATACAAGGGATTGACAAAACAACCAAGAGGAAAATCGTTGAATGGCAGGATTACGATCCATACAACAAGAATAATGGCACACTTACTTGCAATAAAACTACTGTAAATAATGCAAAAGCTGTAACAGTATATCTGACATATATCACTCTAAAGAAATGAGCCGAATGCTGATTGTAAATTGCGACAAAAACTAAAAAGTCCGATTGCTGCCTCAATGTGTGTCAGTCTTGACGTTGCCTGGCTTAGGCACGTGACTGCCAATGCTATCTATTACAACAAGGAGTGTACCCATAAATGTCAAGAGGAAATGCTAAAAAACAAAAAAAGACCCGAATCAACAAATCACGCTGTTATGATCATCGGGTATACAAAGACGCTTGGTTGGTGCATAATAGCTATGGAAGTGAAAGGGTCATGGTGGGACGGCATATTTCGCCCGCGGAAAACTGGGTTCCAGCAGAATCTGTAATTTGGCCACCAAAACATACTGGCCAATTCTGTAGTATTTACAATGTGCGTGTTACTTTCTTATAACTGCAACAAAACAAACATTAAACCCTTGCAATTGAAATCGGTTATCTTCGAGTGTTGTTATCTTTCTTGTTTGGGACATTCAATTGGCGCGGACGAATATCATTGTTCATTCAAGGCTACTATAGTTTCAGATGAGGTTTTGAAGTCACGTGATGTAAATGACAGAGAACACCGTTTCTACCAAATTCAGTACGCCAAAAAAGAATTTCAAAAGATTCTTGACTGAATTACTAATGCGAACATAAGCATAAGTCATATAAGTAAAAGAAAATCCACTTATTCTAGGTAACCTATTAAAATTACAAGACTCTGAATGTGTAATTATTATGTTTAAGTATAATAAAGTATTAGGATATATGACTACGCCATGTTCTCAAGTGTGTAAACACTGCACGAACAAATATCCCTGCGTTTCCTCTAGGAAAAGAAATAGTTCAGCAACATCTATTTCTTCTGTCAAAGAAGATTTGTTTGTGATATTTTAATAGCATTTTTGACCCCTTCCAGATGCATTTGCAGCAGACAAATTTTGAAAACATTGTGGCAATTTTTTCTATTCTATTCTGAAATATTAAGAAAAATAAACTGAGATATCAACCCTTACCCACATACAGACACCTTAAGACGCCGCCGCATACGACTTTTTGAAATATTGTGGCAAAAGAAGAAGTTGCTCAGTTTATTTATTTTCTACGGAGAAGTTGCTGCAACATCAGAGAGGGTAAAATATGTCAAATTTTAATCTGAATTCGTTTGTCGGATACCAATATAATGTGGTAGATATGTTCGGTGGATGACTCTTTACAAATATAATCATTTTGATTGTTTGTTAAACACGGCAATAAGGCGGATTCAGAAAAAAGGGCAAAATTACAAAGTTTTAAAACTACATTCTTATGAAAGTGTTTGTCTGATTTCAAGAGAATGTAGCAGAACTGTTTATTCAGTGACCCTCTACATGTTCTTAAGATTTATTGATTGGTTAAAAGTCAAAAAAAGGGGGAAATTAAACAAAAAAAGGAATGTTCTTTCGGGGGTCCTTTTCTTAACCCTTTCCCTCATATAGACGCTTTCTGACGCCTCTGCAGCAGACGGCATTTTGAAAAAAATTTGAGCAATTTCTCCTTTTGCCACAATGTTTTCCACTTTTAGTCATAGGTTATCCATTCAACAAATGAAGAAAAGAACAAACCGAGATAAAACTGGTTTTAACGGAAAAATGACTTAGAACGAACACTCTCTGCCTATAAAGAGAGTTTCAAGAACGACACCTCTGCGAATAAGCAAGAATTGGGTCTTTCGTACAAAATTATTTCGTCCTTGACAATTTTAAATGTGTCATTTAATTCCCTAAAGGCATATTGCTTCCGATCTGCATATTGTTATGCATCATTGACACAAAGGCGCTCATCATAATATAATTTTAAAAGATGAGTAGTTTTTTATTTTCATTATAAAAAAGGAAGGAAAGAATTAAAATAAATTAACATGTTGTAGGGCTAAGTTTATGTTCGAAATTAAGTTTAAATTATACAACAATTTCAATGAGATTTAACTGTTTAGTTGATATTATATTTTGAAGGTGGTCTAATTTATAAATATTGGACTACATTTCAACATTTGTTAAAGTAAGATATAATTAGAATGCCAAGCTAATATCATTTTGAGAAAAAGAGAAAACTCATGTCTTCAGCGATTTAACCCTTATCTCATTGTTTTAAAAGTAGATTGCTGCAAATGTGTCCACTGTTGACTTTAAAAGAGGAAAGGTAAAATGACGTGCTATTGCATGCAAATCCTAAATTGTCTGTTTTGTGGTTTTATTGAAAAATAATAAAATTCAAATATTCTGACAAACATCTTGAAAAGTGTATGTGGAATTCACAAATCTTATAATTATTCCTTAATGAAAGCACTGTATACATACTAAGACTAATGATTGGCAAGATTACTCATTTCCATTACTGTTTATGATCAATAATTAGTTGGTTGTGTGTATGGTCAACCTACTTTGGAATAGAGATTGATCATAAACAATGAAAGGCTTCAATTATATTTCAATGATGGACATTCACTTCGTTGACAAAACAATGCAAGTTATGATACATTTTCACTTGACCCCACCCCTGATGTTCCAATATGCCCCTCAGTTGATAACTGTTTATTCAACTACTATAATGTTAGTGTTATGCATAACTGTACTATGGATATCCGGCGACATTGATGCGTTGCATCAACTTTCTCTTGTTATTGTAATATATATTCTACTTTCAAATATTACTGGTAAATCGACATATACTTGCTTTTAGCCATTTACAGCCAAACTTTAATAGCAAACACAAATACATGTATTTAAACATTTAGAAAGAATAAACAAAGATAAACATTATTACGAAAGAGATCGAATAAACATTTTGAATAAGAATACAATTCCTTAATTCAATGGCTTCTTTAATGTATATGTGCTTAACATAATTCGTTTAAACTTTGCTGATAATAATGTATAAGTAATGTTAGACCACTTGACTGACTATCAACCTTTTATTATCAACATATTATTGCCTTTGGCCATTTACAGCCAAACTTTAATAGCAGAGACATAATCATAATTATAGAGAATAACAGAATAAGTATAAATTAACAAATACATGTATTTAAACATTTAGAAAGAAATAACATAGATAAACAGCATTATGAAAGAGAACATATATAGTCGTTGTATAAGAATATAATTTCTTAATTCTTGGCTTCTTTAATGTATTTCCCTGTCTTTATTGTTATTGTGCTTAATATTATTCGTTTAAACATATTTAAATTTGCATGATAATAATGTATAAGAAATGAAAGGCCACTTGACTGGCTATCAACCTTTTATTATAAAGATTGTTACTTTTGAAATTTCGAAGTTATTGGAAGAGTATCGAAGCTAAATAAATGTATAAACTGCAATCTGTCTTTGAAAATGCCGAATATAGATATTAAAATAATCCTTAATCACTGCAAAACATTTTTTTCTTTGTATTGGAAGTTAAGAAAATACAGCAGTGTTAATTTCCGTCAAAGCCTTACATACACAAATATCAAAAGTTTCACTCTTCTAGAACACATGGAGACTGAGAACATGATAAAAATCAAAGCACCGAAGTGCTGACGGCTTGTGGGTTGCAAGAATGTTGGAAAAGTAGGGGAAATGTGAAAGGAAATAACAATTGCAGCTTATGTTTATGTATTTATTGTTACGAAGTTAATATAAAAGCCTTATTATTTTGAGAATTTTGTCAATGTTAAATCAATTTCCATTAAGTAGAAATAATTCTCTAAACCATGTAATAGACTTGGAGAAAGTTTTTGAACAATACAAAATTCATCAATACAATTATTCTGACAAAGATTCAAATAGCAACCTCCAGAGTGTTATCAAGATTTTCCTTCATTTGGCCTAGTGACCTATATTTGTTTACCAGATATGACCCATATTCAAACATGGACTAGATATTATCAATACAAACATTCTGACAAAGTTTCAAGCTGATAGGGCACACAATGCGGCCTACGGAGTATTACCAATATTTTGCTTCAATTTGACTTATTGACGTAGTTTTTAACCCGGCATGACCCATATTCGAACTTGGCCTAGATATCATAAAGATAAGCATTCTGACCAAATTTTAAAAAATGGCTTTAACAGTGTTGACAAGATTTTCCTCCAATTTGGCCTAGTGACCTAGTTTTTGAACAGACCAGACCAATATTCAGATATGGCCTACATATCATCAAAACAAAGATACAGTGTCAACATGCTCAAGTTAAAAATGCAGCCTCCAGAGTGTTAACAAGATGTCCCTTCAATTTTGCCTTGTGACCTAGTTTCGGACCCAATATGACTCGTACTTGAACTTGACTTATATATCACTAAGACAAACATTCATACAAGAATGCCGTTGATACCTCCGTGTAGCGCTTGCGGGTACCTGCACAGCGCGATCGGGTCGCCCGATTGAGGGAGAGGTTGGCATTTGCACGCTACCGCTACAACTTAGTTCTTGGTGCATTGGTGGCTGATTAGTGTGCGATAAGTTTGCGATGAGGTTTTAAGTCCGAGTTTAAAGTACCTCGATGCCCGCGAGGAGTCCCGAAGGTTCCGGCCGAAAATGCCTAGAAATCCGCCGCAAACATATCGCAAGGTATTTGTGACTGAGGTTTAAGTGATACTAGGTAGGCTACATTTTAAATTCATAAATATGCGCCACTGCATTTGTCACGCGACTTCTTTGTTTACTATTATTTTTTCGTCGCACGGGCCCTACTCACGTGACTTCTTTGTACTTTTCCTTTCCACTTCGCGAATGTTATAAGCTTTCATATTTGATCTCTCGGCGCATTAATTTCTAAAGCATTTGTTAAACTTATATTGGACTACTCATTCCTTAAGTTGTTCACTGATGTTCCAACAATATTATAATGATCTTTTTTGAGGAGATCTTAACCTTTTAAATGCAGTTTTGTTGAATCCATGATGAACTATTTTTCTCGCGCAGTCTCACCCTAAAATGCGTTGTTGGGTGTTAACAGCAATTGGCAGGCTGCCAACTCCGAACAAATGGTTTTACTACTATGACGAGGGGCTAAAGCCCGAGGGCAACAATACTTATTATGACCCCATCAATTACTCTAGA
Source organism: Serripes groenlandicus (assembly GCA_031761405.1). NCBI lineage: Eukaryota > Metazoa > Mollusca > Bivalvia > Cardiida > Cardiidae > Serripes > Serripes groenlandicus. Next base: position 166,296 of record JASEVX010000023.1, on the reverse strand, counting down.
TTGTCTAATCTAATCAATCCATGCGGACCGCGACATAAGACTGGTAAAACTGGTAAACTGGCTTATGTAAACACCAATATCGGAGATCGCTCGATAGCCTGATAAGCCCTCATTTTGGCAATGATGAGCAATTTCTCCCATTGCCGTAATATTTTCAATATTCGTCTGCGCCAGAAGCGTCAAAATGCGTCTATTAGTTCCTGACCGATTTGTAAATACTAAGAATTTCGGGGCAATTAAAAATTGCACAAGGCGGGCAATGTTTTCTTTTGAAAAACTCTTTTGAACCCGTTTATGGGAAAAGGTATAAGTTTGGCAATTGTGAACAGTATAAATCTAAATAAGCAAGTACATACTCACTGTCTGATCAAGATTTGCACTGTCCACATATTAGCCTTTCCGCGAGAAAACCAACATAATGGACTCTGCGCTAAAGTATCAACCCGGATCAGCATAGGAATTCCGCGCAGGCTAACCCGGACAGACAGTTTTCATCTCCTGTGGATTTTCTGTTTCAGAAATCATTACTCTATACTTCTATCCCCTTGTGATGGAATGTGTCTGCCCGGATTAGCCTGCGCGGACTGCGTAGGCTGATCTGGGTCGATACATGACGCAGAGTCCATATTGTTGTGTTTCTCGTGGTATGGCACAAATAACTTATACAAACATTTAAGAATATTCTGTCAACTTTCGTATATTCTGACAAGACTAAGCAGATGAACGAGATGATCAGAACCAACACTGTTCAGAAAATGCCAACTTGTAAATTTTCTCATGCACTGGCTATTATCAACTTTATATTATATGCGCTTCTCCAGTCTGGATACTGAAGTTCCTATAGAATATCAATGAATTCCAGCCAGCAGTTGTTTAGAAATAAACCAGAGACGGCAACGGGACAGTCGGACGGACACACGAAGAAACAAACAAAAACCAAAAAATCGTGGCAACCATACGCTTTCTTAAAACTTTCGATTTTAGGTAGAATAAAACATCCGTACGAGGGAAATGGAATGACAATAATAGACTGTGTTTATCGTTAAATAAAGACACGAATAATACTATAATGCTAAAAGACGCCTGTAGAATCCGGTGCAATCCGGGACAAATCCACTGACTAGTATTTTTCTTCCTATCTGACAACTTACAAATCATATTTAGCGGCATTCCGGTGTGGTATACACGATAGATTATTAAATCGAGATGCGTCGTCCGGCTATGTCACGGAGACAAGATATTGCTTTTCCCCCGCAGATGATTAAAGTCGCATGGATAACTTGTTTTTCTTACAATATATTTTATTCATTTTTTTTTGACGTATTTCTTTTTACGCGTCTACTATTGGTACTTTTTAAAAATATCGTTTGTACCAAAGCCTGTGCCAAAGCTATTGTTCATGAATATTTCAAACCTTATATACATATTTTTTGATAAGGTTTGCAACTTTATTCATCCGTAGTTTTAATATGTTTAAACTGGTAACTATCCCATCAACAGGAAGATACATGGTTAATGGTCTCGTAGAATGCATATATTTACATAAGCACGCAAATATGCACGCACGTCAATCCGTTCACTGCTATATTTAAAAGTAAACACATTTTATGTCCAATCCCTTTTCTGAATCAAACAATACAGCCGCTATTATATATATAGTATACTTTAAATACTATGAATACTATGTTATGTGTTATATTTCAATACGTGTTATAATATAATATTATTTTATGTGTTATATTTCATTCATATTTTGTGTGTTATATTTTCAATACCATTTTATGTGTTATATTTGAATACTATTGTGTGTGTAATATTTCGTCACATCAATTCAGAATACTCTTTAAGTAAAATGGTTAGTTTCATTTAAGCTCTTAAATAAAGATACCCTTTTTTTTTAAATATAATTATGTATATAGAGATATTTTATTGTTAAACTGCTGAAGCTCAGTTGACTTTCGACGATAGCTGTCGATTGAGAAGTCTTGCGTTCGAACCCCGGCTTGGAAATTCTTTCTTTCCCGATAAGTGATTGAAGTCTTCCACAAATCTACTCTTTACCCTTTCCGACATACAGCAAATCTGCAGCAGACCACTTTGAAAACGTCTAGGCAAAAGCACAGACAATCATATTAAATGAAAGAATAATAATTGAATAGAGTTGAAAACATTGTGATAAAAGGAGAAATTGCTCGTTTCGAGCAATTTCTTCTTTCGTTGCCATGTTTTCAAAAGCCGTCTGCTGCAGAGAAAGGGAAAAGGTTAAAGAAAGTGGATTAAAAATTGTTCTAAAATGTTAACTTTTTTTCAAAAAGCTTAGGTCACACCAAGCTGATATTAGTGGGTGGAGTATGGGTGAAGATGAGGTCAATTTGCAGGGGAAATATACATTTAATTAACCTTTCCCCACATACACCAAATCTGCAGCAGACGTTTTTTGAAAACACAATGAAAAATCTCCATAAAAGCTAGCTTAAATGTTAAATAAAGTTGAAAACATTGTGGTCCAAAGGAGAAATTGCTCATCATGAGCAATTTCACGTTTAGCCCTCAATGTTTTCTAAAATCGTCTGCTGCTATTGCGTCATCATGCGTCTTATTGGTGGGAACGGGTTAACAAACGGGTACTTAGTAGAACGATATTAAACCATTTCCTGATACAGACACACTGTGATGACTCTGAAGCAGATGAGTTTAAGATTACTGTGTGTAAAAAGGAGACAGAGCATTTCAATTTCTCAAAGGATTGTCTACTCTGTGCCAACATTAACAAGTCCAATACTTTTTAAAAAATCTTACCAATATAAAATAACGTTTCGGGTTAAAATCTTTTTTTGGGTGGGGGCGGTCATTACATTTGAGCCGTCCCACGAGGAAAACCAACATTATGGTCTCTGCGTAATGTATCGACCCAGATCAGCCAGGCTAATCCCGGGACATACACTTTTCCGGTGGCGTCCTGTAGG
>JASEVX010000023.1:117808-163130 GCA_031761405.1 Serripes groenlandicus | reverse complement strand
ACTGAACCTTTCGAGCTAAGTAAGAAAGCCCGTCAAATGTTTCACACTTTTTTAAGGTTTCTTAAGTCATTTTTCATATCAGCCGGCCTGTTAAGAGGGTGTATAAAACCAAGCAAATCAAGCCCGCTGATTGCCCATAAGTAAATATATTTTTGAAAAGACTTTCACTGAAATGTGACATGATCAAATAGCCTGACACTGATTGATGTTAAAGCGACGGACCTATCTAGTAATTGAGATAGTTAAGCGCTTCTATTAATCAAAGTTATGATCTAATTAAACATGACGATTATTCGGAGTACACACATTCGGGGTTTTTGTGCTGATTCACTTCAGATTAATCCCCCTATATTGGATTCTTGTTCTTAACGCTTTCACTACCGAGCTCTTTCATGTTGAACAGTGGACCACTTCTTTTTTTCGTCTAATAGGCGATTTGTTAAAATTTAATATCTAAGTGGTAAACAATGAAGAATTTAGGAGAGACAGTTCGTTATGACTTTTCCAATGAATTTAAATTCAATGTCAAATATTCAATGCATTCTTGTGAAGGTATACACTAATTTGTACGCAGAAAAGGTTTGTTTATAGATCATTTGTCACGGCCACGGATGTATTTGACCTAACGGTGAAGACTCTGTTGAGGCTATATGGATCTATATGCTCATCACGGTCGTCACTGCACGCAAATGCGATAAGTTGATTGGTTGATTGTTTGGTTTTTACGCCGCTTTCAACAAATGTTCAGTTATATCACAACGTTTCCTGGGTCAGTTACCAGTACTACTGGTCCATTTATCCTGACACCAGCCAGTCAGTTGTAATGTTAACCCCACAACCCTGAGCGCCAAGGAGGACAGCTATTTCTACTATTTTTTTTTAAAGTTTTTGGTATGACTCGGCCGGGGATCGAACCCGCAACCTCCCGCACTCGAGGCAGACCTCTACCACTACACCACCAAGGCGGTCCGATGCAATAAGACCACACTTCGCTAGACGTGGCCCGTTTATAAAACACATACATGTATATGCGGGGATTTTATGCTGATAAGTCTATGACATTTGACTTTTACTTTTCTTTACTCTTGAATCAGAACCAGATGTTATATGTTTATAACGCTATCAATCAATCAGGCAAGTTGTGACGCCTAAGCAGTAGAATAATTTTAAACGCATTCTGGGAAAAGATAAAATTGATCAAAATATTCAATTGCTAATTTTCCAACAATGTTTTCAACTATAATATTAATATTATACTTAAATGTTCGTAGATTAAATATACCCCCTCCCCCACGTGTTTTCAAAGCAGAGGACGCTAAGATAACATCAGTCAAGTCATTGAATCCATTACGTAACGGTAAAACGGAGACTGACTTTTTCTATAAACGATCATCTTTTCGCTTATTTGTTAAATCAAGTGTTAAGTTGTTTTCGTTACATATGAGCAGTTCCACTAGAAAACCAACATGGTGGACTCTGCGTAAAGTATCGACCCGGATCAGCCTAATCATGCCGCGCAGGCTAACACGGACAGACAGTTTTCGCCTCCTGTGGATTTTATGTTTCAAGAATCAATACTCTACACCTCTACTCCCCTGAGATGGAATGTATCGGCCCGGATTAACCTGCTCGGACTGCGCTGGCTGATCTGGGTCGATATATTACGCAGAGTCCATATTGTGTGTTTTCTCATAGAACGGCTCGTATATATATATATATATATATATATAGGTTGATGCATTAACTCTTTCAGCGCCAAAGGCATTATTGAGGTTTTTGCAAACAATACTGATTCAGATGAGTCAACTCGTAACGAGCTATCTCACCTGAAATCAGCATTGTTTGCCTTTTAGTTATCAAAATATTCCTAAGACTCATCTGAATCAGCTTTTAGTTAGCAAAAATTCCTACTTTCAATAATGTACCCATTTACATTGGCGCTGAAAGAGTTCACGATGCCATCTTTTCTAATAATAACACCACATAAACGAATTGGTGATTTACTGAACGTTTCCAAAAAGGAAAATGTTTTAGATCAGCTATGTTTTGACAGGAATCTATAACTTACATTTTCCACCATGAAGAACATATTTTGACGGTTCTGCAGCAGACAACTTTTGAAACTAGTATTGCAAAAAGAGAAATTACTATGATGAATCATTTCTCCACTTGCCACAATGTTTTCAACTCTTGTCAATAATTATGTTATATTTATTGATTATTTTCGATAATTTTGTTTGAGATGTGCTCAATTCTTCTCCTGCAGATTGCCGTAAAAGGATAAGGACTAGGGGCATTCTGCTTCGAAAGTATATGAGATAAAAATGCACTCAGTTTAAATAATTAATTATATTACTTGTAATGGAAAGAATAAATTGTTACTTTTGAGCTATAACACCCCTTTCCCACAATATTATCAAATGTATCTGATGTAAAGGTCTCACGTGTAGTCCTAATAAATCAAAGAGTGATCAACATATGCGCCGTCCCGCGAGAAAAAACAACATGGTGGACTCAGCGTAAAGTATCGACCCGAATCAGCCTAAGCATGCCGCGCAGGCTTACCCGGATAGAAACTTTTCGCCTCCTGTGGATTTTCTCTTTCAGGAATCATTCCACTATACCTCTATCCCCTGGGACGTAATATGTCGGCCCGGATCAGTCTGCGCGGATTGCACAAGCCGATCAAGGTCGATACATTTCGCAGAGGCCATAATGTTTTTTTTTACGCAGGACCGCTCATAATTCATATTTCAGGACCGAACCGTAAACTTCGACACATATGTCATTCTCGTTTTTTTTTAATTAATGTGTTTAAATTAGATAAGAATGCAGTAACGGCCAAAATGAACGAAGTCTGATTTAAACCTTTACATTATAGATAGATAGATTGTATTTGACTTACACAAATACATGTATTTCATCATTTACATACATTTACATAAACAAATTTATACGTGAACATCCAATAATCCGATTACTTGAAGTTTCCTGATTTTTGTATAACGCTTTCCCTCATACGACAATTCTGCAGCAGACGTCTTTGAACAATCGAAAATCTCTATAATTGAATGGATAACCTATGACTAAAAGTGGAAAACATTGTGGCAAAAGAAGAAATTGCTCGTTTTGAGCAATTTCTTCTTTTGTCACTATGTTATCAAAAAGCGGTCTGCTGCAGAGGCGTCAGAAAGCGTCTTTATGAGGGAAAGGGTTAACTCAATGTATTATATAGCATAACACATGCACCTGAAGTAACCCTATTTAAAAAAGATATATAAACAATAATTAAATGTATAAAGTTTGGCACGGACATAAAAGTGGCAACGTTTCATTTTCCTACATAGATTTCATACTATGTCTATGGTTTTAAATACGCTAGCCTGAAACCAGTTCTTTTATCATTTGCATACGTTTGCATTAATCTTAAAATGATCGTGCCTATTAAATACCGCCTCGTTGGTGTATGGTAGAGCGTCCGCCTCGGGTGCGGGATGCCGTGGTTTCGATCCCCGACCGGGTCTTACCAAATACTTTTAATCAGTTCATTTATAATTTGCAAACGTTTATATTAAACTTAAAATGATCGTTCATATGAAATATCGGTGTTGTAGTGGTAGAGTGTCTGCCTCGGTGTTGTAGTGGTAGAGCGTCCGCCTCGGTGTTGTAGTGGTAGAGTGTCCGCCTCGGTGTTGTAGTGGTAGAGTGTCCGCCTCGGTGTTGTAGTGGTAGAGTGTCCGCCTCGGTGTTGTAGTGGTAGAGTGTCCGCCTCGGTGTTGTAGTGGTAGAGTGTCCGCCTCGGTGTTGTAGTGGTAGAGTGTCCGCCTCGGTGTTGTAGTGGTAGAGTGTCCGCCTCGGTGATGTAGTGGTAGAGTGTCCGCCTCGGTGTTGTAGTGGTAGAGTGTCCGCCTCGGTGATGTAGTGGTAGAGTGTCCGCCTCGGTGTTGTAGTGGTAGAGTGTCCGCCTCGGTGTTGTAGTGGTAGAGTGTCCGCCTCGGTGATGTAGTGGTAGAGTGTCCGCCTCGGTGATGTAGTGGTAGAGTGTCCGCCTCGGTGATGTAGTGGTAGAGTGTCCGCCTCGGTGATGTAGTGGTAGAGTGTCCGCCTCGGTGATGTAGTGGTAGAGTGTCCGCCTCGGTGATGTAGTGGTAGAGTGTTGGGGCTCAGGGTTGCGGGGTTAGTATCATTACGACTGATTGGCTGGTGTGAGGATAAACGGACTAGTAGTACTGGTAACTTACCAAGGAAACGCCGTGATATAACTGAATAATTGATGAAATCGTCGGAAAACACCAATCAATCATACAATCAATCCAATTAAATACTTTTTGATTTGTCTAAAAAAAACAGTAGTCTACCGATATTTTACTTGTTCTCATGAAAACGTACGAATACAATTCCAATGGTTCTGTTTCACATAGGATATATTTAGTCAGACCGCAAGAAAACCAGCTGTGCCTACTTCGGTAAGCCTACATCTCTTAGTCAGATCGTGGTCTAACATCATAACCACCAGGTCTCTCAAGATATTTTACCATATGTTAAGAATGCTTTGAAACACTGCTGTTCCTTGAGTTTCGTTTCGTTAAGGTTTGCATCAATGTTCTTGCATGTTCGCTTATGATGCGCATCTACGAGTCATGCGAACGCTGATCTGCTGGTTTGGGGGGCGCATACGCATGTGATAATGCATGTGATAATGCATGTGATAATGCATGTGATAATGCATATGATAATGCATGTGATAAATGCACGTGATAATGTACATGATAATGCATGTGATAAATGCATGTGATAAATGCATGTGATAAATGCATGTGATAAATACATGTGATAAATACATGTGATAAATGCATGTGATAATGCATGTGATAAATGCACGTGATAATGTACATGATAATGCATGTGATAAATACATGTGATAAATGCATGCGATACATGCATGTGATAACTACATGTGATAAATACATGTGATAAATGCATGCGATAAATACATGTGATAAATGCATGCGATAAATTCATGCGATAAATACATGTGATAAATGCATGCGATAAATTCATGTGATAAATACATGATGTCTGCTTCCCGGAGACTTAACCAGTACTCGCGCCGTTTGTGTGGGAAATTCCAAAAGTCAGAAACGGCTCATCGCGTGATTCGAACCCGGGACGTTTGGTACGAGAGGCCGACACTTTACCTTTTTACCACTGTCTTATACGATCAAAAACGATCAAAAACATCTAAAAGTCAGTCAAGACTTTACAAATGGTAGTAATGGCTACCCTTCTTGCCGCTCTGGGTTGCGGGGTTAGCATTGCTACTGATTGGCTGGTGTCAGGATAAATGGACCAGTAGCACTGGTAACTTAGCCAGGAAACGCTGTGACATAACTGAAACAATGTAGAAAGCGGCGTAAAACACCAAACAATCTGAAGGTCGGTTCTCGTGTGACATGGATCATTCCCGACTTCAGTGCATATCGATGGTTTCATGCAAAACAGTTGTAACTACATCTTGAACAAAATGTAGTTACAACCGTTTTGCATGAATCCCTCGATATGCTTGGGTTATGTTTCCGCGTTACAAGTTCACACGGAATGTGAAGCTTCTATACGATGCGGATTTTGAAATCATACTGGTAAGCGGAGGAATTGCTTAAAATGGCAAAAATCATTAAATAGATGGTCACTCTCTGTTGCTGAAATAAATCTGATTTTTTTTTGACAAAAGTAGTTAACTTAATTCCTTATTATGAGAAATACCTCCTTTTGTTTAAATTCGTCTGCTGCAGATTCAAACATCATGCCACCAGGATCGTGGTTACCCATCTGATTCGAACGGCGGGGCTCGAGTACAGACGGTAATACTGACGACATATTAGGTGACACATAACACTAGCTTTCGGGATATTCGGATTTTGGCCAGGGTCAAAAATAGAAATAATGACAAATAGTAAGTTTTGGGTACATTTTTGGGTAAATGGTTGATTTTAATGTTTATAAAAGTGAAAAGTAAGCTCTAAGCATGGGATTGAATTTTTAAGTTGAACCCACTTCTCCTTCCTGTTTGACAACACTGGTTGCAGAGCTAGGCGTGAATTTAGAGGTAAATTTGAATACCAGCTTTCGCGTCCAAAATTGCTTGAAAAGGAGCTGGTAACGTGGTATTTCTGACTGCATCCACAGATTGCCTACTGTTTTGAGAGAATTATCAGCTCTTCAATTTTACACTAAACCCCTGCGTTTTTGTTGGGTGATTTTTCGAATAAAGGGTCAAATTGATCTTTCTGCCCTACTTTTTTCACCTTGTTTCAGACCACTTTTCTGGTCAATTCTTTCCATAATATGGACTGAGAGTGTGACTTCCAGTCATTTTCCTACAATTCTGGCACTCCTTGATACAGGAAAACTCTTTTTATCAAACCAGTATGGATATTATGAGAAATAATGAGAGAATAAAAGTTGGAGTGTCCCAGGAAACAGAAAATCAGCTTTCAACTGTGTTATGCCACCTTATAGCTGAACTGACATATTTCTTGTGTCAACATTAATCCATAAAATGCCCTTTTTAGAGCGTTTCCATCAATTTCTATAAAGAAAATGAACACAAGACTGCATTTGACTGCTAAAGATCTGATCAAATTGTGTTTAAACAAGGGAGGTAATTCAATAACAAAGAAAATCTGCATGTAGGAAAGTAAATGTTTCAATGTTTCAGCTTTTTTGGCATTCAGACAGGGTAAAATTGCAGTTTTATTGTGGAAATTAGTTAATTCCATCACATTAATGCTTATATTTTTCATTTCAGGCATTGTTGCATTAAATCCACTCATTTTTGCTCAATGTCTTCTTTCAGTCTCTGAAATGTGCAGTTTAGAGCCGCAAATATGTTGAAATAGTGCGATTGACAAGACTTTAATCTGCGGCAAATGCTAACTTTTCACCGGTTTGATCGACAAATCTGAGCATACATGTGCATTCGGTTTTCCATGTATCATATGGCTTTTCAGCTGTTTTGTTGATGGAATTGGTTATTGCGTTGAAATTAGTCGAATTCAGGCTTGTCTGAACACATATTTTTCATAATAGCTATAATGGTTGTGTTTTCAATGCTTATATTCTTTCTAATGATTAGAAATATATCCTTAAACTATATAGCCAATTTTCAAAGGTGATTTATGCTCCTTTCATTGTAGTAGCAGTTCTGTGAACAGTTAGAATAAAGGATTTTCACTCAATCTGACACAAAAATTGACAAGGTATGTGCAAAAGAGCTGACTTTATTGTTAAAATTTGTGTTTCAGACTGCTAGTATAGCACATAAAGAAGGTAAAACAGCAATATTGACCACAACTCCATTGAAAAATAAGACCAGTCCATACCCTGTAGTAAAACAGGAGCAGTTCTGGTCATTTTTACCCTTTTTGATTGCGAGCATTATTTTGCATAAATTGAGGGTGAAATGTGCTAGTTTCAGAAGGGTTTTAAATCAGTACCAGAAGAGTTGTGGGTCTTTCAGCATCAAGAAAATTGTTGAAATGAGTTGTTATCAGATTCTGTTATTGATATAATAGGTTTTGGACTTATTAGACAAGGGATTATTTTTCCTTAAGGTGACACATAACACTAGCTTTCGGGATATTCGGATTTTGGCCAGGGTCAAAAATAGAAATAATGACAAATAGTAAGTTTTGGGTACATTTTTGGGTAAATGGTTGATTTTAATGTTTATAAAAGTGAAAAGTAAGCTCTAAGCATGGGATTGAATTTTTAAGTTGAACCCACTTCTCCTTCCTGTTTGACAACACTGGTTGCAGAGCTAGGCGTGAATTTAGAGGTAAATTTGAATACCAGCTTTCGCGTCCAAAATTGCTTGAAAAGGAGCTGGTAACGTGGTATTTCTGACTGCATCCACAGATTGCCTACTGTTTTGAGAGAATTATCAGCTCTTCAATTTTACACTAAACCCCTGCGTTTTTGTTGGGTGATTTTTCGAATAAAGGGTCAAATTGATCTTTCTGCCCTACTTTTTTCACCTTGTTTCAGACCACTTTTCTGGTCAATTCTTTCCATAATATGGACTGAGAGTGTGACTTCCAGTCATTTTCCTACAATTCTGGCACTCCTTGATACAGGAAAACTCTTTTTATCAAACCAGTATGGATATTATGAGAAATAATGAGAGAATAAAAGTTGGAGTGTCCCAGGAAACAGAAAATCAGCTTTCAACTGTGTTATGCCACCTTATGTCTCCTTAATTGACGGGTAACGCGTAAGTTATTGGTATTTTATCTACGATTGGCAACCAAAACAGACGTGAACCCGACAACACACGACGAGTCATATCGAGATGTTTTACAACTGATAGTTCATGCCTTTGCTGACGGATTTGACCATTCTCTAACACTATCGACTCATTGCATGAATGTGGATGTAAGGAACGACAACTCTGCGAAGGAGAATGAGTGTAAGGAACGACAACTCTGCGAAGGAGAATGAGTGTAAGGAACGACAACTCTGCGAATGAGAATGTGAGTGTAAGGAATGACAACTCTGCGAAGGAAAATGAGCTGTAACCTGGTACCGGAATATTTATTGTGACCGTTCCAAAGAAAAAGAACTATATATGCCTTAGAATTAACGCATTCGTGATGTGTTTTTTAAAAACATGACAAAACAAAGAATAAAGACTTAATACACTTTATTTAGTATTTGTATGATCTCGTTCAAATCCACCAAGAAACCATTCCACAGACAAAGGAATAAATACCATGCGATTCTATTTGTTTCAATCATAGTACCATCGATCTCGTTTCATATTCAGAGGATTATCTTTCAGCATCATTTCACAAATTCAAATCAATCTTTAATTATTTTGATTTCATATTTGTTTTTTCGATGACGCTTCTACGGAAACCACATTATGTACCTTCTCTTTCAATAGTGTAAACGGGATATCTGCAATTGAGTCACGTTCTGCAAAAACATACCTTTGATAAATTGCGACCTAAAGCAAACCCGGTGCAGCCTGCACTTCCATAAAGATTTGTCAACATATCCCGTGTTTATCATTCAAGAGTTAAGAAAACTATGAGAGAATGATAATCGGTACAAGAAGAGGGTTTTGTGTAAAAGTGTAAACGGGATATCTGCAATTGAGTCACGTTCTGCAAAAAACACACCTTTGATAATTTGCGACCCAAAAAAAACCCGGTGCAGCCTGCACTTCCACAAAGATTGGTCAGAATATTCCGTGTTTATTATTCAAGAGTTAGTGAAACAATGAGATAATGAGAATCGGTACCAGATGAAAGTTATGGTATAAAAGCCGATCCAAGTCGACATTCAACCATAAACCGCGTGGAACGTAAGATTTTATTATAACGGGGCCCAATTGGTCTAGTAACGGGCAATTAGTTATCAATTCACCTATAAAAGTAAACGATTTCGTATTTGCATAAAATCAGAGTAGCAATGCAGGCGTAATTATGGCGTCAACCGAGTTTGCTTAGTTACGTAACCCGGGACCTTTAATCCTTTATACCACATGTAGACGCTTTCTGGCGCCTCTGCAGCAGACGACTTTTGAAAACATTGTGACAAAAGTAGAAATTGCTCAAAACGAGCAATTTCTCCTTTTGCCACAATGTTTTCAACTCTTTTCAGTAATTATACCTACATTTATAGAGCTTCTCCGTGCGTTTGCCTAGATACGTTTAAAGTCGTCTGCTGAAAAGTTGTTGTTGGTGAGAAAGTGTTAACGTCTCTAGTAGGCTACTTGGTCTGATAATGTTCAATAGTTCGTCTATTATAACCGCAATTTATTGGCTTCAGGTCTGTGTATCGGATAGACAGGGGGATACAGCCTTGTCGTTCAATAGCGATATGTATTTGGGCCGCGTCTGGCGATCTCGTGGTCTCATTGAATCTCACGAGATCACGGGCAACACGATATAACACTCTCGAAGCGATACCACTCTAGAGTGAAAGACTCTTTTTAAAGGCATGTTTGAATCAAATTGAAAATATGGACATGAAGAAGGTTTTCATTTGTTTGATAGGGCGAAGGGGATGGGTGAGAGTTGAAAAATATTATGAGAAAATAAAATAATGCCTGTCACAAGCAATTTCTCAATTTCCTTCAGTGCACGAATTAAGATGCATCAAAACGGTTGTTTCTTACAGGAGAAAATATTAACATTTAAATATCAACAATTATCTAGAACGTCTGCATTTTTTTACCATCATCAAACGGTTACTGTAACAGACGACTTTACAAACAACAATGCAAACATATATGAAACCTTTGTAAATGAAATAAAAAAGATAATGTAATAGAGTTGAAAACATTGTGGCATCATGACCAATTTCTCCGTTTGACCCGTCAAACGTCGCCTGCTGAAGATGCTCAGAAAGCGATAGCAGGTGGGAAAGGGTTTAGTAAACTAGGAAATAAGAATTACCAAAGGAAGTATATGTCGCACGTTATGAGAAGCTGTCCTGTATATATATTTGTATAGTTATAAAGTACATGTAGTTGTTGCAAAGACGTCATGGCATATTGCAGGAAACGCATGACAAACATTAAAACGTATACACGTACAGTTCTGAAGATACCATGTCTATAATAACTAAAAAAGGCTACTCTCCTTACATGTTACCCTCTAGCATATATGTCAAACTGTCCTTACAATGGCACCAACACAATTTCGATAAGGGCCATTGGAATTGAAAGACCAGTCCGTTCCCGAAAACATGTACATGTAACCCCCTAGCATAGATTTAAAACTGTCCTATTAACACTTTCAGCGCCAAAGGCAATATTGATGTGTTTGCAAACCATACTGATTCAGGTGAGTCAGCTCGTAACGAGCTGTCTCACCTGAAATCAGCATTGTTTGCCTTCTAGTTATCACAATAGTCCAAACTGTTATTATATGAGAAATGAAGACGCCCGATTTTGAACACGGAATAGTCTACTTTAAAGAATTCGGCGCTGAAAGGGTTAATTCATGATTGGGGATTGTAAGGAAACGTCCTTATCTGCTTATGGGTCGCAGTTGTTTGCCTAGACGAACCTCTGTCTCAAGATAACCGCAACCACAAAAGAGCCGTCCCACGAGAAGACCAACATTGTAAACTCTGCGTAATGTATCGAGCCAGATCGGCCTGCACAGTCCGCGCAGTCCGTCTCAGGGGGATAGAGGTATAGAGTAATGATTCCTGAAACAGAAATTCCACAGGAGGCGAAAAGTGTCTGTCATGGCTTTGCCTGCGCGGCAAGCTTAAGCTGATCCGGGTCGATACTTTACGCAGAGTCCACGCTGTTGGTTTTCTCGCGGGACGGCTCAAATATATAGTCCCTCTGTTGAACCCCGGTAGCTAAGTCGGTGGCTGGCTTTGATAAACTTTTCCATTATGCCACAATTTAGTAAAAAAAGCCGTCTTCATCACAGGCGTCAAATGTCGTATATAAGTATATAAACCCTTTCTCTGCCAAAGGCAATTAAAGGCTTTTCCGAGCTGTTTCTCCTGAATTTGCATTGTTTGCCAGTTAGACATTAAATTTAACCAATTTTCCTGTTGGATGAAAATGGAGTGGTCCAATTTGCAAGATGGAAGATTCGACTTAGTGAAATTTGGCAGTGAAAGAGGTAACATCTTCGCTGATACAGTTGACATTTACGTCGTTTGAAAACGTCTTGAGAAAAGAGAAACGAGCAATCTTTCTTTTCCACATTGTTTTTAGATCGTTACCAACATTACACTCCTAATAAACAAAATGTTTTGATTGTTTTCTCAAATGAGCCATCTCGCGAGAAATCCAACATTATGGCCTCTACGTAATGTATCGACCCAGATCAGCCTGCGCAATCCGCGCAGACTGATCCGGGCCGACACATTCCGTCTCAAGGGGATAGAGGAATAAAGTAACGATTCCTGAAACAGAAAATCCACAGGAGGAGAAAAGTGTATATCCGAGTAAGCCTGCGCGGCATGCTTAGGCTGATCCGGGTCGATTCGTTACGCAGAAGCCACAATGTTGGTTTCCTCGCGGGACGGCTCAAATCCTTTCGAAGCAGACGATTCCAAATAGTGTTATAACAGGTAAAGTGAATACGTTCGCAAACAACCCCACACAAGAGTAAGTAAATATGAAAGTCATTTTATTGCCTATCGTACGTAATTGAAAACCCTCTTTGCAAACACATTAAACGATATTCAACCGATTATGTTATAAAGTCATCGTAATAAAACAGGCACTTCACGAAATATATAATTTAATATTTTTGAAAAAAATCAATTGAACACGGAAGTTAAATACGGCTACAAAGTCTGTTTATTTTTTGAAAATCCAACATATGATTCCGAAAATGCAAGATCATATGTTGAAGATCCGAGTTGATATTATTGAAATGCCAGTTAGAACATTCACAATTCAAAGTTGATTTTAAGTTACTTTTCACAACTTCAAGTTTTAGTTTAAATCCATGTTATAATCATGGTAAGCAAAATTGAAGAAGCGCAAAATTCGTTTGTTTTCAAATTTCCGCTGCGCGCAGATATTTGGACAAGTCATTCTACCGGGGCAATCATTTTCATACTTTGAACAAAAAAAGGTTTATATTCATCTTCTCAGCACACGGTAGAAACACGAGTGTGACTACTTTCCCTTTCGCCACCTACAAACACTTTCTCTAAAATAGACGACTTTTAAAAACATTTTGGCAGAAATGGAAATAGGTCATAATAAGCAGAATGTTTAAAACTTTTAGCCAATATTCAAATTTGTTCAAATAATATTTAAAAAAAAATCCTATTTCCGTCTGTAAATTTTGAAAATGCAGCACATACAATCTCATTAAAATCATCTCCTATTAACGCTTACATTTGGTCAGATCGTGTACTTTAGTCAGATTGATAGACAATATAAGTTAGTAGATGGCAAATTTAAGTTAGTACATGGCCAATATAAGCTCACACATGGCCAATGTAAGTTAGTAAATGGCCAGTCAATATAAGTTAGTACATGACCAATATAAGCTAGTACATGACCAATATAAGTTAGTACATGGCCAAGATCAGTTAGTACAAGGCCAATATAAGTAAGTAAATGGCCAAGATAAGTTAGTACATGGCCAATAGAAGTTAGCACAGGGCCAATATAAGTTAGTACATGGCCAGGATAAGTTAATACGTGGCCAATATAAGTTAGCACATGGCCAATATAGGTTATTTGGGGTGAGCCATTCGTAAGTTATAGTTTGTCATAGCGAACGCAATGCGTTTAGTGAATTTCACGTCAACCTACGGTATCAATCCCACAAATCAATCACAGTCACTTCACATTAGCTGTAATTTTATTGGTGGGTTCGTCACCGTTATCTGACGTACGAAATCACTGAACGCACCGCAGATTCACAAGTGCAATATTTATATGGTATCTTGATTTTCCTTTAAACACTGTGAACTGTTTACTTAAAGCTGTCTTTGTTTGTTAACAATATTTCATCAAAACGAATTATCGCGGACCCAAATGTTTACACACTCAAACAGTTCGAACGTTTAAGAAATATTCGCATTTCATATTCACTATGAACATATGTTGGAACATGCATTTCACGAGCAATTATGCACAGCATGCAGGTGCTATGTATCGGGTTTAACCCGTTACCACCTGCAAACGCATTTGACGCATCTGTAGCAGACGGCCTTTAAATTATTGTGACAAAAGGAGAAACTGCTCATATTGAGAATGTTCTCATTTTGCCACAATGTTTTCAACACTATTCAATAATTAAACTAGTTTCCCTATTTTTGCCCAGATATTTTTAACGTAGTCTGCTGCCGATTTGTTAAATCGGGAAATAGTTTTAAATTATTACATTTGTCTTTTATACCAGTTGGAAGAAAACACAGTTTGCTTCTATATTAATGTTTTAACCCTTTCCCACGTACGACACATCTGCAGCAGACGACTTTGAAAGCATCAGGGCTAAAATACGGATAAGCTCTATAAATGAAAGTATTATTACTGAACAAAATTGAAAAACATTGTGGCAAATGGAGAAATTGCTCGTTTTGAGCAATTTCTCCTTTTGTCACAATGTTTTCAAACACTAGTCTGCTGCAGAGGCGTCAGAAAGCGTCTATAAGTGGGAAAGGGTTCAAAATGGGCAGATATGAGCATTCATTTTACCCTCTCTCACTTACAACAAGTCTGCCACAGAGGACCATTGAAAACATCTAGACAAAGACATTGAACATATGAGCCGTTCTGCGAGAAAACCAACATTGTGGACTCTGCGTAAAGTATCGACCCGGATCAGCCTAAGCATGTCGCACAGGCTTATCCGGATAGACACTTTTCGCCTCCTGTGGATTAACTGTTTCAGGAATCATTAATCTATCTATCCTTATTCCCCTTAGACGGAATGTGTCGGCCGGATCAGTCTGCGCGGACAGCGCAGGCTGATCTGGTCGATACATTACGCAGATATATTGATGATATGAGCCGTCCCGCGAGAAAACCAACATTGTGGACTCTGCGTAAAGTATCGACCCGGATCAGCCTAAGCATGCCGCGCAGGCTAACCCGGACAGAAACTTTTCGCCTCCTAGGGATTTTCTGTTTCAGTAATCATTACTCTATACATCTATTCTCCTGAGGCGGAATGTGTCGGCCCGGATTAGCCTGCGCTAGCTGATCTGGGTCGATACAATACGCAATGGCCATTTAGTTTGGTTTTCTCATTGAACGGCTAATATTATCAAATTAATGTTTAACAAAATATTGTGAAAAAAGAAGATATTGCTCATTATAATCACTTTTTTTTTTTTCTTTTTTACCAAAACATTTGGTACAAACGCATAAATGTGCGTCAGTATGCAGGAACATGTTAAAACGTTTCACAATCAAGTGTATAGGTTTTATTAATCTTCCCTGCTCAAACTACAGAATACGAATTGATAAAAACATTGTGAGAAAAGGAAAATATCTCCTATTTTATCATTTTCTTGGAATGCTTACAACTTTATCAGAAGTATACTCCCAATTTGTCTTAATGTACTTCATAAACTTTATCTTCAGACGCTTTCAGACTGCTATGAAAGTATTCGTCTTATCTTTATCAGGTATAATGTATCGGGTTGAATTGAAACAAGTGGAAACAGACGCCCGAAAGACTCCCAGTAATATATTGAGGACGTTTTTCATATCCAAGTTGACCATACCGTCTCTCCATGACCATAAAATCACCCTCAATGACTGTTACTAAACCATTATTGGGTATAAATCACATTGATATGAATCGAGTTAAAATTTTCACAAAAACCCTTAACCATCGCTCTGATGAAAGTATCACGAATTAGTTTACCCCTTTCCAATATACAGACGCTTTCTGTCGCTTCTATAGCAGACGACGTTTGAAAACATTTTGGCAATATAAGAAATTGCTCATCATGAGCAATTTCTCTTCTTGTCACAATGTTTTCATTTTTTTTCAATTATCATACTTACATTTATAAGTAGGTTTGTTTTTCACGTTTTTGCCTAGATATTTTCAAAGTGGCCTGCTTCAGATTTGATATATGTATGGGGATAAGGGTTCAACATTGAAGAAGTCAAGGAAGACGAAATATGTTTTTTGGTGGCACCCGGTTTTGGCGTCATATTGGTGAAGGGATTCACAAGTCGTACTTCAACTTGGTTCGAAGTATATATCGATATATCTTCTTTACCCCCCCTGTCCTACATGCAGAACCATTTCGACGTATCTACGCCGAGCTCCGGTAGCTCAGTCGGTAGCGACGCTGGCTGTCAATCCAGGGGTTGTGAGTTCGAATCCCGGCTCGGCCAACTTTCTTTCCGACGATTGACAAAAGTCAATGCGACATGCGTCATTCGTCTTCCACCAATGGGCTAAGTCTATGTGGAAAAGCAGCTAGTTGCTTGGGAAGACTATTGTGTGGAATACTGGTGTGAGAAAACCAGGAAATGCATGAGTATGTGAACTGGCCGCCATGACATAACTGAGAAATTGTTAAAAACGGCGTTAAACCCCAGTCAATCAATCAATTGACGCGTCTACAGCAGATGCCTTTTGAAAACACTGTGACAAAAGAAGAAACGGCTCAGCAGGAGCAATTTCTCATTTTGCAATAATGTGTACACAGCTACATTTACTCTTTTAGCGCAACAGGCAATATTGTTTCACCTGAAATCAGCATTGTTTGCCTTTTAGTTACCAAATGAGTCCAAAACTTTCATAAATTTAGAAATGGACACACCCGATTTTGAACATGGAAGAGTCTACTTTAAACAATTCGGCGCTGAAAGAGTTCAACTAATTAAACTCTTACTTTTGAAGATCCGTCACTTTTTTGCCAGAATGTTTTTAAAGGTCGTCTGCTGTAAATGCGTCGTATGTGGGGAATGAGTAATGTACATGTATGTCTATACAGGCGCACTTGAAGCTCCACTGTCGGAAAATACATAACGAACGTTTATCTTCTGAAGCAGCTCAAAAAGAAAAAGGAAACAATGGCTTTACGAACAGATACCCTCGTTTCTCACAATGATTCTGTTTTATTGCAAGTTTCTTAAAAAATAATTTGACACTTCTTCCTAAAGTGTTTTTGTTCGCCTAATCTGACGCGTCAACTAGTTATACTAACTATCTAGTTTTAACTATTCATTTAATTTTAATCCTACATGTAAATGAATTTTAAAAAAAATATTAAATTCCAAAATCCCTAATTCTCATTGGAAGATGACTGCACTTATTGCATTAATTGACAATACCTGACAATAATTGCTATCATATTGTTCATACAAATGACATTTTAAGAAATGTTACCAATGTATGACTTATAATGAATGCATTGACAATCTATACAACTAATAATACAAAAAGAGCCATATCTGTTGATTCGAACCCGGGACGTATTGAAAACGCAATCGCTGCTCACAAACTGTTACAATAAAAAAATAAGCTATATTCGTATTGCTCTTTCTGTGCAGTTGATATACACCATTAACCCTTTTCCTCATATAGACGCTTTCTGACGCCTCTGTGTTAGACGGATTTTTGAAAACATAGTGACAAAAGAAGAAATTGCTCTTAAAAAACCGATTAATTTCACCTTTTGCCACAATTTTTTCCACTTTCAATCATAGGTTAGCCATTCAATTATAGAGATTTTCTTTTTTTTGACAAAATATATTCAAAGTCGTCTGCTGCAGAATTGTCGTATGAGGGAGAGGGTTAAAGGTAACAGGTATGACAAGCAAAGAGCCAAGGGTTGATTTAAAATTTATACGTATAAAGCGGCGATTTCAAGAGCGATTATTGATAGCAATATATTTGTGTCAAAACGTCTCAAGCGGATGAAAGTGTAACTATAATAGATGGTGAATTGAACCATGTCATGTAAATGTTCGATCTCGGAACATGGCGACCTGCTGACATCCAGATCCACCCGTGCCTCAATGTAGTCTGATCAAGACCTTCTCTTTTGGTAGCCTAATCGTAGACCAATCCGGGAATTCAGTTAAGAACGTTTTATACCAAAAACTAAAGTATATAATGTTATCGTAATTCCCATTAATTGTAAATCTGCCGAAGGGTTGTTTTTGTGTAACGTGGTTCGATTATTGATATCAATTTATTACTGGCCTTGTCATGATAAAATTGGGTTTAGACTTGTTTTAATTTGTTTCATTGGTGTTTTGCGCCGCTTTCAACATTATTTCAGTTATATTACGGCGACAGTTCACTTATTCACGATCCCTTGGTAAACAAACCAGTACTAGGCTAGAAAAAAATGTGCCTTACCCAATTGCACTCCACCATGACCGTCGTGCCGCGACTGGGGGTCGAACCCGGGACACCCGGTTTCAAATCCCCGACGCTAACTACTCGACCACGGCGGATTCTCCTCTTAGACCTTAGTTAGACTTGTACCCTGTCAGATGTAGAATTCTGTGGTGTCCACACATTCTAATGAAAAGAAATACCTGTTCAATGCATGTTTTCGAACGTTCATGCACATACATCAAATATATAGCAGACGACTTTGAAAACATAATATCTCAAGGAAAATATGGAAACAATCTCTACAATTAAATGGGTAACTGTTGGAAAGAAAAAACAGATGAAAACATTGTAGCAAAAGGAAAATATCATAACTATCATGACATTATGTCATACAGCTAGCTATTGGTCAATCAGACGTGCAATAATAAAGCAAATTGGAGGCTCACAGTATGCTGTAGTTCTCACGACTTAGCTGTAGTTTGATTGGTTGATTGACTGCCGTTAGGTAACGTTATATTTCACTAAACGCACTGCTGGATTTAGACTTAACCCTCTCCCACCTACAGCAAACCTGCAGCAGACGACTTTGAAAATATCATCTAAAAAATATAGAAAAATCTCTATAAGTAAGTAAGAAAGTAATATTTTATTATAGTGACATGTGTACATATTTTACAAATATAAACATCAAACAATATAAACACCCGGCCGCGTAGGGCCTATAAGTCAATTTTGATAAACAATATTTACAGATATTTACTCTATAATTGTAGGTATAATTACTGAAAAAAGTTGAAAACATTGTGTCAAAAAGGAGAAATTGCTCGTTTAGAGCAATTTCTCCTTTTGTCACATTGTTTTTAAAAATCGTCTACTGCAGATGCGTCAAAATACGGGTTAATTACCCCTTTACAACATACAGGCGCTTTCTGACGAATTATCAGTAGACGACTTTTGAACACAGACACTTGAATGATATATACAAAGCAAGTATTAGTTGACAAAGAGATTTTCTTTCATCAAACAGTTCACCTTTTCCTTGTAACGCCATTTGAAATATTTTAATGATAACACGAAAACGCTCGAGACAGGCTGGTCGTCAATTTCGCTGTAGCAAGTGGTCAAAGTGGATTGTAAGCTACAAGGGCTTCTTTACAAGAACTTGGAGATGAATGAAAACGTGTTATTTGGATATATGCTTCTATTAAAAAGCACGAATAAGCCACGACCGAACTTGAGTAGTATATACGCGTGCGGGATTAGAAACCGAATGGGTTCGACTCGCTTGCGGTGGTGATCATCGCATTCCATAAACCGTTTTCCACTGATCAGGGTTGGGGGTTAGCATTACGAGGGACGGACTGGTGTTCGGATAAATGGACCGGTAGTACTGGTCACATACCCAGGAAACCCCGTGACATAATTGAAACATTGTTGAAAGTGGCGTAAAACACCAAACAATTAAACAAACAAACTGTTGTCGTTCGTCGGAAAGACCAATAGAAAGACAGCTGTCCTCGTAACCTTTTTGATTATCGCGGAACGGACTAGGTGAAACAATTGAGCCGTCCCGCGAGAATACCGACATTGTAGACAATGCGTAAAGTATCGACCCTGATCAGCTAAAGCATGCCGCGCAGGCTAACCCGGACAGACACTTTTCGCTTCCTATGGATTTTCTGTTTCGGGAATCATTACTCTTTACCTCTATTACCCTGATACGGAATGTGTCGGACCGGATTAGCATGCGCGGACTGCACAGGCTGATCTGGGTCGATACATTACGCAGAGTCCATAATGTTGGTTTTCTCGTGGGACGGTTCACATGGGGAAGCAATCAGGGAAAGATATATATTTACCAAAACATACTTAACGAAAGTTATGTCCAAAACATAAATAAACTGTCTTCAACTCTTCTTAACTACACAATATTATGAAAAATATCTGGAATTTTAGATAAAGTTGTTTGACTTTTGACAAGTCAGAAAATATTGCTATCAAAGTTAAAATGTTTCATTACTGACAATTTCTCCTTTTCCAACACTGTTTTTCCGAATATCTCTACTGCATTGGTACTTTAATCGGCCTTTATCAAGGGAAAGTGTTATCCCTTTTTCACATATAAATTCTTTCTGACAACTCTGCAACACACTTTTGAAAACCGTATGGCTGAAGAGGAAATTGCTAATGACGTGCAATTTATTCTTTTACCTTAATATTTTCAAAAGATTATACTAAAATAAATCTTATTTATAGAAGTATTCCATATCTTTGACTTAAAGTTTTCAAAATCGTCTGCTGCAGATTCGTTGTACGTAGGAAAGGGTTAAATGACAAGCGGGTATATATATACTCTCCCTGTTTACCCGCGTATGTCAGCAATGTTAGACAGTCGATACTCTCGTAACAGGAAACTCTCCGATAAAGGAGGCGACGTCTGGCCGCTCATGACGTGAGGAATAGGTTAATTTCACATCTAATATGGCAACCGGAGTGTCATTTGTTTTTCGGGTGAAGTTAATGGCGTGCGACATAAATCCACAACTCATATTTATTTGTCTGAACGGGACAAACAGACTGAGGGGCTCTATCACCCAGCGAGTTATCATTTTATAGTGTATCTAGTCGTTATACCAGAGACCGCCACGGTCCTGTAGTGGGTAAAGCGTCCGTCTCGGGTCCGAGAGGTCGCCGGTTAGATCCTCTACCAGGTCATACCAAACAAACTTAAAAATGGAAGTAATGGCTTTCCGACCATGGCGCTCAATATTGTGGGGTTACCATTACGACTGATTCGCTGGAGTCAGGATACATGGACAAGTATTACTGATTATTAACCCTGGAAGCGCCGTGTTGTAACTGGACAATTGTTCAAAGCGGCGTAAAACACCATGCAAACAAACAAACGTTATAACAGAGATGTGTTCATTTACGCCTAACGGTGTGGGTAACCACAAAGTATTTATTAGTTAAAAATCTGCAATTAGACTTATCAACTAGCAACCTGTAGGCTAATAAAGTGCTATAAAAGTCCATTTCATTATGATTAACAGAAGACTTTATTTAGATACTGGATCCGAATTGATCGCAAATTCCCAAAAGCTCGTATTGGAACACAGCTTCTATAATTCTTCGTGTTTTGGATCTGTAATATTCGGCGATTGGTTCGACAGGCTTCCTGAAGAGAAACGTGAAGACCACCTGTTAACAAAGAGCATATTGTTCTTTTCCCATGGATGGTCTTTAAACACAGGTTTAACTGTAGTTCGGAGTATTTGGTTAATTAAGAATACACATACGTCTTAGATTATTTGCTGTATCTTATGTCTAAAAATATACCTGGTTTCCTATTAAACCAACACATAACACCATCTCTACATATCAGTTGATTTTGAAAAAGTCGAGGCAAATCTATGGTTAATCTTTATACAAGTACAGTCGATCCTGTGCTAAAGACCACCTTGGAATAGCAATTCACTGTCAAGAGCGACCTTACGTTAAGTTTCCCAAATACTCATTTTCTGTATAAATGACACTGCAAGGAAATACCACATGTGAATAGAGACCAGGTTGTTCACTACCCATGGGTGGTCTTTAAACTCAGGTTTGACTGATTTTCTATTAATGCTACAATGTTTTCCAATGGCGTCTGCAGAGGAGTCGTCATGTTGGTATGGGTGGATCCTGTCTAACGTAAAAGGGGCAAGCTGCTGCTTCAGATAAGTTTTAACATTATCCCACATACAACCATCAATGGGCGACTTTGAGAACATGAACAAAAACATGAACACTCTCTATAATCGAATGGGTAACTATTGAATACAGTTGAAAACATTGTAGCAAAAAACAGAAAATCAGTAAAACCTGAGTTTAAAGACCACCCATAGGTAGTGAACAACCTGGTCTCTATTCACATGAGGTCTGAACTTGCAGGGTCATTTATACAGAAAATGAGTATTTGGGAAACTTAACGTTGTTCACGATCAGAAATTTCTCCTTTTGCCACACTGTTTATAAAAGTCATCTGTGCAGAGGCATTAGACAGCGTCTGTATATGGGAAATACTTTTTTATGAAATAGTCTCATACAATTAGACCTCTTTCCTTTGTCATAAAATAGAAAAAAATATTACTAAATGTTGAAAGATACAAACCCTCCTTAGGGCCCAGGATTGCGGGGTAAGCATAACGCCTGACTCGATGGTGTCAGTATAAATAGACACGAAACACTGGTAACTTACCCAGGAAATACCGTGATATAGTTGACAAATTGTTGAGAGCGGCGTAAAACACCATGCAAACAAACGAATCATTGACAATGAACATTGTGAAAAAAAAGCTCATATGTGTCCTTACAACTCTTCAACCATTTCCCACTTATAAACACCTTTAGACGCATCTGGAACGGAAAGAACTTGTGACAAAAGGAGAAACAACTATAACGTCTACCTGAAATGGTATTGGAGAGTCGTGTCAGACATCAAAATATAGCAACCGATTTAAATTCTAACTAATTCCAATGGACACATTTCTCATTTCCCAACAATTCTTTAAAATTTAAAAGTCGTTTATTGATAAGGAATGAACGGACGTATGTATAAGGATTTGTTTAACCCTTTCCCATCTTTAGACGATACTTCTGCAGCAGACGACTTTTTAAAACATTGTAAGAAAAGGAAAACATGCTGATAACGAGTAATTTCTCCGTTTGCCACAATGTTTTCAAAAGTCGTCTGCTGCAGAGGCGTCTGAAAGCGTCAGTATGTTTGGAAAGGGTAAACCATGCCTATCATTGACCATAGTGAACCTATCCACTTTAAGGGCTATTGCGACACGGTTTTTATCTCTTTGAAATGGTCATTTTAAAGCTCTCCTCAAAACAATCAAAGAAATTCGCGATTAAATGACATTAATAAATAGCCATTTGGTATGAAGACATTTAAACCGGGTCGATCAAGAACATGCCTCCAGAAGAATTACCCGATTAATCGATTAATCCAGATTTCCCACATACAACACATCTGCAGCAGACGAATTTGAAAACATCTTGGCAAAGAAACGTAAAATTTCAATGAATAATAGTATACTGATATCAATCAGTTGCAAAGATAGTGGCAAAAGGAGAAATTTCTCATTATAAACAATTTCTCCTTTTGTAACAATGTTTTCAAAAGACGTTTACTCCATAGGCATCAGGACGCGTCTGTATGTAGGAGAGGATAATATAACATTTGGAAATATTCAAATTAGGATTTAAAAAAAATCTAGTGTCAGACGTCGTTCCTGCATAGGAACATTATACTTACATGTCTATAAATAAATAGTTGTGCGTCGTTTCGAACATAGTTATTGACATGGCTGATATTGCTGATTGCTGATTACTGATTGCTGATTGCAGACTTCAGTTCTTATTTCCAACGTCGTTTTTCGACAAGAACGTTCAGAGTTTAGTTAAGATATTTAAATTGCATCCTGGAAAATAATACTTTTAAACAACATGTGCAATAAATGAAGGCAAAAAACCAGTCTGAGCTTTTGTACAATCTGGGATGACAGATATCTGTCATCCCAGGTACAATCAATACTTTTTCGCAACTCACTTATTGACTTATTTATGGCTGCTTATGTAGGCCTATGCAGGAAAATATCATTCAAATATGACGATTACAATTTAATTGCAGATTATATAAGTGAAACCTCTCTGCCCCCTTTCACTATTTAGTAACTCAACATAGACGAACACTCCTTTGAATGGCGCGTCCCATTTTTTAAAGACTTTTGAAGCATGATTCATACGTACTTGTGAGTTCAATCAGACTGTTTATTTCTGAACATCTACATTCTTATAATTCCGGCCAATCATTTATATCAATTTATTTTAGCCCGCTTTTTCTTTTGAATCGAGATTTCTCAATGCTTTAAAGCTGAGGATTGTGGGGATTCCATGATGAAAGGGTAGCAAATAATAACTATTACTTGAAAATGAGCCGTCCCGCGAGAAAACCAACATTGTGGACTCTGCGTAAAGTATCGACCCGGATCAGCCTCTTGTGGTTTTTCTGTTACAGGAATCATTACCCTATACCACTATCCCCCTGAGACGGAATATGTCGGCCCGGATCAGTATGCGCGGACTGCACAGGCTGTTCTGGGTCGATACATTACGCAGAGGCTCTAATGTTGGTTTTATTGCGGGACGGCTCAAATATGTAGTTGAATTCTTTTTAAATCGATATAAAACAGTGTTTTTTGTAATCAAGTTATCTGATGTTAATCAAGATTTTTACACCAATTGTAAATAAGTCTTTAAAACTTAGATGATATCTTTCGGGGTTCTTCGTCATAGAAACTCGCCATGATCTCGAAGTATTGAACATTACTAGAGCGTAGGGCCTATGTCATGAAGCAACGTTTTTTTTGTATGAACGCTTTAAACATATTTTATATATATTACGTCTTTTTCTTAATAATTTACTTGTACTACTTTATCCTGGCACGAGGGAGTCAGTCGTAATGCTAACCCCGCAACCCTGAGCGCCAAGGAGTTAAAGCCATTATTTTATTTTATCATGTCTTTAATGACTCTGCCGGGATTCTAACCCGCGAATATCTATCGCGGACTCTCTATCGCTACACAACGGAGGCGGTCATGTAGTTATGACGGGGGCTGTCCATCAGGGATACTGAGTTCAACTCCCGGCTCTGTATTTCGTTCTTTGCAATAGGTCCAGCCTGTGTTTAAAGACCACCCGTTGGAAGAGAACAATCTGGTCTTCGTTCACAGGTGGTCTTTAGTTACAGGTTCATTTATGCAGAAAATGAATAATTGGAAAATTAAATATGTTGCTGCTATAGACAGGGAATTGCTAACCAAAGGCTGTCTTGAGCACAGGTTTTACTGTATATTCCAAAAAAATACGTGTCCAGGATCATGCGTCTTTTATCAATCGATTTAAATATACGCCAACTGTGAGTGGCGAGTCGGTTTTCCGTTTATGTTATTCGATTTAAAATAGCTAGTTATTTAAGTATAATGTGTGTGAATGTAGCGACTGGTCAAGAACTATGCAATAATGTTGTATCGACGAACGCTTGGATTGTGTCAGAGAGCCAAGGAATCGTATGATGCGGGATATGACTGGTACTGGTCTGTGGTAACGATGTGAACTCTGTAAGTTAAATAAAATACTGAACAAGCGCATCTTTTATTAACGACTTTCCGACCCATTCACTTGCGGGCGATAGTGATGATGATGATGACGATGATGCTGAGTAGGAAATTGAATGCTTTAATGTGCATATTCTAAATATATATACATTCATTTCCTCTGTACATATTTGGTTTAAAAGCTTTTTTTATTTACATTAAAACATATAATATCAAAAGAAGCATTGGACATGAAACGTCTCTTCTTCTTCTTGGTTGAGGTTGTTTACCCTCGAACTCGGCATTAATGACATTTGGCGAGCAGAAGAAACTTCTCATTCATTTATTTAAGCGAGAAACCGTTTATAAATGACAAGGTTTTCTATCAGCCATTATAAATACCCCATCAGATCCTGACAGATGGGTTTTCAATTTGCCAGTATCAGCGGTTAGTCACCGTCCTATCACGATAGTCTCTTGAAACGCTAATCAGTAAATAAGCATAGAATAATGTACGAGCACTTTCTCTAAACTTTAATTGTTCCCATTTGACAGTGGGCTTACGCTGGCGCCCCACGGTAGCTTCGACCCAGGTATTTGACAGTCAGGGATGATCCCCGCCGGGTTAAAACGGGTCACGTGTTAAATACATCTAGGATTGTCTGAGAATGAAGTGCCCTTACCCTTTTCTACTCTTTTTTCACATGCAGACCAATTCGGAGGCAACAATCTTTAGCATGGGACTTTTAAAACTATTGTTGCAAAAGGATAAAAAGTCTATAATGAGAAATTTCTCCTTTTGCAACAAAATCTATTCAATAATTATGTGGTTTTTTTTATAGATATTTTATATTTTTTAGTCTTGATGTTTTCAAAGGCGTCAGTTACATATGTTTTTATTGGTAGAAAAAGGTCGACCACATTAGTAGTTTTAGAAGCTTTTCAAATTGAGAATGTCATGGGTATACACACAACAATACTTAAGGCAAATGCATTGGCTTAACTACATTCCCACATACAAGAAATCAGAAAGAAATGTGGCAAAAGGAGAAATTGCTCGTGTTTGAGCAATTTCTTCTTTTGTCACTATGTTTTCAAAAAGCCGTCTGCTGCAGAGGCGTCAAAAATCGTCTATATGAGGGAAAGGCTTAAATCTTTACATACAAGAAATCTGCAGCAGACGAATTCGAACATATTTTGTCAAAAAAAAGAAAATCTTTTATAATTGAATGGATAACCTATGAGAGAAAATGGCTCGTTTTGAGCAATTTCTTCTTTTGTCACTTTGTTTTCATAAATCCGTCTGCTGCAGAGGCGTCAAAAAGCGTCTATATGAGTTAAAGGCTTAACTCTTTTTCCCCACATACAAGAAATCTGCAGCAGACGACTTTGAACATATTTTTTCAAAAAATAAGAAAATCTCTATAATTGAATGGATAACCTATGACTTAAAGTGGAAAACATTATGGAAAAACGAGAAATTGCTCGTTTTGAGCAATTTCTTCTTTTGTCACTATTTTTTCAAAAAGCCGTCTGCTGCAGGGGCGTCAAAAGGCGTCTATATGAGGGAAAGGCTTAACCTTTTTTCCCACATCCAAGAAATCTGCAGCAGACGAATTTGAACATATTTTTTCAAGACAAATTATCTATAATTGAATGGCTAACCTATGACTTTAATTGGAAAATATTGTGGCAAAAGGGGAAATTGCTCGTTTTAAGCAATTTGTTCTTTTGTCACTATGTTTTCAGAAAGCTGCAGAAGCGTCAAAAGGCGTCTATATGAGGGAAAGGGTTAACTCTTTTCCCACGCACAAGAAATCTGCAGCAGACGAATTTGAAAACATTTAGACAAGAATTTGAAAAATCTATTTTGAATGAAATGATTTTTGTTGAATAGAGTTGAAAACATTATGAGCAAAGTCTACTATTGCCGTTATATTTTACAAATGACGTCTGCTCCAGATGCTTCTTTTAGTGGGAAAGTGTGATGCACTAGTTACAGCATTGGCTTAACAAGTCTTGATTAATTGATTGATTTGGATTTAAAGCCGTTTTCATCAATTTTTCAGTCATATGACGGCTGGCAGTTCACCTACTCATGTGTTTCCTTGCTGACTACCTCACACACGTACTCCACACAACAGTATTTCCAAGCAACTGGCTGCTTTTCTACATAGACTGTTAGCCCATTGGTGAAAGACGAATGATGTTCGTCACAGTGACTGTTGTAAGACGTCGGAAAGAATGTTGGCCGAGCTGGGGGTTGTACGCGACTTGAAGCAATTGGCTCCAATAATGAAAATCAACCTTTGTCTACACATTTGTGATGTCTAATGAGGGACATTAATGATAATTATATTATCTCCCTTGTCAGATAAAGACCAAGGTAGACCAAGTAGTTGGTAGGTCCTTTTAGTTGGAATCTTTGTCTTTATCGCTATTTTGCAATGAGATATTGCAATTACTCTGTACACATTAATCATAAATGTGTTAATCAAAGTGATGATTCAAAAGAGAACATTTACATAGCAGTGTTTAAAGCAAACAAATGTGGAATTACTAGTCAATCTAATAACAGTTGGCCAAGAAAATGCAATTATAAGTGCACCATCCAGTGCAAAGAAACCAATGATAAAAACAAAGGAAACCAAATGATAGGACCTAGCTAGATGTAGAGAGTATTAAAGGGAGATAACTGACCGATGTCTCCAATTCGCAATCATACCATTCTTCATCCATGCCGGATAACGTCACAAATTGTGTGCATGGTGTTTTACGCCGCTTTCAACAATTGTCAGTTATATCACGGCGTTTCCTGGGTCAGTTATATCACGGCGTTTCCTGGGTCAGTTATATCACGGCGTTTCCTGAGTCAGTTATATCACGGCGTTTCCTGAGTCAGTTATATCACGGCGTTTCCTGAGTCAGTTATATCACGGCGTTTCCTGGGTCAGTTATATCACGGCGTTTCCTGGGTCGGTTATATCACGGCGTTTCCTGGGTCAGTTATATCACGGCGTTTCCTGGGTCAGTTATATCACGGCGTTTCCTGGGTCAGTTATATCACGGCGTTTCCTGGGTCAGTTATATCACGGCGTTTCCTGGGTCAGTTATATCACGGCGTTTCCTGGGTCAGTTATCAGTACTACATTTATCCTGACTCCAGCGATTCAGTCGTTATGTTAGTCCCACAATTCCGGGCGCCAAGGAATGAAAGACATTACTACCATTCTTAAAGTATTTGATATGACACGGCCGGGTTTTGAGCTGAAATACTTTTGAAAGCAAAACTAGACACATTTCGAATAAATATATGAGTTGATCTGCCAAAATCAAGAGTAGCGTAATTATTACACGTTAATATAAGGCTATGTCTATGCCTCTATTGCTCAAATGGACACTGCTTTACAGAAGTTTCTTAACACACATTATTAGAATAATTGGCAAACGATGCAGTTCCAGATCAGATTGAGTGGATGTGCTGACACATCTCGATCTGAATTCGTCCTAAAAGCGTCTAGTTTTGCTTGTAAATGATGCTGTTACGAATGTCATGATTGAACAAATGTTGTTCGAGGCAAGATTCGACCTCACGTCTTATGGATAGAGGGCCGTTTGTTAATCGACCCGATTTCCGGAGCTCGACATATGCTTCTTTAACCCTTTCCCTCATATAGACGCTTTCTGACGCCTCTGCAGCAGACGGCTTTTTTAAAACATAGTGACAAAAGGAGAAATTGCACAAAACGTGCAATTTCTCCTTTTGGCACAATGTTTTCCACTTATTGTCATAGGTTATCCATTCAAATATGGAGATTTGTCTATGTTTTGACAAAATACGTTCAAAGTCGTCTGCTGCAGAATTGTCGTATGAGGGAAAGGGTTAACTTGTCATGGTTTTTAGGGTCGTCTGCTTTGAAAATCGTTTAAATCTAATAATGTTTCCTGGAGACAGTGTTGGAAATATTGTCTCAAAAGGAGAACTCGAATGTTTTGAGGAAATTCCTCTTTTACTACAAAGTTTTCAAATATCGCCAAATTCAGAAGTTTCGTAGGTCTGAAAGCCGAAATCAGGGGAAGGGATAAATGCATTTAACATCAGAATTCTGCGGTCTTTATGGCGAATAGGCAGGCAAGGGTTTTACCTCCAAGATAAATGTGACGTTTGGAGAGGCTCGCTGTCTCTATTAACAATGGACTCCTATATATTAAACCGACGCTCGCACTTGGAGTCGTTTTCCGACAAAATGGGGCATTTACGTGGCATATCACATTTCAAATGATTATAATAAAAACATGTAATTCTGGAAGACAGATTTACATGCAGAACATATAAATCAATAAATTATGATACATTTGATATTGTTAACTTAATCATTTTTTTTCAAGTTATAAATGTTATTATTTCTTGATCCGAAAGCGTTCTTAATTATATTTTACCAAATCAAACAACATTTTCAGATTGTTCTTTTTTCAACAGTTAATATAACCATTTCATGCAGAGAGACACGTATAACGTAAATTGTCCTTATTAGTTAGTAAGTTAATGTTTTACTATTTTGACATATTTATGTTATACATTCATAATTTAACAATGCTTACATTGATAATTTACACTCATAATTTACATGTGCCTATAAGTCACCAAAGATGTTCTCTTAGATGCTCAAGCCACAAACTTAACGTAGAACTTGGTCGTCATTTTAATATTGAAAGGGAAAATCGAATTTGTGTTTATTGCTTTATGCAAAAAGATGCCTTGATGATCGAGGATGTTTTTATTTGTGAAAAGTTTAAGATTATAAGAGATTTGTATCTTAATACGTGGTTTAATGCTTTACCAAATTTCAGAATTATTATTGTCTTTTTCAAACTGATAATCCATAAGTTATTAAAAATATAGCTCTTTATGTCTCAAAGCTTTTTGCTGAAATTTGATTGTGCACATTACTACATTGTAAGTTGAATGTAATATACTATGTATGTGTTGTGGGCCGGAGGCCTAATTGCGCAAATAAAACTATTGTATTGTATTTTATCATACACATATACATAAAATATAAACAAAAAACGTAAGCGGAAAGTCAATTATTCTTATAAATCGATCTATAAATGTTTTCAAAATTAATTAATTGCAGCAGTTATATATTTAACGTACTGATGGGCCAAGCATTGTTCATGTTGTTTCATAGAACAGCACTTCGGTATCTCTTTGTTTGTTTAACCCGTTCCTATCTATAGACGCATTCTGGCGCATCTACATCAGTCGTTTTTTTAAAACATCGTGACAGAAGGAGAAATTGCTCCGAGCAATTTCTCCATTTGCCACAATGTTTTCAACTTTTATCAGTAATAATACATACAATTATAGAGATTTTTCATATTTTTGAGTAGACAGTTTCAAAGTCGTAAGGTCTAAAACTCATCTTTGCTATTTATTTAAATATAATCCTAAGCTGAATAAGAAAATGCTAACATTTTACTAGTACATCAGTTTGTTTCTTTCTCTGGTACCAGTCAATCAATCGTGTGAAGCCATGAGTATCAACACATGCAATGATATGAGCCGTTCCACGAGAACACACACATAATGGTCTCTGCGTAATGTATCGACCCACATCAGCCTGCGCAGCCCGCGCAGGCTAATCCGGGCCGACCCATTCCGTCTCAGGGGGATAGAGGTATGGAGTAATCATTCGTGAAACAGAAAATCCACAGGTGACGAAAAGTTCCTATCCGGGTTATCCTGCGCGGCATGCTTAGGCTGATCCGGGTCGATACTTTACGCAGAGTCCAACATGTTGGTTTTCTCGCGTAACGGCTCATATTCTTAACTCTGTAGCTTTTTAATATGTGTAATAATATTTAATCTGTGTTTGTTACTTTATAATGATCGGCTCGGTGGTGTAGTGGATGAGGAAGGGGTCAGGTTCGATCCCGGCCAGGTCAAACCATATGCTTTAAAATGGTAGTAATGGCTGCACTCCTTAGAGCTCAGGGTTGCGGAGTTAGCATTACGACTGACTAGCTGGTGTCAGCATAAATGGACCATAAGTAGTAGTAACGTACCCAGAAAACAACCAATCAATCAATGTTTACTGAATAATGCATGTGGATTTTTTCATGTACATTAGACGTTGCTTATTCGACAAATTGTTTAACTATAACGGATTTGATATTCGATGTATTGATATTACCCTCTTATTACAAATTCTTATCCCGAATAAGCGTTGATTTGTTTTATTTTAACGCACTTTGTTGTTATATTGATTAATGAATTTATATGGATTTTTTAATTGATTTTAGTCTCTTATAAAACTTTAATACGGGTAAACAAAGCGTCGGCCGTAGGTAATGTGTATGAACTTTGCTATACCATGTATCCAAACATAGTTTCCTGACAATATTTTCTCTGGTGCAGTCCGATAATGTTTTGAATGCAAAGTAAATTTCAAAACAAAAAATATTTCTTAAGCAATTAATTAAATTAGATAATACCTACTCGACAAAGGTATGAACACAAGGAATCTGATGTGATAATTTGCGTTTAATTACGCTTGTTTTCTGTTTTTAAAATGAGAAAAAAAACACCACCTGATTTGACCGGATGTCATAAAATCCAAATTTCTACAATTGGAACACCTCGGCTGCATGATTAGCATTCATCACAGAGGAGTTCGGATTGTAAATTGCTATTCTATTAATGTAACGCAAATGATGAATAAAGACCATAAAGGAAAATAACATAAATGGTAGGAAAGGATAGTTTGACTGGTCACAAATATAGTTCCATAAATTATGGATTTTTTTTCATTGTAAGTACTTTATGAACGGCAAGTCAATTATGTTGTGTACCTATAATAATCTTTTCATGGATTTAATATCTTGGCAATATTTTATAGCATACTATATGCTTTAAACAGATTATGAGTTTTAGTGTATTTGCATAGGACGGTAGGACTGGTAAAATAACTTATAAAAAATAACTCTATGAGATCATGATAACCGGCATCGCCATTCAGATTTGTTTGTTTACCCGAAATAGTTAGCATCTATAATCATATTAAATAGTATATAATATGTTTCAAATTTAAAACGTGTAGATCGTGTTTTATCGAAAGGCGGTATTCCGTTATTGTTACGGATCAAATCGGAACAAATTTAGGGCGGAAACAGCATGACATGTATGTTCCGTCCCGAATAAACAAATCGTTCTCTGGAACGGAACATCGTATTTACCCGGCACACTAAACATATATACATGTCAGACTTGGTTCTTTTCTTTAGACTTTCTAGAGAAACAGAAATAATTAAATCAAATTAAAAAATCGCTTCATTTAGATATTTCTATGTTAAGACATTTTGAGCGGCGCTCTGCGATAACAAACATTAAGGCTTTTGCGACCATTGTAGACCCGGATCAGTCAGCGTATCGGCGCAGTCTGAGCAGACTCTCTTACTACACAAACATTAGCCGGTTTGGATTTTACATAAAATATAACGCAATACTATCAATAATATGCAGGGAATATTATACAGTATATGGCTTTGTATTGTACTACGAGGCGGTTGGAAATATTGATACCTCGCGAGACCTAAGGGCGAGAGAGATGTCAATTTGCCCACTTTAAGTTTGCAATTTATTCCTGCTTTGTTATTTTACAAAAGTTCGTTTTTAGTGTTTAGTGAGTCGCACAATGGTTACATTGGACTTCATTGTCGTGATCGCGAACCTAATGTTTAAGAAACCCGCTTGCCTCAGAGAAAGATGTATGTGGTCTGCACGAGGGGAAAGATTGATCTACTACCAAGTTATTTAGAACGCTTAATAGAGATGATTAGGACTATTTTGTAGAACTATTTGAGGATGGTCATACATTTTCTTCTTATGCTTTACCCGTGCTCACATACAACAAATATACAGAAGGCGAGTTTAAAAACACAGAGGACAAATATATAGAATATGTTTTATAAATGAAAGATATC
The DNA here is from genome assembly GCA_031761405.1 of Serripes groenlandicus. Lineage (NCBI taxonomy): Eukaryota > Metazoa > Mollusca > Bivalvia > Cardiida > Cardiidae > Serripes > Serripes groenlandicus. The sequence continues at coordinate 130,179 of JASEVX010000023.1, read as the reverse complement.
GATATTGAATAGTGTTGAAACTTGGAGAAATTTCATTGTATGAGCAATGTTTAGTTTCCCCACGTTATTTACCAATGGCGTCAGCTGAGGTTACATCAAAATCCAAATAGCATATAGGGAAGGGTTAAGGATAAATAGGGTGTATCAATTAATATTTTGACCCCAATGTGATGTCGGTTTCCGTTTTAAGCAGTCGAGAGATAGAAATAGCAATGTTTCTAAAAGAACAACAATGCCTTTCGTTGGATTACTTTCCTGGGTCAAGTATAAAATTATCAATGCAGCCACCGACACTCACGAAATTTTATTATTATCCAGGTCTTTATTTTCCTGTATCCATTTTTTCTCTCAAACGTATCAAATATGACAAAACATATCCACACACGATTGAACTACATCCAGTGCAAAGAGAATTTGTCACGTACTGGTACAACAAAGGCATATGCTACAGTTCGTACGATATTTTATATGTTATAAACATTTCTTATATATTCGTCGTAAATTCAATTTTAAAACAGATAACACAAAAATAACAACTCTGACACGACTTTGAAAAATTATAGACAACATATGGAACCTTTTACAAAAAATGAGCACGTTTTCCTCCACTGTTTTCAACAGTCATCTGCCGCGGATACGTCAAAATGCGGGTGTATGTGGGAAGGGGTTACAACAGTATGTCATTGATCCTTTAACAAATCTCCATTATCATATCTTACAGTGACGCGTTGAATACGTTTAAAATACCTTCCATTTCTAATCACATGAGCGCCGAGCCCCGGTAGCTTTGTCGGTATAGTGACGCAGGCTGTCTACCCCGGGGCTTGTGTAAAAGCAGCCAGTTGCTTGGTATTGTGTGGATTATTGGATATGACTGAAAAGTTGTTGAAAATGGCGTCAATCGATCTTACCACATGTACCATTCATAATTATGCTAGCTAAATAATCCTAATATTACACAGTATTATTCACATTCTAGTCCGCCGCGAGAGTTCGAGACCAGAGTTCCATACCCGGTCGACTCGACTTAACCCTTTCCCTCATATAGACATTTTCTGACGCCTCTGCAGCAGACAGCTTTTTGAAAACGTAGTGACAAAAGAAGAAATTGCACAAAACGTGCAATTTCTCCTTTTGCCACAATGTTTTCCACTTTTTGTCATAGGTTATCCATTCAATTATGGAGATTTTCTATGTTTTGACAAAATACGTTCAAAGTCGTCTGCTGCAGAATTGTCGTATGAGGGAAAGGGTTAAAATAATGAGAGTAGTGGGTTGCAGGAATGTGCACTGGTGTCAGGATAAGCTCATCATTTATTTTCTTTAGACTTTCTAGAGAAACAGAAATAATTAAATACAATCACTTCATTTATACATTCCTATGGTAAGTCTTTTGAGCGACGATCTGCGAAAACAAACGGTGTGGCTTTTACGACCATTGTAGATCCAGATCAGTCAGCGAATCCGTGCAGTCTTATCTGACTGGATCTTACCTAGAGAGCAGACTCTCTTACTACACAACCATTAGACAGTTTGGATTTTACATCAAATATAACGTAATGCTATCAATAATATATGCAGGGAATATTATATAATATATGGCTTTGTATTGTACTACAAGGTGCTTGGAAAAATATATATCAAGCGAGACCTAAGGTCGAGAGAGATGTACATTTTCCTACGCTTCGTGTAAGGAATACAAAGCCATATTACATGTAATATTTAATGACTAACTTACGAAAAGTGCAGAGCCATATCAGCTTTCGTGCGTTAGTTTAAACATATTCTATTGCCGAAAAATAACATGTAAATATTTAACAAAAAATATATATGTAGTTACAGTAATACAATTATATATATGCAAAAGGGTCTGTTGACTTGCAATCTATTAATGTCTTCTACTACAGAAGATGTTTATGTGAAGCAATTTCTACGTTTTGAAGACATTTTTCCGTTCCAGATTGGTATATATATATTTAGTTTTGTTCGACAATTACACGGGAAGACTCAAAATACAGTGTAAGAGTAATTAGTGAAGAAAATTAAAGAATTTGAAATAATATTTGAAAAGAATACATATACAAATAATCAAAAGTTGTGGTTAAATTAATATAGTATTAAGTTTGCAATCTATTCCCGCTTTATTATTTTACAAAGTTTGTTTCTAGTGTATTTTAGTTATTAAACTGTCGAAGAATATTTACCCATTTTGCAAAACATAAAATGGACTTCATTGCCGTGATCGCGAACCTAATGTTGAAGAAACCCGCTTGCCTCAGAGAAAGATGAGTTTGGTCTGCACGAGGAAAAGGATGGAAGTTATTTAGAACGCTTAAAAGAGATGCTTAAGTTATTTTGTTAAACTATTTGAGGATGGTCATACATTTTCTTCTTATACTTTACCCGTTCTCACATACAACAAATCTACAGAGGGCGAGTTTAAAAACACAGAGGAAAAATATATAGAATATGTTTTATAAATGAAAGATATAAATATTAAATAGCGTTGAAACAAATGTGGCACTTGAAGACATTTAACATTATGAGCAATGTTTAGTTTCCCCACGTTATTTACCAATGGCGTCTGCTGAGGTTACACAACAATCCATATATCATATAGGGAAGGGTTAAGGATAAATAGGGTGTATCAATTAATATTTTGACCCCAATGTGATGTCTGTTTCCGTTTTAAGCGGTCGAGAGATAGAAATAGCAATGTTTCCAAAAGAACAACAATGCCTTTCATTAGATTACTTTCCTGGGTCAAGTTTTAATGAGCCACCGACACTCACAAATATTATTATTCAGGTCTTTATTTTCCTGTATCAATTTTTTCTCTCAATTGTATCAAGTATGAAAAAACATATCCACACACGATTGAACTACATCCAGTGCAAAGAGACTTTGTCATGTACTCTTACAACATTGGGCACATGCTACATGTACATACAGTTCGTACGATTTTTTATATGTTAGTAACATTTCTTATATGTTCGTCGTAAATTCAATTTGTAAACAGATCACACACAAAAAACAACTCCGCAGTACATGACTTTTAAAAAGTATAGGCAATATATGGATTTTTTTTACAAAAACATTATGAGCACGTATTCCTTTTCCTCCACTGTTTTAAACAGTCATCTGCCGCAGATACGTCCAAATGCGGGTGCTTGTGGGAAAGGGTCACACTATTATGTCATTGATCCTTTAAAAAATCTCCATTATCATATCTTACAGTGACGCCTTGAATACATTTAAAATCCTTCCATTTCTAATTACATGAGCGCCGAGCTCCGGTAGCTCTGTCTTTATAGTGACGCAGGCTGTCTATATCGAGGTTTGTGTAAAAGCAGCCAGTTGCTTGCAAGTATATTGTGTGGATTATTGGATATGAATGAAAATGTGTTGAAAACGGCGTCATTCAATCAAATCAGTATTATTCACAGTCTGGTCCGCCGCGAGAGTTCGAGACCAGAGTTCCATACCCGGTCGCCTCGACTTAAAATAGTGAGAGTAGTGGGTGGCAGGAATATGCACTGGTGTCAGGATAAGCTTATCAGCATCTCTAATAAGTTACCCAGGATACGCCGTGATAGGACTGACATTCTATTGAATTAAGCCACAAATCAATCAAATACACATATGTGCCGTTCCAAGAGCAAACCAACATTATGGACTCTGCGTTATGTATCGATTTAGATCAGCCTGCGCAGTTGGCAAAGACTAATTCGGGCCGACATATTCCGTATAAGGGGGATAGGTTAATGATTCCTGTAACAGAAAATCCACAGGAGGGGAAGCGTGTCTTTCCGGATGAACCTGCGCGGCATGCTTAGGCTGATCCGGGTCGATACTTTACGCAATGTCCACAATGTTGGTTTGTTCGTGGATGGGCTCATATACATACGTGTTTTCGCTCATCTGATTGTCTGACCACACAAGTGGTATGGTGGTAAGAGCATCAGCTTATCATGTATTAACCCCTTTCCCACATACAACAAATCTGCAGCAGACGACTTTGAAAACATATAGGCAGCACTATTGAAAATCCACATAAATGAAGGTATAATTATTGAAAACATTCGAAAACATTGTAACAAAAGGAGAAATTTCTCGTTTTGAGCAATTTCTTCTTTTGTCGCGTTGTTTTCAAAAGTCTTCTGCTGCAGAGGCGTCAGAAAGCGTCTATATGTGGGGAAATGGTTTAAGACTTTAGAGCTGAAAGCGACGTCAATCACAAATCAACAAATCACACGAAAATTCACTATTTGACCATCAGTTACCTCTACATGTATATATGTTTCACCAACAGTGAGATGGAAATGTTTTATTTGACAAATATAATATCACATGTATGTTTAGCTATGTTTTGTTATGGGGACATTGGAGTAACTACTAATAAAGTCAATATGGGTTTAAATTACGGTACAAAATATAAAAAGGAACTTCAGATAGCATTATATATTTTTTTAATTTCTTCTTTTTTCATTTTTTTTTTAAACATTATAATAAATAAACTATTTTGCATAGATTGTCTGTTCGCGTTTCACTTTGTTTAATTGGAAGACATACATCAACTCTCATAAACAATATGTATATATATAAGACACTTTTGTTCAGTTTTATCTTCGCCCGCACTATTCATTGTTCATTCGCGAATCGTCAGGAAAATTCGCTGTACGTCTTCAATACATCGTCAATAATCACTGTCGATTTTATCGGTTTCACGTGCTGAGTAATTTTCTTGATACTGTGTACATATAACTTCCCCATAACTGAATCTGGGCGAAGCAGGGTTATGCTGTTGCTCTACAGAGGTGATTTTATTAAGAGGTTTGTGTTTTTGTCAGATACCGTTTTCGATGTGTTACACTGTACTATTAAACTTGTTTCTATTAAACGTTCGCCGGTTGCGGACGTATTTCGACGAAGTTAGAAACAAATTTGCACCATGAGAAATTGCTATGTTCCACAAACTATTCTGCTAATCTCGTATGCTCAATTCAGCATTAAGATATCTACAAATTAGGACCGTTTACCGGTTCCCGGTAAAAAAACAAAAAAACTCTTGTTTCCAGAGACGCCTGTTATTGTGGAAAAGTTTCAAGCGGCCCGCTTTCTTAACACTTTCCCACATACATACATGAAAGTATCATTATTGGATAGAGTTTAAAACATTGTAACAAAAGGAGAAATTTCTCATTTTGTCACAATTATTTCAAAAATCGCCTGCTGCTGAGACGTCAGGAAACGTCTATGTATGGCAAAGTGTTAACTCCATTCTGAATTATTTCCGACTCAAAGAATCAGGAATCAATAATACGATTATTACACACGAGGATTCTTTTCACTTTTTCGTAAATATTGAAGTCGGTCCGGTCCCACTGTTTATATCGCTGTACAAACGAGATTGAAGCTTCCTATGTATCACAAAATATGATATAAATCTCTGACATCACTACATTTCTTGGCCAACGTCTATGACGTCATCATTGTCATCGTTTTCATAGTCTGAGTTTAACTCGTCTTCAGAGACAAGCTGTTCTTTATCACTGTTGAGATTGTCAGCGGATGAATTTTCACCTGTTTTGTCTGGATTCGGAGATTCCTGAAAAAAAAACAGAAAAAGTAATTTAAATACGTGTTTGAATAAAAAAATATATCGACACAAAAATAATGATTGAATGAATGAATTAATTAATTAATGAATAAATGAAATTGATAAATGGATAAATAAATAAATGGAATTAATTAAATAAATGATAAATAAATAAATGAATTAAATAAGTAGATAACTAGATGAATAAATAAATGAATTTTTATAAATCACACTGGTGACTTTCTGGATAATTTATTCAATTACAAACACAATCACCAGCATCATTACTATTGTTTTTAACAGTATCATTTTATCATCATTATCATTATCATTTTTATTATTATTTTATCAATATCAGTATTTGTTAGTAGTACATGTAGTAGTATCGCGTTTGTTATATAAAACATATAACTACCTGCTTAAGTCGACGCCATTTTGCCCGTCTGTTCTGAAACCACGTTTTAACTTGTCGCTCCGTTAACTGTAAAGTCTTTGCAAGTCTTTTCCTTTCGGGTGGAGATAAATATTTCTGGGTTTCGAACTTCTTTTCCAAGTCGACTGTCTGGTCGTTTGAAAAACGGACCTGACCACCCTTTCGTTTTTGTATTGGTCGTGGTAGGAATGGGCTCCAGAAAAATGGACGGTTGTGGTAAACTGAAAATATAAATGAGATTAGGATTAGATATATAGATTTCAAAATGATATGCCTCTCAGTTGGCTATTGAGAAACAAAAGTGGGTTATTTCCTGATAAATTCATTTTTTTATAAAAACAACTAAGTTATCAAGTGATACTATTCACTGTTGCCCCCCTTGTCTGTATCCTGTCTATACATTCCATCAGTTAGTAAAATCATCACATTAACAAAATAGTTTGTGGTCTGCTGCAGAGGCATCAGAACACGTCTGTATGCGAGAAAGGAATTTCCATTTGGATCCATTGCATGATTACTTTAAGCACGTATAATCACTAAACTTGTCCCGCATACAGACGCATTCTGATGCCTCTGCAACATACTAATTTGGAAAACATTGTGGCAAAAGGAGAAATTGCTCATAATGAGCAATTTCACATTTTGCCACAATATTTTCAACAATAATTATACTTTCATTAATAGAGATTTGTTCATATTTGTGACCCGATGTTTTCAATGTTGCTTGCTGCAGCTTGGCTGTATGTATAGGAAAGGGGTTTAAGGTTGTTTTCTTCCTGGAGAGGGTTCTAGATAAAAAACAAAGCGGACATTTTTTCCCGTGTCGTGGGTCCACCCTTGACAGATGACTCATGAACGAACACTTAGTGAAGTAGTTATGAATGATTGCGCAGAAATTCGAGTCGGACCATGTGCATTAATTTCCTTTTCCGCACATAAAACAATACATGGCCAAGTGTCGCACTATGATCGGCCGACCCTTCTTAATACGGACCACGCCAGACGAAAAGGGACTCTAGAGGCATTTCCGGATTATTTTTTTTTCATTTTTTTCATTTTTGTACTTAAGAATAATACTGACGAGGTTATAATTACAGATTTTGTCTAGAAGTTAAATCCATGTTTACTCTGAATTTTGAGAGAATTAAGATGGTTGATTGACTGATTGATTGATTGATTGTTTGGTGTTTTAAGCCGCTTTTAAAATTGTTTTTAAATTATATCACAGTGTTTCCTTGTCAAGTCACCAGTACTACTGGTCCATTTATCCTGACACCAACCAGTCAGTCGTAATGTTAACCTCGCAACCATACCATTTTTCTTTTATAGAATTGATAGAAATGCTGATATGAGTCCTCGCTGTTCGCGGAGACAATGCGATGCCTTAATATAACTGAAAACATGCTAAAACACCATGAAAACAAACAATCAACAGGATAAAAAAAAAGAAGAGATAATCGTATGATTGAAAAATATTCTCGCTTTTATAACGGAAAATGGTAAACCCCTATCCCTCATACAAAGAATCTGCACCAGACACCTTGAACCCTTTCTCATGTTACACAAACATTTTGAAAACAGTGTGGCAATAAGGGGAATTGCTCAGTGTAACCGAAACGCAGTGTTTTCAATGGTGCAACATTATTGTATTGTCAGTATATGTAATATCTGTTATATGTTATATATTTGTTTATTGTATGGGCTCTAAATTTAGGTTGTTCCAGCAATATGTCACTTTAATTGATTGATGTCACACTACCATGTCGAGGGCTTGGTGTGAAACGGTTGTAACTAAAATTAGTATTTTTTTACCAAGTTTAATCACCTCGCCATAAAGTCTTTATAAGCGTTAAATCATTTTCTTGGTAAACAATGGAAAGTAAGGTGCCATTGCTCGTTCTTAGCAATGGCACCTTAATTTGCATTGTTTACAAAGGGGTCAAAATTGCCCCTAAACCAGGGTTTTAAAAATTAGGCTTTTAGTTACAACCGTTTCACGCCAAGCCCTCGATGTCTTTTGTTTGTATGGGATAATTTTATATGTTATATGTATATACGCCGGTGTCCTTAATGTACTGTAAATAAAACTGTAAAACTAAAATCCGTCATGATTCTTTTACAGTAACTGCTTGGTTATTCTATTGGTAAACTTGTTATCATGACAAAGTGGTTTCATATATTACACATTGTTGACCTGGATATCAAATTAAACAAAACAAAGTAATTCAGATTATATATATATATATATATATATATATATATCTATCAGTAAGGTCATTTAAAACGGTATATTAACGTCTTATGGTGTAAGGGAACGCCCGTGCAGGCCGAGATATACGTACAGTCTAATCATTTAAGCATTTAACACAAGGATATAGAGGTAGATATATATTGAATCAAAATGTAGAAGTGCAGTCCCTTTTAATCCTTACAATATCACATGTTGATGAAACAAGATCCCATTTTCACACTACGCTACGCAGAAACAAAAAATATCGTATTTCATAAAACATTACATAAAAAAACTTTACACTTAAGGTTAATTTTCCGGTCCCAGTAAGTGTGTTCTTTCATTGCCTGGCCAATCTAAGCGTTTACATATTAATTAGACAATAGACTCATGTGTAGTGTTAGTAATTATACGATTATTCATTGCTTTGTTTCGGAAGAGGCACTCTTGACGTTACGAGCGCCATCCTGTGAAACCACGGTAACAGAAAAAGGGGTCATCACAAAATACCTTTAATCTGTTCTCATAAAAAACCCGGTAACAGAAAAAGGTGTTATCAAAAAATGTCTTTAATCTGTTATCATTAAAATCCCGGTATCCGAAAAAGGGTTATCAAAAAAGATTTGTATTGTGTTATCACAAAACCCACGGTAAACGAAAAACGGGTAATCGAAAAAATTCTTTATTCTGTTATCACAAAAACCCCGGTAATCGAAAATAAGGTTGCCAAAATTATCTTTATTCTGTAAACACAAAAGAAACGGTAACAGAAATTGGGGTTATCAAACATATCTTTATATGTCATCACCCCTGCTAACCGGCAATGGGGTTATCAACAAAAAAATAATATTTATTATGCGATCATAAAACCTCGGTAACCGAATAAGGGGTTTATATTTGTTTTTATGTTATCACAAAACCGCCGGTAACCGAAATTGGGGTTATCACAAAAACAAAACGAGAGAGCCATCTGATGATACCTTACCCATTACCAGAGACATATACACACATGTGCTTATATAGTCTCTACCATTACTAGTTATTTTTAAAACTTTGTTCTTATCATTGTTCTGCTTACAGTCAATGGGACTCGTTTGCCCTTTCGAACTTACAGACACTTTCTGAAACCATTGCAGCAGACGAATTTTGAAAACATTGTGGCAAAAGCATAAATTAGCTTTTTTCAATAATTGTTCTTTCTGTTATAAAGATTTTTCCATGTTTTAATTAAATGATTTTTAAAAAGTCGTCTGCTGTAAATTTGTTGTCTGTGGGAAAGGGTTAAGTCTAATATTGATCTACACGATTGATTTTGAGTAAGAAAACCACATGAATACGCAATAAATTTGTCCGATTACAATGGTGATGGTACGTGTACCAATTGCAGAGAACGAATAGTAATACTTAAATATACATTGCCAACATTTATCGGCAATCTGCTGAATATGTTCCAGGATTAAACTACCTTTCCCCATAATAAACTCACATCTGTAGCATATGCCTTCAGAAAGACGAAGCCAAAAATATGGGACGTTACCCTTTCCCTCATATTGACGCTTTCTGACGCCTCTGCAGCAGACGGCGTTTTGAAAACACAGTGACAAAAGAAGAAATTTCTCCTTTTGCCACAATGTTTTCCTGTTTTAGTCATAGGTTATCCATTCAATTATTAAGATTTTTTGTCAAAATATGTTCAAAGTCGTCTGCTGCAGATTTGTTGTATGTGGGAAAGGGTTAACGTTCCTGTTTATAATGAAAGTGTAGTTATTGTATTAAGTTGTAAACGTCATGTGGCACAAGACGAATTTGCCCGTTATTGAGCAATGCCTTGTTTTATCACAATGCGGTCTAAAATCAATACATCGTCTGCAGATGCATCGACATTTTGGAAAGGTAAAAGTGCTTAATATTTACCTCGCAATTGAAACTTAATAAACGCCAACATTTTGCGATTCAGTTTTAAAGTCGTGCGTAGCAATTTACAACCCCATTTTTTGCTGACACAAGCGCAATATAGGTATACAATATACTTAAAAACCACATGGCAATCATACACAAGACAGACACTTTTATTTGCTCCTACTTCAATTAAATACTGTTTTTTTGGTAATACAATGCCAACGAGACGATGATGATGATAATTCATAAAATGAGACAATTAATTCAAGCATAATATTCACACATACGCTGTTAAATGCTTAACAATAATAACGACTGGCATGCTTTTAGTGTTCCAAATCGTTCGCCTTGAACACACCCGTGTTACACTTAGATTTAATCTTAATTTCTTTTAAATCTTACAGTTGAATTTTAAACCTTTCAAGGTAATTTAATGCTAAAATATGGTAATCATAATATAAACGCTAGCCAAACACTAGCGTTTCATATTTAAACGCAAGTCGCTTCAATACCGCACACCCCCGTGTCAGTATACTAACACTGTGTTTCAAAATTGCACACCATGGGAACAGCACCGTTTAAAAATTGAACACCCTCAAATGTTACCAGTGTTTACAGTGTAATATCAAGTAATGTGTCTTTGCTAAGCCACGGTTGTATGTCGCAACACAAATACGCTGTCAAATGCCTAACCATAACTAATATAAAGTAAAATAAAACCAATGTGTCTTTGCTATGCCACGTTGTATGTCGCAACACACAATTACGCTGACAACCTAGAAGTGATTGTTTTCCGCTATTGAGAGTGGTTAGGGGTCCTTGCGCGCTCTTAGAGGTCAGACAAGTCGCGCGAAGAACCTGTGTGGGGTTCTACCAGCGAGGAAGTGTTTTTGATGGTGCCAGTGGTTAGAGGAAACCTGATAACAGATCTAAAGTACGTACAGCATGTGGACTGCTTGACTGGTTGTCGGAGATTTAAATCATTTCCCCCCTTTTTGTAACAAATGCGCAGAAGACGACTTAGATGAACACTTAAACAAACAATATGGAAAAATATTTGTAAATAAACATTAATTATTGTACATGATGAGCATTTTATCTTATATCACATTGTTTTCAAAAGTCGTCAGTAACACATGCGTCAGCATGCGTTTGTTTGTGAGAAAGGGTTGAAGTACAGCACGTGGATTTAACGCTTACCAAAAATGTAGACGTTTCCCGACGCCTCTACAGCAGACAACTTTTGAGAACTCTGTGTCAAAAGGAGAAATTGCTCATAATGAGCAATTTCTCCATTTGTCACAATGTTTTCAACTCTATTTGATAATTAAACACTCATTTATAGAGATGTATTCCATGTTCTAAATCGGACTTCTCCATTTTCAAACAATAACAGTTTGGGAACATTGTTATAAGTACACGGAAAACTACATGTACGCTGATTTCAGGTGACTGAATCACACGAATCTTTATTATTTGCAAAAAAAACAATAATGCTATCGGCTCTGAAAGCGTTAAAACCATTTAAACATTTCAAAAATGCATGACAAATCGGTTTATGCCCCTCACTGCATCAAAACTGGATCAAAGCCGCGTGATACAGAACAAGGGTTAATGTATTACTGCAGTTTGTTTATAAAAAATGATAATCACCCCTACACATTCTTGGAGTAGCCCAGTTTAAAACTGTCCTAAACTATCAAATAAATGATATTTGCACTGTGCAAGAGGGACGGACTAAACATTAACCGTTCGTGTTTGTGTTTAAGAAAAACTTCTCAATAGGGGATTTACATAACGAGAGGACCCATTACCTAGGCCATTACAAGGCTTCTATGTCGCCAGTTAGACGGCTCAAGAATATATGTGTTGGTTTGGCGACTCGCACACAGTTGAGCCGCGTCTCGGGATATAGGGGGTCTATTTCTTTTTTTACATGTTCAATAATTATTGGTAATTAAAGGTAAAGTATTTTACCTTTGGTCATTTTATTTATTTCATAAATATGGAAATCATATATATTGTATACATAGAGTATCATATACTTGTAAAATATATACTAACATATTTTACAAAGGGACTATGCTACCAGCGATTCTAACAACATGTACTACTGCTGCAGAGCCAAATAATCGTTTACTTCAGGAGAAATGTATAAAGATCTATTATCATATGTAGGGGTCTGATTAGTTTGAAATTATATATTTTAC
>JASEVX010000023.1:65308-112808 GCA_031761405.1 Serripes groenlandicus | reverse complement strand
CAGGAAACGCAGTGATATAACAAGATTTTGTTTGAAAGCGTTGTTAAACACCAAACAATCAATCAATCTAATCGTACAGAGACCCACGAAACCCCTTGAATTATTAAATGTAACAACCGAAATTCACATTTGAATCGTCCCGCTTGAAAACCAATAGTATAGCCTCTGCGTAATGTATCGATCCAGATCAGCCTGCGTAGTCAGCGCAGGCTAATCCGGGCCGACCAATCCGTCTCCGGGGGATATATCTATACTAAGCTCTATGTAGTAAGGAAGTAGAAGTAGATGTGAGTGATTTTCAAACAGTGTCTATTCTGATAATTTTAATAAAAACCTTCACATTCTGATCTTTATAATCACCTTTCGAGTTTCTTGAAAGTTCGGTTAATTTATTATGAACATATAAATATGTACGTATACAATTGGGTCAATATTTCGCCATGAAAGTCTCTATATCTAAACAGCGCACTCACTTAAAAGAATTCAGGGTCATAACACTTAGAAATCAAACACGTTAAGATAGAGTTTCAACCATTTAACGTATTTTATATTTTATGGAGAACAAAACTTAATTATCTAGGACAATTTTGAAATATACTTAATACATGTACGACCGACCCTCTCCGCATTAGTATTTATAATTGTTGTTTGAGCTGCGATCACCTCTTTTACCTGTCATTTAGGTGCACATACGTGTAGTTTCATAATTCACAAATTACGAGCATCTATACGAGTTCCGTTTAGGTCGTACCTCAAATACGGTCATATAAAGATTAATTCTGAGTGGTCGTTAGACGGTTAGTAAACCCTCGAAGTGTTTGTTTATTGTGTTGAACAGCTGTCGTATCGTGGACTATTTAGAATGAAGTAGTACCTCAACTCTCCGAAATTGTAATTCGCCCGTCGTTGGCAACAAAACGTGGAAATAGTAATATATAACCATCATTCTATACAAGTTATCTATGCATATACTCATTGTTATATACGAAATTGTTCATCGTCTCGGATGGTTTTCAATCGGATACACAATGGAAAAGAAGCTGGAGAAACTGATTTGTTGCAAAAGCGTCACAATGGATTAATCATTTGCAACATAAAGACGACTTTTTGACACATTTTCAACAAACTTGTCTTGAAAATATTATGAACAGTTTCTCCTTTTGTTAAAATGTATTGAACTATTTTCATTAACAGAAGTATTGCAAGAGTTGGTTATATCAGGGACGTAGATAATCTACATCCCTGGTTATATGTTTTCTTTGTCGTCTGCTGCATTTCTTTTTATCGTATGTGGGAACGGGCTAATGGGCGATAAATGGATTAATTGATAATGAAATACGATGCTTACTGATAAAACTATTAGAAATATCTACTTGAGTTTCAATTGGGGGGGTATCAATAATCCATCAGAAGCTGTTATTGAAGAAAGACCGTTTATCTATCTATAGTGCCTCATCGATATATTTGCCATTACTCGTGTACAAATTTCTAAGCAATACTCAACCCTTTCAGCGCTCGTAACGAGCTGTCTCACCAGGAATCAGCAGTGTTTGTATTTTAGTTATCTGAATAGTCCAACACTTTTATTACATGAGAAATAGAGACGCCTGAGTTTGAACATGGAAGAGTCTATTTTAAACAACTCGGCGATGAAAGAGTTAACCCTTTCCATTGTGCAGACGACTGTCGAAACATCTGCAACTTAACCCTTTCCCTCATACAGACGATCGGCAGACGGCTTTTTAAAAACATAGTGACAAAAGAAGAAATTGCTCAAAACGAGCAACTTCTCCTTTTGACACAATGTTTTCCACTTTTAGTCATAGGTTATCTGTTCAATTATAGAGATCTTCTAGTTTTTGACAAAATATGTTCAGAGTCGTCTGCTGCAGAATTGCTGGAATGAGGGAAAGGGTTAAGAAGCAAGAGAAATCGCTCTCATTTCTAACAATGCTTACAATAATTTTCCATCAGTAGTCTTTCAAGATGTGAACAATATCGCGTAAAGAAACCGTTCAAACAAGTTTGATATATTGTTAAAAGCCACCAATAAATGTTGTTGAAGTCGACACTTGGCCATAGTGGTCTCCCCCCTTTCGTTATCCCTTTCCCATATACAGGCGATTCATGACGCCTCTGCAGCAGACGTCTTTTGAAAATAGTGTGATAAAAGAAGAAAATGCTCATAATGAGCAATTTATTCTTTTGCCACAATGTTTTCAACTCGTCTGCTGCATGCCGTTTGTTGTATGTGGGAGAGGGTTTTATGATGCTTTCCAGACACTGTCTATTTCTAATGCCTAAGAAATATAGTAATCCTAATGCTATTCAATACACAATGAGACTGTGCGGCTAACATAGACTGATCTCGTCTTCTTTATTCGCTCATTTGAGAAGGCATTTTCATTTAACATATTCAGTGACTTAATAGAAATTAAACATATTAGTAAATTTTTGAACTACATACCTTTTGAATGGTTTTGTTTTAAAATAAGTGAAAGAAGAAATATCAATAAGATATTTTTTTTGGAAAAGAAGATATTGGTCATTATATATAATTTCTACTTTTATTAAACCGATTAGAAGATGTCAAATCCCGTTACAGAGGCGTCATAAGACGTCTGTATCAGTAATTAGGATAATGTTGAGTACGGGATAGGGATTTCTGTAATACCTTTATCAGTTTATCCCATTAGCGATATATCCTATAAACAGATTCAAACAAATCACCGGTCGTTTTAATTGATGGCGCATTTCGGCGATTTTTGAAACAGCCGATCATCACAACAATGGTATAATATATCGCCTAAAATAACCAAGTGCTCATCCACGAGTTTGTAAATTTTAAAATTAGCGGTGCCTTTTGTTGCTCTTTTAGTAGGCCGAACCGTATCTAAACATTGGTCTTAACGTGTTTACGTGTTCTAAGATATAAGTATATCTCCCTGTAATCGCAATAATTTCAATGTTTAATTGATTTTAACCCTTTCCCCATATTGATTATACCTGATCATGATTTTTGGGTTGTTTTAATGATCTTTAACACCGCTTTAACTAATTGTTCTGTCATATATAGGCGATTCCTGGATAATTTACTAGTGTAAGCGGTAATTTATTCCAGTCGAAATACTATCCCTTCAATCTTTAGAGCCAATACGGGGATGCACTAATAATACATTTAATAATCATTTCCAACAAACAAACTCATTTTGTCGCATTTGTACTATACGAAGTTTGAAAACATTGAAAGGTAGAATTGCTCATTATAAGCTATTGCTCTGATCAACAAAATGTTTCAAACACTATTCGATAATGTTACCTTTCTTTTTAAGAGAGTTGACATGTTCTTACCTACATGTTTTCAAACTCGTCTGCTGCAGATTGCATTAGTATTTTGCAAAAAAGGTTAAACGTCCCGCGAGAAAACCAACATTATGGCCTCTGCGTAATGTATCGACCCAGATCAGCATGCACAGTCCGCGCACACTAATCTGGGCCGACTCATTCCGTCTCAGGGGAATAGAGGTATAGAGTAATGATTCCTGCAACAGAAAATCCACAGGAGGCGAAAAGTGTCTATCCGGGTAAGCCTGCGCGGCATGCTTAGGCTGATCCGGGGTCGGTACTTTACGCAGAGTCCACAATGTTGGTTTTCTCGTATAACGGTTAATTTGTTGTTTCAGGAGCTAGGATGGAACAATTACTTAATATACATGTACTTACACATGTAAATTTGATTTAAGATTTAAAAAGAGCATTGATGTCTTACCAAGTAAATGCAGTTAGTTATCGCATCAAATAGTAGATAGAAAGAATGTCAAAAATAAAAAAAATTGAACTTAATAGTTCATAATTCACTTCAGTGTGATGTTTCCGCTGAGAAAAATTGATACGGAAACTCTGTCCGCCTGTTGACTTGTAACACAAGTAAAGGCGATGCTTGGCAGACGCAGTGAGTAATTCAACTTCTCTTACTCCAACTCAACTCAATTGTATTACTGAGTATATACATTGTTAGGGTCGTACTTGTTTTAAAACTTAGCTGTGGTCATGATATCGTTTCCGATCAATCAATACAAGTGATAGGGAGGGGGAGAGCTTGTTTGCTTGGAAATGCATTTCCACAAATAAATTAAAATTTTATTCTCCGTTTTTAATCTGAGAGGGATGGATATCACGGAATATCACGATATTAGTATAGGGTATGCCCCCATGAGTATGCGTATGACCTAACCTTGCCCAATTATTTCGATTCGATTTACGGATTGGTTCGCTATAAAACTGTTTTTCATTACTATAAAACTACATATAAATATGCATTTTTGAAAATCTATTATGTAGTTTTATATACTATAAACTACATATAATGTATAATTAAAAGGACCCACCAACTATTGTATGTATTTACTATGTTGTAACTATGTAACCTGTTTGGGAAATAACGTATATGTGTATTCTTCTGGGTAAAAAGAACACAGGAAATAAATGCATTTTTTTTTTTATATTAATGTAAGTTACCATTCATACGACTTTCACATCAGACAGCTTTAATAAGCATTGTATAACACAGAGAAAGTGCTCAAAATGGCAAATCTCTTCATTTTTTATCCATTAATATTTGAACTTGCAGATGTAAAATTATTTTCCTGGCATGTTTTAAAAGAAGATGGTTTTAAAATTGACCTGTCAATGTAATATGGCTAGGGAAGCAAGTTTTTCTATCCGACGTGGTTGAATATGCATTTAAAAAATAAATGCCTTATTGTGCCAATGAAGTCATTTAGCCAACTCTATGAAATATTGCACATGATATATCATTAATATGCTCTTTTATTATTCCAACGAACAGGTCTAGAAACAGTTCCACAATTATTGTTTATTATAAATTTAAAATGTTTATTGGCAAAAATGTATGTAATAGTTAATGGCAATGCAAGATATGTTATGCTATAACTCCTTCAGAGCCAATAGCAACATGTAAACAGTTATCGCCCGATTTTAAACATCGTAGAGCCAACGTTTGGAAATTCGGCGCTGAAATAGTTAAACTGAACAATTTTAATGTACAAGTGACTGCTGTTATTGATTTTTTATGTATGCAAACAATTACATGTATTCTTTCTTTTTTTTAAACTGTTGAGAATTTATGTCGCGTCAATATCTACAAACGTATCACAATTATAAAGATGTTGTATTACATTGTTCTTCTGTTCACTAAACAGGTGGTGATATATTTGCAGGAAGAACAGGGGGTGAACCAGAACAGGGATGTTGAAATAACACACATTGATACTAATAACATAACGAAACAATGTGACTGTCGAGTTTGTATTATTTTCTTTTTGTTTAGCTACTTTCCACTTGTTTTAACTCATTTTGACCCATATCTGGCAGACAGATTTTCACAAAGGGAACATTTCTCCCGATTAGTAATTCATTATTTTGCTACAATATTTTCATTTTCAATTTATTAAATAATTCTACTTGTTTTCCATATGTTTGGCCTTCATGATTTCAAGGTCGTCTGCTCATATTTGGTGTACATAAAATAATTAATGATTAAACCTGGCATGATTCTTTCCGTAAATTATTTGATTTGGGGTCGGGTGGGTCAAGTTTACACCGAATCACAACAATTAAAACAAGAACTTTGGTACCTCTCGAATATTTAAACATATTCATAATTATGATATCTTGATGGACATAGATAACTAGAGATAACCCTTTCCCACATGAAGCCTCTGAAGCAGACGACATTTGAAAACTTTGTGACAAAAAGAGAAATTGCTCATAATGAGCAATTTCTCATTTTGCCACAATGTTTTCAACTCTATTCACTAATTGGACCAACTCTTATGGAGATATTTCATATGTTTTGTCTAAATGTTTACAATGCTATTGCAGATATGTTGTATGTGGGAAATGGTTACATCTTGTTTTTCACATATAATCAATTGACAAGCTTGTCTGTGAAAGAAGCCACAGGAAATAGGCTAAAGTGAAGACTTTCTTTATTTACTTATAATGAATTAATGATTTTTTTTATGGGTTCTTATCTTTCTTGAAATTGAAGGATAACGTGTTTTTAAATAGTATTTAGATTCTATAAAACATTAATAAAAAAGTTATTCCGCCTGATAATTCTATTAACCGCATTAAACCTTTCCCATATGTAAAACAACTGTAGTAGACGACTTTGAAAGCATCTAGGCAATAATAGGAAAAATCTATATAAATTAATGGATATTATTTTAATACAGTTGTACACATTGTGGCAAAGGGAGAAATTGCTCATTGTGTTGCTTTTAAGTATTACTTTGCACTTAGTTTGGTGTAATTGGACCCAATTCTAACAGAAATGATGTGACCAATGTGTATGTGAACGAAGCTGCAACTGTTATACTTTTTCGGGTTCAGTTTATTTAAAAAAAAAAAAAAAAAAACTGCAGTTCATTTATGATAATATTATCGTTCAGATATTTTGTTAGTACCAATTAGGTAACGTGTACACTTATTATGTATCTGTGTGTATATTCTTTTTATCTCATGCACATGTTAATAGTGTAGACGTCTTAAGCTTTTTTCTTCAAACACTTTAAAAGGTCGGAGACACTTGCTGTCGATGCAATTAAATGAAATGAAATATGAAACATACTTATTATGCACACTATTACAGCGTAAAATATGAACTTCAAATGATGTGTACATGTACATACTATTAATTTATCCTTATAATATACTGGTATACTTGGATTGAAATAAAATAAATTAGCGAACATACCTTTTGAAAATGCATTACACTGGCTTTCAAACATCGCTGGATAGTCTGGTCTAGCGTACCCGTGGACAGAGGCAAGGGACCCAAGACCTCCACACATCTGTCTCATTATAGATGTCTGGCATGCGGACAGGTGAGGGTTGAGGTACGCCTGAGAGAGCAGAGTTGGATCGTACATCGTTGGTAAAGGTTTGTAGATGGTGGGCGTGGTCAATGCGTTTGTCTGTATTGCAGCAGGGTTGATTGGAGTTGGACGCGGTATGTCTGCGGTTAACAATGTATTCGACGAGGACGGTGATGTGGACGATCTAGGCGGTGAGGGAAGTGGTTTGGGAATCGATACGCTCAGTAAGTGTGTCTGGCGCTCCTGTTCGCGGTGAAGCTCGCGTTCACGTTCTATGTGTCTTTCACGTTCTCGTTCAATGTTTCGTATTCTTTCGCGTTCAAGCTGAAATTCACGTTCGCGTTTGCGCTCTTGTTGTCGCTCACGTTCGCGCTCACGTTCAATCTCACGCTCCTTTTCCACGTGTAATGCGTGTTCACGCTCCATTTGAATATCACGTTCAGTGTTTCTTGACAAATCATGTTCACATCTCTGTTCCTGTTCTCGTTCTCTCTGTTTCTTCCCGAGAATATCGTCAATCAGAAATGATGAATGCGGTGGCGGTGCCGTCGGGGACATTGCGGATCGTTGCGATGCCATCATTTCTCGGTGGTACATCGCCGAACTATTTTGAAAATAGGCAGCACTTCCGTTAATGTTTCCATCCATAGTTGGCATGTGTGAATACGTCGGCATCAAGTTTAACATCTTGATGAATACAAAATAAACAAGATCGTCGAAAATTCAGATTATTCGTCCGACCCAGTATGTCCAAACACAATTGAATCGTTTTTCACATGAATAATCGTTATTAAGTTTGTCACAGTAAAATCACTTGGTACATATTCCAAATTAATTCAAATGACACAGTTAGAGAAGTTATTGTTTCTAACTAAAATATCACTTTGTATTATTTAGTTAGTGCCCAATATAGTTAAACTTATTCACAATTAAAAATCATTATAAACTTTTCAATATATTATGATGCGGTGATGAAAATCAATTAATACGTTAACCGGTGTTTGAATCGATGTTTTACACTCTAGTACTTTTGTCATGTTTATACAGTTCAGGATAACGGTCCGTTTAATCCAACTATTTAATTTAGTCACAACCTTCAGCCAATCAGATTGAATATTTCAAGATTACATATTTGCACATCAATTTATCACATGACTCTCGTCCGATACGAGATCTAAGAGGTCGTTCTTATCAGAGTCCTTCAGATATGGGAGGGACTAGCTTACCTAAACGGACGAATGGCGCACTTTCAAGACTCTGGTCGAACTTAAAATTTACTTGTGACCATTGTTTTTAAAGTGATGATTAAAATCGGCACTACTCTGTTGTATTTTATTTGACAATCGCATCGCAATATTTGTTGAGTGTTGCTATCATGTTTTCCCCAAATATTACATATTATAGCATGTGACCGTTAGTTAATAATTCACTTTCAGTGTCGGCCTCTCGTACCAAAGGTCCGGGGTTCGAGTCCCGTGATGAGCGGGTTTTGACTATGGGATTTTTTCCACACAAACGGCGCGAGTACTGGTTAAGTCTCCAGGAAGCAGACAACGAGCATGATTAATATAAGCTGAAAGCTTGTTTCGCAATCGGTGTCAAATAAATAAGTAAAGAAAAAAAAATCACTTTTTAGCTTATTTATTTCAACGATATTTGTCAAGTCCAGTGGTTAGCTGGTTTAAACCTTTGAAAACCACTGAAAAACTTCAGAATTTAATGCATAACCGAGTAATCTTTTATAGTTGTACATTTTCTGTAAAAATCCTCTGCATATTCTATCAATGTTGCGTTTACTTCTTTAGGTATTAATTTTCATTTTTGACGGACAGATTCTGAAAAACAATTGTCGAACCCAAAAAAAAAAAATGCATATTTCAGATTTATATTTAGTTATTCATTGGCTTGTCACATACGCATGTGAATATGAATTGTGTAATAAACGCTCATATCGTTGGACTATATTGAATACCAAGTCCGGTAAACGCAAATTCAAACATTCTTCTCCCTTCCGAAATAAAATATAAAAATCATAAGTTTGATCGATTTACAGTAAAACTCGAGTTTTCCTAGAAATAAAAGTGTAATTGAGATTAAGTATCGCCCCTTCACCGAAGAGCTTTGGACTCAAATCCCATTATTGATGGAAAAGTACCGAATTATCGACAAGGGTTTTTGTGGTGTATTAAGGACGCAGAATTAGGGGACATATAGAGTTCAAATGAATATTGCAAATTATATTTCAAAAGCGTCTGAGTATAGAGAATATTGTAGTATGGTATCAAAATATGGTGTTTAGTAATAACTAAGAATCATTTGCCAATGTTATTCTTTAACAATGATTCTTGGTTATCTTAACATAATAGTACTTATCTGAAATATTATAATTGATTTTTTTTGTATTCGTGTATATAAATCATGTAAATGAATGTATTTTTTGCGTCAATGAGCTATATTCTCACGTGTATATACGTGTAAATGGCCAATGGTACTTATGTGCCGACTTGCCTAAATACAATTGAATTGAATTGAATTGATAAATATTAATCGCAAGAACACACAAATTATACATAAATTGTTGTATTATATACAAAAATCGTAGGGAAACCACTTTAAGCTCTGTTATGACAAACTAATGTATGAATTTAACTTTTAATCTGCGCGACTTATGAAGTTTCGGGTACACACGTAGCCCCTGATGGTTAAATATTAAGTATTCATTTTATAAAACAAAATTTGTATGAGCAGAACAATGAATGTTGAAGAGAAAAGGGAGAACCACAGAACATTATTGGTGTTATATTTTATTAAAAATTAGATTTTATTAAAAAACAGATCCAAACTACGGCCCTGATATCATATATATTATTCATTGACACAAAGTCATTGGACCATTATTTATTGAATGGAAATTCCTAGTTTTAACTATAAATCCATTTCATTAAATGTCTGACTGTACTTTAAATGTTGAACTCTTCTATAGTTGGGTCGTCACAAGTTGTCACAGAAGTTGCGATTGTACCCGATACAATATCAAGTCACCAATGATAACCGAGGGGGGTACGCATCGAATAATTTATGGTTACCCGAACTCCTATAATATACACTTTTGTTTGTTCGTTTGAGATGACTAAAGTCAAACTATATTTATATCATGATTGAAAGTAATTGAACTTTCACAACAAATAGGCTCATGTCGTGACATTAGTTTTGTAAAGTCATCAATAGTAACTAACCGTTCGCTCATTGACCCTTTCCCACATACAACAATTCTGCAGCAGATGTCTTTGAAAATATATTGACAACAATCTGAAAAATCTCAATAAATGAGGGTTCAACTTTTAAAAAGAGTTGAAAACATTGTGACAAAAGGAGAAATTGCTCGTTTTGAGCAATTTCTCCTTTTGTCGCAGTGTTTTCAAAAGTCGTCTGCATGCAGCAGTGGTATCATAATGTGTCTGTATTTGGGAAAGGGTTAAATTAAGTAGAAACGTACGTGACTGTACTGAAACAAAGAGAGGGGTCATATACACACACAGAAGGACAGTTGCAAGAGCTCAAGACAAGTGACGTATTATTTTATCTTCTGTATTCCTTATTCGATAGCCAACAACTGTTTTAGTTGTTTCTCAAAAGAATCATTTCATTGAGACAAACGAGTCTTGAGAATACCCAGAATGTTCACCACGCTTAATTGTGCAATAACCTATTTACTTTTGGACAAACGCATGTTAACTTGCCCTTTTCCAAGGGCCATGCAGTATACTAATCGGCTGACCCTTGCACGTTCGTGATATTCACGACCAAAGGTCAATCGTTATTAATTGCAACATAACAATAGAATATATAGCGACCTTTAGCATATCCGGGAACTAAATACATACATGTATAGCACGTAACAGGAGTCTATAACAGTAAAGATGACAGTTGTTTCACAAATATATAAAACTTCCTTAATGTTTTATGCACTATGAAACCTCATCTAGTTGAGTCTTTACCCTTTCCAACATTTGCAACAGAAAACCATTGAAAATACTGTGGCAAAAGGAGAAATTGCTTATTACCATTTTTCAAAATTCGTCTAATGCAGAGACGTTAACCGAGGCGTCAACATTTTTATTTTTTCATAACATTTAATATTTCGATGTTCCAGCCATACATTTAACATAGAATGAGGAAGACATTATAATAATGAAAAGGTGAATGGCGTCTGTAGATATTGTTTTAGTTGATAAAGATATTTTAACAGTTGAAAATGAATATCATGCATTTTTTCAATGTCACCAATGGCTTACAGAAAGACAGACCTTACTCTCTATACATGGTTTAACGGCCGAGCTGGTATGCGACGTTTTTACAACATGCTGAAAAGCGAAAGTATTATTCTTATAGTTAGTTTAAACTTATTTATTTTACATCGATTGCGAAACAAGCCTTTGGCTTAGATTAATCACTCTCGATGTCTGCTTCCTGGAGACTTAACCAGTACTCGCGCCGTTTGTGTGGAAAAATCCCAAAGTCAGGACCCGCTCATCACGGGACTCGAACCAGGGACCTTTGATACGAGAGGCCGACGCTCTACCTCTGCACCACTGTCTTCCACAATTATTCTTATAAAGAAGATAACAAATGACATTGCTTGATTAAGATTGTATAAATTAATTAGTATATATTTATATTAATACTCAACTCTATGTGAACTGTATGAAGGTATATTTACTGTATTTTAGGCCGGTGGTCTCTATTTACAAATAAATTATTGTATTGTATTGTATTGTATTGTATTGTATTGTATTGTATTGTATTGTATTGTAATATATTGTATTGTATTGTACATATTTGGGAAAGGGTTAATGACGGTCAGTGAGGGGTCCAGTGAGACTGCTTACACACAGGGCCGTCTGAATATCTACCTTTCCTGTGTCTTAATTTACTTTGGTGAATGTATGGTCAGAACTATAGATAAGGGGCGTAATGCATGTTCTAAAATCCTTATTTGTCACTCAAACCCTAAGTTGTGGTACTCAAAAGTATTGAGACGGTTCTTTTGAGTACCGTACATATAGGGCTTGGTAAAGACATAAAAGAGATATTGAGGGGAAAAGACTAGTTTAAACCCCCTTACCTAGTCCTCTGCGTGGTCAGAAACAAAAACTTGGCAAAACCAACATTTTCTCTTTTTCTTAGAAAATCTCTATAATTGACTGGATAACCTATGACTAAAAGTGGAAAACATTGTGGCAAAAGGAGAAATTGCTCGTTTTGAGCAATTTCTTCTTTTGCCACTATGTTGTCAAAAAGCCGTCTGCTGCAGAGGCGTCAAAAAGCGTTTATATGAGGGAAAGGGTTAACTCTCATTTTAAGTTGCACTTATTTCATGTCATACTTTTCTAAAAGTCCATATCAGATAAAACGATAAGTGATATACAGTTACCTTAAATTATGTTATATAATAGTTATTTATATCATTTGTTATATAAAAATTATATATGTTATATAATGTAATATAATAGAAATAAATGGATTAGCAAGTTGATAGTTCAAAATAAAAGAGACCCTAATTCCCCTGACACGTCACATTGCAGTCATCCTGGATTCTAAACTAGAATATATTTTCCCCTCGTTCGATAACATGAACAATTGAAATGAACTCGTGAACTATTACTATAACGATGGCCCAGTTATTCAAAGAAAACAACTTCATCATGTCCTAGATTATTTTAACAAACCATTGGAAATGGATGATGTCAAGTGAATCATTGGTATTGTTTATTTTTCCTTCCGTAGGCGCGCTTTTCTAACAATTTATAGATAATAGTATGACTAAACGAACAAGGAGTATATCATTGGTAAAAAATGAAATAAATTCCTTATTGAAGAATGTGTTTGACTCATGATCAAAGCGATTTTCTCGCTATAACAAACGGTGAAACTGACCGCTTAATCGTCCATATATGTATATGTCCAATCAAACCTATGCTGAACACCATCTTTGAGTAGCAATTCCCTGTCCACAGCGACCACACTTTCAGTTTCTCAATTACTCATTTTCTGAATAAATCAGCCTGCAATTGCTGTGTAGGTACACTCCGTTTCATTTTGTATATAATTTAACCGTTTTCCACCTACATACGGCGCTTTCTGAACCCTCTGCCGCAGACGACTTTTGAAAGCATTGTGAAAAAAGGAGACATTGCTCAATAAATAAATTCCTCTATTTGCTACAATGTTTTCAATTTTTCTTTTCAATAATTAAATTTTTCATTTATAGAGATTTCTATGTTTTTGCCCAGAAATTTACAAAAGTTGCTGCAGCTTTGTCCAATGTTGTTTGTGAGAAACGGTTTAATATGCGCCTTTTCATTCCCTGTATTCTGTATTTAATAGACACGACTGGTAAAACAAAGGTTAACCATACTTAAAGCAATCTATGTTATCTCTTTAAAGAAGCACACGTGACGGGGAAAACCAACATTTTGGCCTCTGCGTAATGTATCGATCCAGATCAGCCTGCGCAGTCCGTGCAGACTGATCCGGGCCGACACATTCCGTCTCAGGGAAATAGAGGTATAGAGTAATGACTCCTGAAACAGAAAATCCACAGAAGGCGAACAGTGTATGTTCGGGTTAGCATGTGCGGCATCCTTAGGCTGATCCGGGTCGATACTTTACGCATAGTCCACACTGTTGGTTTTCTCGCGGGACGGCTCATTCGTCAATGTAGATATCCTTGCCACTAGTGAAATGTCTAGAACCCCTTGAAGACTTTTTCAAGAGCGGAAAGCGCTGCATTTCCAATCCTTGATAATTGAACAATTGGATGTAATTTATTTGTGTTAATTGGGTAATTTCGGCCTTGTTATCCATACATAGCTTGAATAAACCTCTTGGACCTTTCACTCACTCACATAGGGACTTCGGAAGACTGGATCGGAGAAGGGCATTCAACATCATTATTCCTATTCCTTCCCAGCGTTTTGGCCTTAATTTATCCACCGTTACAGGTGTTTCTCCGATACAATCATAAAAGTAAAATAGACGAATGATGGTTATATACTTTAAAAATAAAATAAGCATTTAACTATTTTGATCTAGATACACATTTCAAAAACAACTTGTTAATATTACACGGCTTACAATCGAGGCCATCGCGTTTATATAACTGTATTGCAATATACGATTTATCTACGCTGTAAAACTGCATTTAAATAACATATTTGCTTGGTTGTTTTTGCAGTATTTCGCCATTTTATTAATTTATATTTGCTTGAATGGCATTCTGCATAAATGACAGCACGATTGACAGAACAATGATAATTTTGACTTGCATAGTTTTCTTACGCCGATACCGTGTTGAGGCTTTAATTAGATTGAAAAGTTTCTTTCTCATCAAAATAATGTTTTAATCAGAAAACCATATTAAAATGTTCAATAATCGTAACGTTGTATCATACTATGTGAAGTAGAGAATGTAATATCAACGTCTGTAGGTGTTAATGCATTATATATGTTCGCCTTTGAAGCAAAGGATCGCCCTCTGCCAAGTATAATATATCACGCCATTAGTTCGTATTATCCACTTACGTTAAGTCGTTAAATGGTTTGTTTCTATTGTTTTGAGCGGATAGGATTCATTGTACACAGACGCTTCGTCGTCTGAAAGCATCTTGAGGATCCCGAAACGTGTCGCCATCCTGTAAAAACCAGTAATCGTGATCGGAAGTGTCCACCTGTTTGTTACAGGCAGATTGGAAATGAGATAAATGATTGATTGTTGAATGGTGTTCTTTTCGCCCCTTTCAACAGTATTTCAATTATATCACGGTGTTCCTTGGTAGGTTACAAGTACTACTGGTCCAGTTCACCTTTTCATGATCCCTTGGTAAACAAACCAGTACTAGGCTAGGGAATATGCCTTGCACAAGGACACTCCACAATTACCGTTGTGCCGCGACTGGGGATCGAACCTAAGACACACTGTTCCAAATCCACGACGCATGAACCACTCACTCGGCCACAGCGGATTTCTGTTGAGAGTTTCCTAAAAAAATCAGTCGTGCAAAGCCCATAATATCTATTGTCCCGAGAAGCACATTCGAACATGCGTGGTAGGAAACGATGTATGGGCATGATGACATCGAGCTTGTCATTCATTACCCTCCTTGGCACTTCAACTGACTGGCTAGCTGGTGTCAGGATAAATAGACCAGTATTACTGGTAACTTACCCAGGAAACGCCATGATAAATTTGAACAATTATTGAAAGCAGCGTAAAATACCAAACATAATATAACGGGAATCCACCTTTCTAAAAAATTCTGCAATAGCAGATCTATAAGTTTTGTCTACCTTGAATGGACTTATTCCGAGCTGTGGATGCATGTAACGAAAGTTTCTTTTACAGAATTTACACCCACCCACACCTCCCCAACACTCTGTAGTTTGCACCGTCTTTCGCGGATTTTGCTCTTTATATATTCAGGGCAACCGGCTGTCATTAGCTGTCTCCAGCCACAAGCGCCTAGCCTCACGGCTTAACAGTTCATTTCTACACGATTTACGTTTATGGCGGCTTGTCCCTGGAAGGAATTTTCTTTAAAGGGCTGTGAATATCTGACCCCAGGGATCATATGCCTACCTTTTACTCAAACTATTTTGTCTTTGAGTTGAAATGTATTGTTCTAGAAAGCCATGGTCAGTTTCTGCCACAATAAAATAACAATGTGTATAGGGCAGTCTGTGTTAAGTCTTTTCGCAAAGTTCTAATAGACAATATAGCAGAAATTAAGAGTAACCAACCTAAAGAACGTTTACTAGAGTCATTGCTGACAAATTGTTTTCTACATAACATGATAATTCATTGTCAGCAATCAGAAAAAAAGAGAACATGTTAAAGTCTGCATGTGTTTCTGGACTTCAAAAATTACATTTCACTAGACACGGGACAGTCACTATTTGTGTTTCCAAGCATATTTGTCGCACACACATTACTGTTTGTAAGACATCTACTTGATTCTGATCTCCCTACAGTGTTTTAGTTAGTAAATGAGAAATACAAGTGCTACATGTATGTACCATTGTTTATGTGCTATACATTATACATACATGGTGTATTAACCGTTTCCAACCTGCGGACGCATTTTAACGCAATAGCAGCAGACGACTTTTGAAAACATTGTAGCCAAAGGTGAAATTGCTCATGATGAGCAATTTCTCCTTTGGCCACAATGTTTTAAACTTTATTTAACAATTAAGCTATCTTTTATGGAGATTTTACTGTATTTTGTCACCATGTTTTCAAAGTCGTCTGCTGCAGATTTGTTGTATGTGGGAAGGGGTTAAAATATAATGGAATTAGACCGGTATATGGGTATCAAACCCTCCATTGACCGCACATTTCATTGTCTTGTTATCTCTCGCTTAACGGAGTTAATGTCATTTTCAACAATAATACGATTGAGCTTGGCTATAATTTATCCGACGTTTCAAATATCATACAGCTGGGAACATGAATTTAAAATAATATATGTTTATATGTGTACGTTATTTACGCATACGTATAGGTAAATGCATTTTTTAATATTTACATATGTATGAATGTTATCGTTCATATTGCTTGTATAATAATTATAATAATAATAGTTATTATACTACTAATAATAATAGTTATAATACTACTACTAATAGTCATAAACATAATGATAATAATAATAATAATGATAATAATAATAATAATAATTTAATGATAACAATAATAATAATAAATAATAATATAACAATAATAATAATAAATAATAATAAATAATAATAATAAAAATTATAACAATCATTACATTGATAACAATAATTATAATTATGAAAATAATTATAAAGATAATAACAATAATAATGATAATGATAATAATAATAATGATAATTACAATTCAATTTTAAGAAGGTAAAACATTTTAAAGATGTATTTTAATTACCAAAAAATATATTTTCTTTAATATATATAATATCTTTCTATTTATTCAGAAACACACATATATGTTCACCCATAAATAAACTCACATATACATACGCATATATACATATATATATAAAAATACATACACATTCAGACTGTCCTGACACACATAGCATTCGGGTAAAAGCTGTAATTCGATTGGTTGATTTTGCTAACATTCGCCGAGTATTCGGTGTGTTAGGACCATCTGAAAATACTCTTGTTTCAAAGATTAATTTTTGAGACTTATTTTGTTTTAGGGAAAATGAAAATGAAGGCAAGTTAAAGTAGATTTGGGTAGGAAACACAACGGATTGTAAGACGTGTGCTACAGCCAAGCACTGACTTAACATGAACTCTTTTCCAAAAAAAGACCTAAAACAACAAAAGTAAAAATAAAACCACACACACAGCACTTGCGGTATATCAATCGGTTACAATTGTGGGAAATAAAAACAAATCTTTGGCTATTCAAACTTTACAAAGTCTTTTAATTGAGTTATCAATTTTAAAAGCAAATTGTACTAAGTGCTTTGGCGAAATCTGGTTACTATTAATAAATAGTGTTCCTTTTATTCGATGAAGCTAAGAAAATATTGCCCAATTTTTACATTGAATTAACGCTAAACTGTAACAATATTCCATTGTTAAAGTCGCGGCGTTTTAAAACGTTCTTGAGCGCACTTGATTTAAATTAACCTCAGTTGAGAAAATGCGTTTTTTTTTTCATTTCAAGAAAAACTATTTCATCAATAATGCATATAAAGATTATTTGATAACAGATCTTACCTATAAAAACAAAAATCGAATTATCGAATCAATAAAAGAAACACATGCAACGCGCTATATATATATAATTTTTTTACGAAACTTCATACATATGGAGAAGGGGAGTTTTTCTCTAGACTCGATACTGGTCACTACCATTCAGGATATGATCATATCGACGGTTTAACTTTATCACCTTTATAAGAGAGAGACAAATACCACTTTTTGTTCTCGGTATTTGCAGGATAAATAAGCCCGCAAGAAATCTACGTTTGTTTAAAGTGTTTCAAGATGGCAGAATTTGAATATCGTTTTTAAGCCTTTCCCTCATATGCCAATTCTGCAGCAGACGACTTTGAATGTATTTTGTCAAAACATAGAATATCTCTATAATTGAATGGATAACCTGTGACTAAAAGTGGAAAACATTTTGGCAAAAGGAGAAATTGCTCGTTTTGAGCAATTTCTTCTTTTGTCACTTATGTTTTCAAAAATCCGTCTACTGCAGAGGCGTCAGAAAGTGTCTATATCAGGAGAAGGGTTAAAGTTACGTTGTGGTTAAAAAATCCAATTGTTTGCTCTAACCTTATGAAGAAAGGTGTGACATTTGGATCAGGCTAATATTTGACTTGTTCGCGCCGTATGATTTGTGTTGTGTTCTTCAATGGCCACTTGTAAACTAGTTTATAGTTTGTTTTGTTTGTACGGTGTTTTACGTCAGTTTCAACAATTTTTCCAATAAATGAAGGCGTTTCCTGGGTGACATTCCAGTTCTACTGGTTCATTTATCCTGGCGCAAAGCTATCACAACAATCCTGAGTGCCAAGGAGGGAAGCCACTACTACCAATTTAAAACATCTCTGCTATGACCCTACCTGGGTTCGAACCCTAATCTCCCGCTCCCGAGGGCCACTTTACCATCGAGATGTTTTCAATGATCACTTGTAAACTAGATAGTGACCAAATCGCAGAAAAATATCCGGACGCAAAAGGTGACACTTCACTCGAACCTCTACATTTTGTATTTGTCCGAGAT
Source organism: Serripes groenlandicus (assembly GCA_031761405.1). Taxonomy (NCBI): domain Eukaryota; kingdom Metazoa; phylum Mollusca; class Bivalvia; order Cardiida; family Cardiidae; genus Serripes; species Serripes groenlandicus. The sequence continues at coordinate 94,114 of JASEVX010000023.1, read as the reverse complement.
ATTCACATATACGTCTACAACTTGTATTATCTTGGTACTCTGGTGAAACTGATCTACTAAGTTTTTATAATATTCTACAAGTTGAGGACCCTCTTAAAATAAGAAAGCTCTCATATTATATATATTGCCTGTTAAATAGAAACGAACAGCAAATTAACATACATACGTAACTCATATATTTGGTGTAAATAAATGTTATGTATTTTGAGCTGGAAGCCTTTGTTTACGAAATAAACATTTGTATCTTGTATCTGTATTCGGAAAAATGCGAATAGGAAAGACTCAGATTAGTCTGCGTTATATATTCGTCCCTAAGTCGTTCAACCATTCGTTGACTCTTCTTAAACCTCTCACACTTTCTGTAAACACGTGTGGTCCATCTACAGCAGACGCCTTACGAAAACATTGTTATAACCCTTTCTCGAGAAAACCAAGAAATGCATGAGTAGGTGAACTGGCCGCCGTGATATAACTGAGAAATTGTTAAAAACGGCGTTAAACTCCAATCAATCAATTTCTCGTATACGACAATTCTGCAGCAGACCGACTTTGAACACATTTTGTCAAAATATAGAACATCTCTATAATTAAATGGATAACCTATGACTAAAAGTGGAAAACATTGTGGCAAAAGGAGAAATTGCTCGTTTTGAGCAATTTCTTCTTTTGTCACTTTGTTTTCAAACAACGGTCTGCTGCAGAGGCGTCAGAAAGCGTCTATATAAGGGAAAGGGTTAACTTCAACTGAAACTTGGTTACTCATCACAATCCGCCAGTAGACATTCACTGACGATGGTGAATACAGTGAATGAGTGTAGCGTGACTTGGTTTCAGTAAAAAACATTTTAAGTCCATTAACTTATTTATTTTACATCGATTGTGAAACAAACTCTGTTACTCATGGTCGATGTCTCCTTCCTGAATACTTAACCAGTCCTCGTGCCGTTTGAGTTGAAACATCCAAAAGGTTTTTATAAAGGTCATTATGTATACACGAGGGGTGATTCAGAAACAATAAGGCTTTTGATATAATTTCGCAACGAATCAAAATTGTAGAAAATAAACCTGATTTTGTCAAGTTTCTCTTACATACATGACAAAGATTTGAATAATTAGTTGAAAAATAAAATTTCTGTGAGATTATGACAATCGTAAGTTCAATGGGGGCGGGCCAAGGTAGTAATGTCTTTCGGACGTCGCCGTTTGAAGCGAAAGAAGTTGGTATGGTATATCTAAAAATCTGACTTAGACTTAATGAATTACTGTCGTTTCCATTAATATTTTGTCCTAATCATTCCTGCTATATCAATCATTAGCTGTTTATGCTTAACGCTTTCGACGCCGAATTTCACAAAGTCGACCCTTTCATGTTGAAAATTAAATCAGCCCATTTTTCCAATAGGATATTTGGTAAAATTTGACGTCTTATTTGCAAACAATGCAGATTTCAGAAGAGACAGCTCGTTACGAGCTATCTCACCCGGATCAAGATTGTTTGCAAAAATCTTGAATTGCCTTTGTCAGCGAAAGGGTTATGTTCTGTTCTGTTCTGTTCTGTTTTACATTGGAAATAATAAAGAGTTATTCCAACAACATGGACTTGGTTACAACCCAGTACATGGCGAAGGACAGAGAGAAGTCGAGTCTGTTTGTTGTGGCATTATGTCCCACTGGGGATGCAGAGGATAAGTAAAGTAAGTAAGTATTCCAACAACAGTGCCACTAACAAAAGCATTAGTGTCGACTTCCCATTACAAACGTTCATGTCATTTACTTTTAAAGTGACAACATACATGTGCAATTCGTTTATTTTGTTTAATATTCCTAGAAATGTAAAGACTGGATTATTTACGTGTGACATATAGATGCACTACACTCTTATGGCACACACAGTGTTTCCATTGTTCACAGACAGACTCTAAAAACCAATAACGCAGAACCGTAATGTTTATTTATAAATTAAGTAGGTTATATTGTTGTGCCATCAAATAGTGGTACTTTGACCTGTGAGCGATGACCTTTCAGGAAATATACATTTTGTTTGCACATAAACCATGTTTATAATGCATGACATTCAATTCTTTCATATAGTGACACAAATACCGTGTACATTATGGTGCATTTTTACTTCGTCTATTGAATTTTAAATTATTTCTTTATATGTATTTATTTATAAAGGTCATGACCCATAGGTCAAATTTGATTTATACAGGTATATCAGGGTTAAAAATAAATTCGCTGTAGTTTTAGGCGAGGTGGGGGTAAATGGGGATTAGATTAATCTTTGCCTGCTAATCTTAATTAGAAAATCATGACTGTTTGATTATTACTAAACGATTGGTTAATCCTGTCAACGGTATCGTCCAGGGTGATATGTTTGTCTTTGTGACCTGGAACATGTCCACCTGGAATTAGTGTCAGAGTATTTATCACGACGAATCGTATCTCATGCTATTGACTACCATTTCTGCAAAGCCTAATGAATAGTTAGTTAGTTTAACCCTTTTCCATCATTCAACAAATCTGCAGTCGCCAACTTTGAAAACATTATAGTAAAAAATATGGGAATTCTCTATTCATGAAAGAATTGTAGTGAAGTTTAAAACATTGTGGCAACAGGAGTAATTACTCATAATGAACAATGTGTTCAAAAGTCGTCTGCTGCAGAGGCGTAAAATTTATTGATTGATTGATTGGAGTTTAACGCCGTTTTTAACAATTTCTCAGTTATATCACGGCGGCCAGTTCACCTATTCATGCATTTCCTTGTTTTCTCACACCAGTACTCCACACAACAATCTTCCCAAGCAAGTGGCTGCTTTTCAACATAGACTAAGCCCATTGGCGGAAGACGAATGACGCATGTCGTAATGACTTTTGTCAAACGTCTGAAAGAAAGTTGGCCGAGCCGGGAATTATTGAATGAAGTTTAAAACATTGTGGCAAAAGGAGAAATTACTCATAATGAACATTGTGTTCAAAAGTCGTCTGCTGCAGAGGCGTAAGAAAGCGTCTACATGTGAGAAATAGTTAACAATCAAAGCTATGGTGAATAGTTCGATATGAGTCCATGGTAAGTAGCCCTTTCCTACAAACAACAAATCCGAAGCTTACGAATATGAAAACATGAAATTGAAAATAAAGAATATGTTAAAATAAAATTAAAAGTAATAGGAAATCATTTTGTAGAACTATCTCATTATAATCAATTTCCACTTTTGTCTGAATGTTTTCAAAAGTCGTCTGCTACAGGTGTACATGCATGTGGGAAAGGGTTAAACCCTTTTCATCATATAGACGCTTTCTGACGCCTCTGCAGCAGACGGCTTTTTGAAAACATAGTGACAAAAGAAGAAATTGCGCAAAACGTGCAATTTCTCCTTTTGCAACAATGTTTTCCACTTTTTGTCATAGGTTATCCATTCAATTATAGAGATTTTCTATGTTTTGACAAAATACGTTCAAAGTCGTCTGCTGCAGAAGTGTCGTATGAGGGAAAGGGTTAAGCGGTCCAAATTGTGGTGGATATCTAAATCCCTGTCGAAATAGTACCGTTAAATTATCTATTGCCTTTCAATGTAGGGAATTAGAATTGTTTGCGTTGTAATTTGAAGCTGAATGTTTGTATATATATATAAAATATGACACGCATACGTTGATGTTTAGTCGAACTGCGTGTTTCAATATGTTTGTAATAATTAAAATACTCATGACAACTTTATATTATTTACGCATATAAATGAAAGTAAATACATTTGAGTATACTGTATCATTATGACTGTATGTGTTTAGAAACATGTTTAACACTTTCCAATACACAACACATCTACAGCAGACGACCAGAGGTCCAAATAAGTAGGGGTATTCAGCTCTTTTTCCCACAATTGTTCTATTATTATTAAAGCAAATCCTATGTTGTGAGAACTCAAAAGAGTCGTCTCACTGAGACGATTCTTTTGAGTACCCACAACATAGGGTTAGAGGATCAAATAATGAATTTAGAATATGCAAAACGCCCCTAATTAGAGCTCTGAGACGACTTTAAAAACATTTTGTCAACACTATGAAAAATTTCTTTTAATGAAAGAAGAATTAATAGATACAATTAAAAACAGTGTGACAACAGGAGAAAGTACTCACAATGTTTCCAAAAGTCGTGTGATGCAGAGGCCTCAGAAAGCGCCTGTCTGTGTGGTATGATTAACCCTTTCCCTCATATAGACGCTTTCTGACGCCTCTGAAGCAGACGGATTTTTGAAAACATAGTGACAAAATAAAAAATTGCTCAAAACGAGCAATTTCTCCTTTTGCCACAATGTTTTCCACTTTTAGTCATAGGTTATCCATTCAATTATAGAGATTTTCTATTTTTTGACGAAATATGTTCAAAGTCGTCTGCTTCAGAATTGTCGTAGGAGAGTAATGGTTAAAGACGCGAGACACCTCCAGACATGTGGGTTCTTAATAAAAAAAAATCTGCAGCAGACGACATTGAAAACATCTAGTAGACAAACGTATGGACAATTTCTATAAATAAATGTGTAATTATTGAACAGAATTTAAAACATTGTGATACAAGGGGAAATTGCTCTTTTGACACAATGTTTTCAAAGGTCATTTGCTGCAGGGGCGTCAGAAATCGTCTGCATGTGGAAAAGGATTAAGTTAATTCTGAGTTTCAAAAAAGAGTGAACAAATTCAAGGTCATTTCCCGACAATTTCTATAAATGTAATTATTGAATATAATTGAAAGCATTGTGATAAAAGACAAATTCAAGTTCATTTCCCGACAATATCTGGCGTATATACGTGGTATGGTTGTATGAGGGAAGTGTAAAATCCGCATTCCAAAATAAGGTGAACTGATTCCGTTTCATTTAAAATAGCGTGTTTAAATGTTACATTAAAACGAAAAACAGTTAAAATGTATAATCGTACATTTCTCGCTAACAAGAATATAAACAAACCCATTTCAGTTAAAACGATGGTGGTAATGTAAGCATTAAAACTCGTGTCAAATACTATACCTGCTCGAAACTTTTCAAACGAATTTATTACATATTTTCAGTGTCTCTCGTCTGCTTTAGTCTAACATCAATGGATTATAAACATGTCTATCATATCAAAATAAATTAGGTCGGGGCAGCCGAAAATGAGGCCGATTGCTGTAATCGTTTCCATTCTATCTGTGATAACTATACTTAACCCTTTCCCTCATAAAGACGCTTTCTGACGCCTCTGCAGCAGACAGCTTTTTGAAAACATAGTAACAAAAGAAGAAATTGCACAAAACGTGCAATTTCTCCTTTGGCCACAATGTTTTCCACTTTTAGTCATAGGTTATCCATTCAATTATAGAGATTTTCCATTATTTGACAAAATATGTTCAAAGTCGTCTGCTGCAGAAATGTCGTATGAGGGAAAGGGTTAAGAGAAAGAGCGCACAACGTTGAATGATCCTGGCAAAAATATGGAATAATCATATAAATGCAGGAATAATTATTGAACAGAGTTGAAAACATTGTGACAAAAGGAGAAATTTATCATTATTTGTAATTTCTTCTTTTGCCACAATGTTTTCAAAAGTCGTCTTCTACAGAGTTTTCAGTATGCGACTATATGTGGAAAAGGGTTTAAAGGAGGGTATATGTAACTGACAAAACAGACTCTCACTTTTTAACATTTCTAACAATCTAAATATCAATTCAACCACGCGTAGATATGCCTCGTCGAGATATCAATTTGTTGTCGAAATTTATAAGAAAATGCATTTAATCGGTATTTTGTATTTAATTATCCTCTTAGGACGAGATGGTCACAATATCGCAAACACTCCAGGTTGTTATCGCCTCCCTATACCGCTATCGATGGGCCTCTTGAGTCGGTTGTGGAATTATAGCCCCGAGTTCTCTCGCCCATTTCGTCGCCATACGAGTTAACCCTGAATGTTTTATGGCCGTATCGGTGTTCAGTATGGAGATATTTAACCCTTTCCCTCATATAACAATTCTGCAGCAGACGATTTTGAACATATTTTGTCAGAAAATCTCTATAATTGAATGGATAACCTATGACTAAAAGTGGGAAAACATTGTGACAAAAGGAGAAATTGCACGTTTTGTGCAATTTCTTCTTTTGTCACTATGTTTTCAAAAGGCCGTCTGCTGCAGAGGCGCCAGAAAGCGTCTATATGAGGGAAATGGTTAACGGAACATTTTTACATTGAATAACAAGTTGGCACTCATTTTTAATGAGATTGTCAGATATATTATTTAATTTGAATTTTGCAGTATTAATCGTCTAGAGCATATATATCTCCACGAAAACCAAATTGAGTAATCATTTCATAAGTGTGTTAAATTAACCCTTTACCTGGTATAGACGCTTTCTGACGCTTCTGCAGCAAACTGATTTTTGAAAACATAGTGACAAAAGAAGAAATTGCTCAAAACGAGCAATTTCTCATTTTACCACAATGTTTTCCAATTTTAGTTAATTCAATTTAAGAGATTTTCTATTTTTTTGAAAAAATATGTTCAAAAGTCGTCTGCTGCAGAATTGTCGTATGAGGAAAAGGGTTAATTTAAAAAACATTTGACACTGACGCATTTCGATGCATTTGCAGCTGACGATTTTTTTAAAACACCATAATAAGAATGCTTCCCGTTTGCCACAATGTTTTCAATATACAATAATTATATTAACATTTATAGAGATTTTTTTTAATATGTTCGATGAGATGTTTTCGAAGTCGTCTGCTGAAGATTTGTTGTAAATGGGTAAGAGTATAGATCTTCAACTATATCCATGCGATCTCATCCAAGTTGACATTGTTCATCAGAAATTTCTTGACGATAATATTTGTGTGAATAACTCACAACAAATGCTGACTCAGATTAGCTGGCACGAATGCGCACTGTGATGTAAATCTACATTTATACATTGTAAACAGATGCCCAAAACGCTGGTGTTTGCTGAATAAATAAAACTCCGTATCGAATTCAGTTCATGGAATATCTGTTAAGACTTGATTGTGTCTAAGCATGTGCGTTTTGGTATCTGAACATGGTTTAATTGTCATTTAACGTTAAAAAAAGAAAGTACAAACTATCTTCAGCTATTCAATTATAATGATAGTAATTATTTTAATGTGAAGAATGACATGAAAAACGTTAAAAAAAGAAAGTACACAATATCTTCAGCTATTCAATTATAATGATAGTAATTATTTTAATGTGAAGAATGACATGAAAAACGTTAAAAAAAGAAAGTACAAAATATCTTCAGCTATTCAATTATGATGATAGTAATTATTTTAATGTGAACAATGACATGAAAAACGTTAAAAAAAGAAAGTACACAATATCTTCAGCTATTCAATTATAATGATAGTAATTATTTTAATGTGAAGAATTACATGAAAAACGTTACAAAAAGAAAGTACAAAATATCTTCAGCTATTCAATTATAATGTTAGTAATTATTTTAATGTGAAGAATAACATGAAAAACGTTAAAAAAAGAAAGTACAAAATATCTTCAGCTATTCAATTATAATGTTAGTAATTATGTTTATATGTGAAGAATTAATTAATGATTCGAATCAAATATTCAAATATTTCCTTTGTATCCTCATTAACCGATAATCTTGGTTTTCAATTCTTTGCTTGACAGTGGCTAAGCTAAATACATCACACCGTCCACATTGACCCTTTCCCGAATACGACGTATCTGTAGTTGACGACTTTGAAATCTCTATATATGAAAATATAATAATCTAAAAAAATAAGTTGAAGACTTTGGTGCAAACAGAGAAATTGTTCATTTTTAGCACTTTCTACTTTTCCAGCAATTTTTCAAAAGTCGTCTGCTGCAGGTGCATCAGTATTGGGGAAATAGTTAAAGTGAAGCTTATTCAATTATCACTGGCTTTCCCACTTTGAGACTCAGGATTGCGGGTTTAGCGTTACTGTCTCGCAGGTGCCAAGATAATTGGATCAGTACTAATGCTAACTTACCAATGAAACGCTGTGGTATAACTAAAGAACTGTTGAAAGCAGTGTATAACCCTTTACAACAAAAATGTGCGTTTTCCCATAGACGTTTCAAATCAGAATAACTGACCGCATTGTGTACTTGTGACCACAAACTATCTTGAGAAGCTTTAACCCTTTCCGACATGCATACGATATACAGCATAAAGACGGCGCCCTTTGGACATGGTGTAGCAATACAAATGCTACAGGAACAACCAACCATTTTCTTTCGACCGAATCGGCTGACCTTTCAGACTTCGAAAAATGTTTGCTTCCTCATTTATGCATTGATTTCAAACATCAAGCTACATTGGTCGACTGTACTGAACTGAGTTTACCAAAATCAATTGTATATTTACTAATTTACTTTATATGAGATAGCGATATGTAAAAGGAGGTGTCCAATCAAGTCGCCAGTGTTGTTTCGAATGTGGGACAACTCGTCCCAAAGACAAGTCGTCCCAAAGACAAGTCGTCCCAAAGATAAGTCGTCCCAAAGACAAGTCGTCCCAAAGACAAGTCGTCCCAAAGATAAGTCGTCCCAAAGACAAGTCGTCCCAAAGAAAAGTCGTCCCAAAGATAAGTCGTCCCAAAGACAAGTCGTCCCAAAGACAAGTCGTCCCAAAGATAAGTCGTCCCAAAGACAAGTCGTCCCGAAAACAAGTCGTCCAAAAGACAAGTCGTCCCGAAAACAAGTCGTCCAAAAGACAAGTCGTCCCAAAGACAAGTCGTCCCAAAGACAAGTCGCCCCAAAGACAAGTCGTCCCAAAAACAAGTCGCCCCAAAACAAGTCGTCCCAAAGACAAGTCGTCCCAAAGACAAGTCGTCACAAAGACAAGTCGTCCCAAAGACAAGTCGCCCCAAAGACAAGTCGTCACAAAGACAAGTCTCCCCCAAAACAAGTCGCCCCAAAAACAAGTCGCCCCATAACAAGTCGTCCCAAAGACAAGTTGCCCCAAAACAAATCGTCCCAAAGACAAGTCGCCCAAAGTCAAATCGCCCCAAAGACATACCACCCCACACATGAGACAACTCGCTCCAAATGTTATGACAACTCGCTCCAAAAGTGTATAACAATATGTTTTGAGAATACTCTTTCCGATTAGCAGTGTTTATACATTGTGTTGTATTTATACTGAAACTTGAAGTCAGCATACCTTCATGCCAGACGTACTAATATACTATAGTAGGCCGGGTACCAGACATCTAGTAAGTCTGCGCGATGGTCACGAGTTTCTCTGATCGTGCAGTCTAGAAGACGGGTGCTTTTTTCTGTAGCCCATTTCAATAACCAAGCAATAGGTTTAAGAACGGTCTATTCGCTACCATATATTTCCCATTTCTTCCGCCAGTCTGTTATCAAGTATGTATAGAACCCCCACTTAGTATCCCTTTAAATCTCAATATTGCATAATATGCATTTTGAATTATAGCCATAATGCCCACCCGTCTTTTGTTATAGTCCTAAATTGCAATATCATGCACCTTTATCTTTTCGCGTTCCTTGTTGTACACGATTTTATTGGTTTTGTAAGATGATCATTTGAAACATTGCCCTAACTTGTTTTCATTGTGGTTTTACACCGTTTTCAACATTATTACAGTAAGATCACGACGGTAATTCACTTACTCATGATCTCTGGGTAAACACACAGTACTAGGCTTTGCAATGTACCTTGCCAAAGGACACTCCACCATGATCGCGGCGATTGGGGATCAAACAAGGGACGCCCGGTTCCAAATCTCAGACGATTACCACTCTGCAACGGCGGATTTCTGTCGTAAATCGAACCATCGCTCGCAATACAGAATACGTTATGGATAGTCTTATGTTAAAATTTAAACGAATTCTTAAACCATTTTTAAACTTTTAATAGGTTCTAGTCTCCAAAGAAATCTTTGAAATGGTTAATAGAAATTCATAGGAAATCAAGATTCGCATAGGTTAAGAAGCACGGAGAAGGACAGCGGAAAAACAGAAATAAAAGGAAATCGGCAGTGCAAAGATCATGTCGAACTTATCCCCATAGGAAGAAAGTTAAAGTAAGACATTCTTCAAATATGCTTATGAAGTATACTAAACTAAACCAACTCATCTATTTTCAATATAATATATGTGAGTCTTGTTTGATAAACATTATAAAAATTTATATTAAATTTGATAGGACAATAAAAATGACAGATATTCGAGAATCTGATAAGGTTAATCCAAATTCATAACTAAACAATAATTCTTCCGAAACTCATATCGCCTATTAAGTCCGAGTTTTCTGATAAAGGAACGGTAATAGACGCAAACAGGCGCCACAGAATTACTGTCGTCTACAAAATGTTTCGATATTTATCTCCCTATAAAATATATTAGTAGCCCGAAAGACTGGGTTTATTTGTCGACTCACAGTCAAGCATCAGTTCTGAGCACCCTTAAGAGTTAATTATACGTTTACAGGTTATAAGTGAAAGTTTACATATCAGCCTTACTAAACATCGTAAAGATTGGTGTATTGAACTAGTACAGGTTCTATGATAACTTGTTGGAGCAGGTTGTCTTCTCCGGGTGTCTTCACGGCTTAACTGACGATATTTGTTTGATCAACAAGCGTTTTAACACCGCTTTCAACACCGTATCAGTTTTATGTACATCTGTAAACGACTTGTACATATTTCATATATTTTGTTTGATTTGTCGTAGCCATCATCACCAACATCTGAAGCTATCGTTAGCATCGTCGTGAGTTGTCGTCAACAATATTCGTAGTAATCGTTATCATCGTCGTGATTTGTCGTCAACAATATTCGTAGTTATCGTTATCATCGTCGTGATTTGTCGTCAACAATATTCGTAGTTATCGTTATCATCGTCGTAATTTGTCGTCGTCATCATCACCAACATTCGAAATTATCGTTATCATCGTCGTGATTCGTCGTCGTTATCATCACCAACATTCGAAGTTATCGTTATCATCGTCTTAATTTGTCGTCGTCATCATCACCAACATTCGAAGTTATCGTTATCATCGTCTTAATTTGTCGTCGTCATCATCACCAACATTCGAAGTTATCGTTATCATCGTCGTAATTTGTCGTCGTCATCATCACCAACATTCGAAGTTATCGTTATCATCGTCCTGATTCGTCGTCGTCATCATCACCAACATTCGAAGTTATCGTTATCATCGTCTTAATTTGTCGTCGTCATCATCACCAACATTCGAAGTTATCGTTATCATCGTCGAAATTTGTCGTCGTCATCATCACCAACATTCGAAGTTATCGTTATCATTGTCGTGATTTGTCGTCGTCATCATCACCAACATTCGAAGTTATCGTTATCATCGTCGTAATTCGTCGTCGTCATCATCACCAACATTCGAAGTTATCGTTATCATCGTCCTGATTCGTCGTCGTCATCATCACCAACATTCGAAATTATCGTTATCATCGTCGTAATTTGTCGTCGTCATCATCACCAACATTCGAAGTTATCGTTATCATTGTCGTGATTCGTCGTCGTCATCATCACCAACATTCGAAGTTATCGTTATCATCGTCGTGATTCGTCGTCGTCATCATCACCAACATTCGAAGTTATCGTTATCATCGTCCTGATTCGTCGTCGTCATCATCACCAACATTCGAAATTATCGTTATCATCGTCGTAATTTGTCGTCGTCATCATCACCAACATTCGAAGTTATCGTTATCATTGTCGTGATTCGTCGTCGTCATCATCACCAACATTCGAAGTTATCGTTATCATCGTCCTGATTCGTCGTCGTCATCATCACCAACATTCGAAGTTATCGTTATCATCGTCGTAATTTGTCGTCGTCATCATCACCAACATTCGAAGTTATCGTTATCATCGTCGAAATTTGTCGTCGTCATCATCACCAACATTCGAAGTTATCGTTATCATTGTCGTGATTTGTCGTCGTCATCATCACCAACATTCGAAGTTATCGTTATCATCGTCCTGATTCGTCGTCGTCATCATCACCAACATTCGAAATTATCGTTATCATCGTCGTAATTTGTCGTCGTCATCATCACCAACATTCGAAGTTATCGTTATCATTGTCGTGATTCGTCGTCGTCATCATCACCAACATTCGAAGTTATCGTTATCATCGTCGTGATTCGTCGTCGTCATCATCACCAACATTCGAAGTTATCGTTATCATCGTCCTGATTCGTCGTCGTCATCATCACCAACATTCGAAATTATCGTTATCATCGTCGTAATTTGTCGTCGTCATCATCACCAACATTCGAAGTTATCGTTATCATTGTCGTGATTCGTCGTCGTCATCATCACCAACATTCGAAGTTATCGTTATCATCGTCCTGATTCGTCGTCGTCATCATCACCAACATTCGAAATTATCGTTATCATCGTCGTAATTTGTCGTCGTCATCATCACCAACATTCGAAGTTATCGTTATCATTGTCGTGATTTGTCGTCGTCATCATTACCAACATTCGAAATTATCGTTATCATCGTCGTGATTTGTCGTCGTTATCATCACCAACATTCGAAGTTATCGTTATCATCGTCGTAATTTGTCGTCGTCATCGTCACCAACATTCGAAATTATCGTTATCATCGTCGTGATTTGTCGTCGTCATCATCACCAACATTCGAAGTTATCGTTATCATCGTCGTGATTCGTCGTCGTCATCATCACCAACATGTGTAGCAATCGTTATCATCGTCGTGATTTGTCGTCTTCATCATCATCACTATTCGTAGTGATTGTTATCATCTTCGTGATTTGTCGTCGTCATCGTCATCATCAATATTCGTAGTGATCGTTATCATCGTCGTAATTTGTCGTCGTCATCATCACCAATATTCGTAGTGATCGTTATCATCGTCGTGATTTGTCGTCGTCACCATCACCAATATTCGTAGTATTCGTTATTATCGTCGTGATTTGTCGTCGTCATCATCACCAATATTCGTAGTAATCGTTATCATCGTCGTGATTTGTCGTCGTAATCATCACCAATATTCGTCGTGATTTGTCGTCGTCATCATAATCATCATTGTGATTTGTCGTCGTCATCATCACCAACATTCGTAGTAATCGTTATCATCGTCGTGATTTGTCGTCGTAATCATCACCAATATTCGTAGTAATCGTTATCATCGTCGTGATTTGTCGTCGTCATCATCACCAATATGTGTAGTAATCGTTATCAACGTCGTGATTCGTCGTCGTCATCATCACCAATATGTGTAGTAATCGTTATCATCGTCGTGATTTGTCGTCGTCATCATCACCAATATGTGTAGTAATCATTATCATCGTCGTGATGTGTCGTCGTCATCATCAACAACATTCGTAGTAATCGTTATTATCACCATAATTTGTCGTCGTCATCATAATCATCATTGTGACTGTTTACTATCTTGTAAGTTTCTTAGAAAAAGGTCACATGGTAGATCAGCATATGGCTTAATATTTTACCCTATTACAATAATGCGATTACTTAAATAACTACCTACTTACTTTCTTGAATTATCCGGCTGTATAATTTCCGGGGACACTTAACAGAAACTACAAAAATACATGAAAAACCCGGGGAAAATCACCGGAGTATTCGGACAACTTTCCGGGAATACTTTGGGATACTTTTGGATGATCTGATACTTTCTATGGACACCTCAGTACGTTAAAGAGGACACCCTGGAATAGTTCCGTGGAAATCCCAGGAAAATTTCGTGGACACCCCGGAACAGTGCTGTTGACACCCAATTGTTCATTGGACACCCGGAGTATTGGGACCAGTTCCAGCGTTTCCGCATATTAACATTAGATTAATGTATTTTGGTATTTTTTTTAAGAGTCCCCGGAAAAACTACAGCCGGATAATTACCAGTAATACCGATTATCATATTTGCACACAGTGACATCTATCTCCGACATAGGGATTAGCTCACAGTCCGTTCTTGCAACTTTAAGATGTGTTTTTCGTCGAAACAGTCAAAACTCGTTTTCAGGAACTAAATGCGCCGCCGGATTTATGCAACAGGCATTTGAGAATTACAGTTCTGCTTTTTAAATTCACATCGACAAAGCATTTCTATTGGGTTTCAGCGACGTCGTTTTCAACCTTCTTTCTTCTATAAGCGCCTTCAGTTTACTTTGTTAACCAAGATCGTCCCGCAAATACTTACGTGAAGTCTTGGTTGACATAATAATGATTTGATAGTATAAAACATTTAATTTACATTTACCATAAACATGAGTATGGACATTACATAATATAAAGAACCAAGTCACATTTTTGAGATTGAACAGGCTAAATTACCCGTGTCTTGTGATCTTTTATCCTAATGCATCTGCGAACAATGGAGACTCATGTGAACGTGCGCATCTTCACCGCCACGTCTGAGCTTTTACTGCCCCCGTCTACATGTCAATTAGTCATAGAAAACGAGAAGCGTAATCCATTTAGTTTTACGCTAATTAACCTTAAAATGGTCCCGTTACGGAGAGTCAATGAAACCCCTTTTCGCTAGACATAGATCAAAATATATTCGCCAACGATGTTTGGCGTTAAAGCCATCAACCAAGTAAGTTATGATATGTTCTGCCCATGTTTAATATTCACCGTGGTTCCTGTAAAACAAACTATATTTGAGAGGACCTTAAATAAGCTTCGAGCATTCAGTTCAAACCATTTCTCCATTGACTATTTGAGCCGCTCCACGAAAAAAAAAAGAAAAAACATTCTGCGTAAAGTATCGGCCCAGATCAGCCTAAGTATACCGCACAGGCTAACCCGGACAGACACATTTCGTCTCCTGTGGATTTTCTGTTTCAGGAATGATTACTCTACACATATATACCCTTGAGACGAGATGTGTCGGCCCGGATTAGCCTGCGCGGAATGCGCAGGCTGATCTGGGTCGATACATTACGCAGAGTCCATACGGTTGGGTTTCTCTGGAACTGCTCACATAATGAGTCCATGAATGTGGTTTGTTCGTGGAACGGCTCATTTCATGATTACTATATGAGAAATAAATGTGTTTAAACTAACCAATCTCCAACTGAAAACTGAAGTAGATGCGAAGTTTGATGTCGTGTCGTGTTCAGTTTTAAAATAGATAATAAGGATAACGAAAGCTATAATTTATTCGGAAAGTCTTTAGTAGAATTGTGGTGTATACTTAATGTACCTACTTTACACGGAAGATCGTATAAGGATATTGATGGAAACTGTACATGTTTAACGAATAATGGGTCTAGTGTATTTCACTAACGTGTAGCTCCTACATCCCTGTTTCCATCTATAAGTTAATTTAATGTTCTTGAACGGGATAGTTCCGGTTATTTACATATTCATGAGCAATTGAGTTTTATCGATAAACAAGAACTTTAAAAAAGATAAACGGCAATCAATATGAGAAAACACTATTATAAGATTTAAAAATAAAAAAATGCGCAATAATCTACATGTATGTGTTTACCAAAGGCTAATCGGCTATCTCCATCCAGCTTCAGTTTCTAAATAGATTATCAAGGCCGAGAATACGTCACATGACTTGAGATTAAACGAGGCTCACAAGGGGTGTACTAGTTCAAATTAACGATAAATAACTGAAAACTTATCAATAATCATGTTTCAAAAATGATTAATATTTTGATCTTAAATATTATTTTTCATACGTTTTCACTGGGTGTTATCACTGAAATTTATTTCTTAATGGAAATAATTAAAGGTTAGTATGCAGTAGATTTCATTTTATAACTTCACCTTATTAGTGCCTCTCGTAGGATCGCCAACTTAACTATGAACCAATCAAAACGTTTAATTTCCTTTATTTCTTCGACATTATTCATTAAATACAACATTTGATTGGTCTACACTCTATATCATTTGTTTATACATCTAGGTCAAAACTGAGGTTAAGACAGCTATCGCCGAAAAAACCTAAACATTGTAAAATCACATACATTTACTTATTGTTGAGATTTATCTGTATTGTTGATTGTTTGGTGTTTTACGCCGCTTTCAACAATATTTCAGTTATATTACAGAGTTTCCTGGGTAAGTTACCAGTACTACTGGTTTATTTATCTTGACATCCATCAGACAGTCAGTCGCAATGCTAACCACGCAACCCTGAGCGCCAAGGAGGACAACCATTACTACCATTTTTAAAGTATTTGGTATGATCCGACCGGGGATCGAACCCGCGACCTCGAGATTTATCTGTAGTTAATGTTCTCTTAAACCGGTACATCTAAGCATTTAGCCCTTTTACTACCTTTATAAAGGAGAGGAGGCATATAGTCCAAATTTAAATTATTTAATTTCTGACGAATTTCAAAAAAGTTCAGCTGAAATAACGACCTTAGTTAATTCCGATGTTGATTTAGCAGTTTCAAAAAGTTGTGTACAATTATATCGATCATCTAGTTGAAAGATGCTTATTCAACATAATAAAAGCAAAGGTATCTCAAATGATTTGAAATCACCAGCCTTGGTGGGGTGACCAATGTGGGAAAACAAATGACTCCAGATATGCTGCTCCCTGGCGCTTTCGTTTATTTAATAATATCTTCATAAAAATCAACACGTATACCAGATTGAAAATAAGAATAAATTACTGTCCGCTAGGCATAATCCTAAACAAAACCAAAACAATGTTCGTATACCACAATCGCATCTGGTCAAATTAACAGAGACTATTTTGAGCAATTTCAAATATAATTATGAAGATTTCAATGAAAATATTAGTAAAATATATCAGGCCAGAGTTTAACACATATACATGTTTAAAAATAGCACCAAGTTCATGTTCGCTTTGTAATAGCATTCTCTCATTGCGGGTACTACCAGACATATGGATATACAGTAGTGTTGTACCTGTATACTTATCAGTGTCAATGAATGACCCTGAAAATATTACTAATGTCTATGTACTCAAATATGCACAGTTACTTACGAGTAAATAAAAAACTTTCCTAGTCACTACAATGTAATGTAGGGAACCCGAGAAGGGGAGGTAGGTAGCATAATTATTTTCAATTTATATATCATCGAGTTATGTACCTTTTTAAAACATAAGGTGGCATAACACTGTTGAAAGCTGATTTTCTGTTTCCTGGGACACTCCAACTTTTATTCTCTCATTATTTCTCATAATATCCATACTGGTTCGATAAAAAGGGTTTACCTGTATTAAGAAGTGCCAGAATTGTAGGAAAATGACTGGAAGTCACACTCTCAGTCCATATTATGGAAAGAATTGGCCACAAAAGTGGTCTGAAACAGGATGAAAAAAGTAGGACAGAAAGACCAATTTGAACCTTTATTCCAAAAATCACCAAACAAAAACGCAGGGGGTTAGTTTAAAATTTCTCTCAAATCAATAGGCAATCTGTGGATGCAGTCAGAAATACAAGATTTCCAGCTCCTTTTCAAGCAATTTTGGACGCGAAAGCTGGTATTCAAATTTACCTCTAAATTCACGCCTAGCTCTGCAACCAGTGTTGTCAAACCGGAAGGTGAAGTAGGTTCAGCTGAAAAATTCAATCCCATGCTTAGAGCTTACTTTTCACATTTATAAACATCAAAATCAACCATTTACCCAAAAAATGTACCCAAAACTTACTATTTGTCATTATTTTTGACCCCGGCCAAAATCCGAATATCCCGAAAGCAAGTGTTATGTGTCATCTAAGGGTAGGGGCAGGTGGTTTGTTTTTAACTTACATCATGCCAGATAAATCATAGTAAAACAATATTAGTCTTCAGAAACGGTGGACAGATTCGTAATAATTGGACGTACCAATACTTCAGTTTACAAATATATAGGACCTCTTCTATAACATCTTGGATAACACTATTGCATATGCCTGACCATAGACCACCTGTCAATTACTATAAATTGTTCGAGGGTCTTGATTATAGTGTAAGGAATATGTCAATTAAACATAAATTGTATGTTTATAGGTTTGGATTTCTCTGGCTATTGCATATCTACAGCTACGTGTAATTTTAGATAACAACTGTGAGACTGTATGCAACTCAATGGGTTAGTCTATAAAAAGCAGCTCTCGATGCTCAACATTTTAAAAGTATGTTAAATGTAAAAGAAAAATTTGACTATACATTCTATCAGTCTATCAAGGGAAACAACATGCTTAGTTCAGATGCTCTCGTGGAATCCGCTGTGGTCGAGTGGTTATCGTCGGGGATTTGAAACCGGGTGTCCCGGGTTCGATCCACAGTCGCGGCACTGCGGTCATGGTGGAGTGCCATTGGGCAAGGCACATTTTCTAGCCTAGTACTGGTTTGTTTACCCAGGGATCATGAATAAGTGGTAAAACCCGAATAAAACAAATCAGATGCTCTCGTCACAGGTTTTGTATGATTGATTGGTATCCTTTGTACACAAACAGTGTATTGTATTGTATTGTGTTGTATTGCTATCTGCGGCTACCAACCGTTATTTAGATATAAAGAGGTCTTGTTCAGTAAAATAACCCTTAATGTTTCTTGACTCAAATACATCTGTCGTAATAGTAACACCTGGGCGCCAAAGTGGAAATACACTATATTACCTTTCTTTTAATCTTTAGTACGCGCTTTCTCACCAGGCCATTCCCTGTTCGTATTATTGTCATACAAAAATCCGACCCAGGAAGCATCTTGTGTACGGTTATTATCAAAATACATTTTTCAGAATATCGCCCGGTTTAAACGATATAAGTTGGCAAACTCGTTCCAGAAATGATGAATGCACAAACAGGACATCGCATTACACATGCTATGTTCATGTGGACCATTCTCTGATAGTTCATTGATGTCACGACAACGCCGACCTCTCGATGTGAGCCCTCATTTACTTACAATACAGAAATTTAAGAGTTAAATTATAACATAAGACTTTGATTGATTGGGGTTTAATGCTGTTTCCAACTATTTTTCAGTTATATCACGGCGACCAGTTCACCTACTTATGCGTTTCCTGGTTTTCCCACACCAGTACACCGCACAACATACTTTCCAAGCAACTGGCTACTTTTCCACATAGACTGTTAAACAGCCCATTGGTAAAAGACGAATGACGCAGGTCACAGTGACTTTTGTCAAACGTCGGAAAGAATGTTGGCCGAGCTGGGATTCGAACTCACAACCCCTGGATTGACAGCCCGCGTCGCTACCGACTGAACTACCGGGAAATGGATTTTCCGAAGCCCCTCGTTTAATCGTTCATATATTTGTTATACCCAAAAACATCGTCGGACATTCACGGTTGTTGACTCCGCTAAGCACCAACAACTTGATGTTTGAAACGAAGCAGTCAACAACCGTTGGTGTCCGACCTAACGGGTACTCTCTCCGAGGGGTGTGGTAAGACACCGAGGGATAAACCTACTCAGCACGGGATTCAAGCCCTGAACCTATATGACCAGAAAACGACGCAGTTCTTTCAAAAAATCTGTAAATTAAAAAATACTGGGCGTTTGTGCTGTTGTTTTAATTTGTGATTATTAGCGTTAAAGGGATTTAACTCATATTGTATAAACCAGTTAAGATATACAAAGTAACCTCCCTTTAAAGTTTTCGACACTTCTGTCTATTTTGGCGCTATTTAATTGAAGATTGATTGATTGTTTGGTGTTTTACGCCGCTTACAACAATTGTTCAGTTGTATCACGGTGTTTCATGTTTTAGTTAGTACTAATGGTCCATTTATGCTGACATCAGCCAGTCATTCGTAATGCTAACCCTACAACCCTGAGCGCTAAGGAGGGCTAACTTAAGACTGTTATTGACTGTGTTCTACTCGACAAAAGGGATTGAAATGACTGTCGTCTTAACGCTTGTACAGGAGCCCGGTAGCCCAGTTGGTAGCGACTGGGACTGTCACTCGAGGGTTCGAACCACCTTTAAGAAGTTGAAGGAATCCGACGTGGTCGAGTGGTAAGCGTAGGGGATTTGAAACCGCGGCACGACGGTCATGGTGGAGTGCCCTTGGGCAAGGCTCATTTTCTAGCCTTGTACTGGTTTGTATAACTGAAACTGGTATAACTGAAATAATGTTGAAAACGGCGTAAAGCCCCAATAAAAAAAATAAAAAAAATAACAGAAGTTAACGCGTAAATAGTGTCATTAGTCTTCCACGAAATGGGCTTACAGTCTAAGTAGAAAAGCAGTCAGTTGTTTGGAAAGACTGTAGAGTGGAGGACTGGTTTGAGAAAGCCAGGAAACGCATTCATGGTTACATGAATGTGCCGCCGTGCTTTGCTCGATAATCTTTTTAAAACGGCGTTTACTCTTTCAGCGCCGAATTGTTTCAAGTAGACTCTTCCATGTTCAAAATGTTATTGAACTTTTGGACCATTCTGATAACTAAAAGCCAAACAATGCTGATTTCAGGTGAGACAGCTCGTTACGAGCTGACTCACCTGAATCTGTATTGTTTGCAAAAACCTCGATATTGCCTTTGGTGCTGAAAGAGTTAAACCACATCCATTCAATCAGTCTTAGCACAGGTTATGTATTTTTGGAACATAGGACTTACCCCTTTCGCATATACAACAAATCTGCAGCAGACAACTTTGAAAACATCCAGACACAATTATGGAAAATCTATGTAAATGAGAGTGTAATTACTGAAAAAGGTTGAAACCTTGTGGCATAAAGGAGAAATTGCTCGTTTCGGAGAGAATCAGCGGAATAAATGTTATAATACCTACTTAGTCAGAGGTAAACGCACGTAAGTGCATTTAACCATTTCCCACATAAAAACGCTTTCTGAATCCTCCGCAGCAGATGCCGATTAACAAAAAATATTGACAAAAGTAGAAATAAAACAGAATGAGGACATTTCTCATTTTGCCACAATTGTTTCAACTTTTTTCAAAACGTTTTTAGAAATTTGCCATATGTTTTACTAGATGTTTTCAAAATAGTCTGCTGTCGATTTTTGCAACATATACATTTGAAGAAAGTTGCCATATGTTTTACTAGATGTTTTTAAAATCGTATGCTGTCAATATTTACAACATATACATTTGAAGAAAATTGCCATATGTTTTACTAGATGTTTTTTCAAAATCGTCTGCTGCCGATTGTGTTCGCTGTATGCAGTTTTGTACGAGAAATCTTTCAAACTTGTATATAAAAGATAACGAAAAAAAACACACCATAATGACAGAAATGGATTATTTCTTGGTATTTTATTTTAGCATAAATATCAAATTCTTGCGATTTCGCCAGACACATATTGGTATAATTTAAAGAAACGCCGTGATAACGTTGAAATAGATAAACTGTAAATTTAAATACTTGCCTTTAAAAAAAGATAGTTATAAACTCGTCTGCTTGAATGACTTCTGAGTTAAAAATGAATGCTTCATATTCAAAACTGCAAGTAAAGTTACTCTACATCGTTTATATTTGATACGAAAGCATCGTTTTGAACTTTTTTTCCTCTTGTTCCATCACAGTTTCAAAAGTCGACTGCTGCAAAAGCCGCAAATGTATCTTTTTCTCGGGAAAAGGGATATAAATAATACCGATCAGATTATGGCATGCAGATAAATAAGATTTTCGACGAGGAAATCAGGAATGTTGGTCTTCGTTTTAAAAAAAACCACAAAAAAAAAAAATGAACTTTAATAAAGTTTGTGATTGACTTTATTATCAAATATGAATATCAACTTATAATAAATAAACTGTATCAACTCTTTCAGCGCCGAATTGTTTAAAGTAGACTCTTCCATGTTCAAAATCGGGTGTGTCCATTTCTCAATTTATGAAAGTTTTGGACTATTTTGGTAACTAAAAGGCAAACAATGCTGATTTCAGGTGAGACAGCTCGTTACGAGCTGACTCACCTGAAATCAGCATTGTTTGCAAAAAACCTCAATATTGCCTGTGGCGCTGAAAGAGTTAAACAAATGTAACAAAACTTACTCTGACATATATTGACTAGCAAAAACATATATTGATAACGACACAAATATCAGCCAAGCCTAAATATCACAGATCTTTATGGAGTATACAACGATAACATTACATATCTTTATTTTCTACTTGCAACAACGCTGCAGCAGACGAAAGTGAAAATACCTTTGCTAAATAACGAAAAGTTCTCTTTAGTATATGGAAGTATAATAAATGATTATCATTTTTAACATTGTGGAAAAAAGGCCAAATTGAGTCAATAAACATTTGCATGAGGATAACGGTTAAATAAGCTGTCTTCACATGTTCCTAGGGCGAGAAACGTTTGACCCTTTCTAACATATACCCTCATTTTGACGCCCCTCCAGCAGACGATTTTTAAAAACATTGTGACAAGAGAAACAATTGCTCATAATGAGCAATTTCTCCTTTAGTCAAAATAATTTCAACAATAGAATTTTCATATTTTTGTCAAGATGTATCCAAAGTCGTCTGCTGCAGATTTATTGTATGTGGGAAAGGGTTAACAATTGAACGCCATCGAGATAAAAACCAACCTTTGTGAATGTTCGAAAGTGAAAAACACTAGTATTTCATGGTCGCCCTCCAGAGTACAGGCAGCCCTAAAACCTTTCCCCTCACGTAGACGCTTTCTGACGCCTATGCAGCAGACGGCCTTTTGAAAACATAGTGAAAAAAGTTGAAATTGCTCAAAACGAGCAATTTCTCCTTTTGCCACAATGTTTTCCACTTTAAGTAATAGGTTATCCATTCAATTATAGAGATTTTCTAATTTTTAACAAAATATGTTCAAAGTCGACTGCTGCAGAATTGTCGTATGAGGGAAAGGGTTTATTTTTCCGACATACGACTAACCTGCAGACGATAACTTAAAAAACATCCAGAGAAAATATGGAAAATCTCTATAAGTAATAATTCAATCATTGAATAGAGCTTTTAAAACATTGAGGGAAAAGGCGAAATTGTTTTCAAAAACCGTAAGCTGCAGATGAGTCAAAATGCAACTATAATTATGTAGAGAAGGGTTAAATGCCTTTCAAGAACTGTTTGTGCGAACAATTGAAAATAAGTATACCATTGTAATTGTCTACTATTGAAGGTCGGTTTTTTTTTCCAATATCGAAGATCATTTCTTATCGATACTAAAACAACCAGTCGATTATTAAACCTTTCCCTCATACGACAATTCTGCAGCAGACGACTTTGAACATATTTTGTCAAAAAATAGAAAATCTCTATAATTGAATAGATAACCTATGACTAAAAGTGGAAAACATTGTGGCAAAAGGAGAAATTACTTGTTCTAAGCAATTTCTTCTTTTGTCACTATGCTTTCAAAAAGCCGTCTGCTGCAGAGGCGTCAGAAAGCGTCTATATGAGGGAAGGGGTTAAACACATAAAGCTCCAATAAGTTATCACAGAAGAGTTACAAAACACAAACGACAGAAGTCACAGCATCAATGATTTCCTACATGTATATAGTCTTGACTCGTTCTTATATACATCAGTTCTGCAGCAGACGACTTTGAATACTTAAAAATATGCTTTTTTTGTTTAAATGGTGTTTTACGCCGCTTCTAACACTTTTTTAAATCATATTTAACCATTTCCCTCATACAGATGCTTTTTTGGTGCCTCTGCATCAGACGGCTTTTTGAAAACAGGGCGACAAAAGAGGAAATGGCATTGCTCAAAACGAGCAATTTTTCCCTTTGTCACGATGTTTTCAACACTATTCAATTATTGTACTTTCATTTAAAGGGAATTCCCAAATGTTTTCAGGTATGTTTTTCAAAGTTGCCCGCTGCAGATTTGTTGTGTATGGGACAGGGTTAACCCTTTCCCTCATATAGACGCTTTCTGACACCTCTGCAGCGGACGGCTTTTTGAAAACATAGTGACAAAAGAAGAAATTGCACACAACGTGCAATTTCTCCTTTTGCCACAATGTTTTCCACTTTTTGTTATAGGTTATCCATTCAATTATTGAGATTTTCTATGTTTTGACAAAATACGTTCAAAGTCGTCTGCTGCGGGATTGTCGTATGAGGGAAAGGGTTCAGCGTCTCCTGGATAAATTACCAGTACTACTGGTATATGTATCCTGGATAATTACCAGTACTACTGGTATATGTATCCTGGATAATTACCAGTACTACTGGTATATGTATCCTGTCACCAGTGAGTCCGTATCCTTACCCCACAACAAACTATCCTGACAAAAACTATTCAAATTATTAACACATGAAAGGACATGTACATGTATATTTATTGAAAAGAGTTGACAAATATTGTGGTATATGGAGAAATTTGATTATAATGTTTTCATGTGCTGCAGGCGTCGGGGATTTGAAACCGGGTGTCCCGGGCTCGATCACCAGTCGCGACACGACGGTCATGGTGGAGTGCCCCTTGGGCAAGGCACGTTTTCTAGCCTAATACTGGTTTGTTTACACAGGGATCATGAATAAGTGAACTGTCACCGTGATATAACTGAAATAATGTTGAAAGCGGCGTAAAACCCCAATAAAATAAACTAACAAATAACTCATGTGCAGCAGATGTTCTAAAAAAAGGATTTCATATCCTAGCCAATAAATGTTCAGACAGTTCAAATCCAAACATTCTAAATAGTAGGTAGTGTGTTTAAACTCTTTCCCGCATACGACAATTTTGCAGCAGACGACTTTGAACATATTTTGTCAAAAATAGAACAAAATCTCTATAATTGAATACATAACCTATGACTAAGAGTGGAAAACATTGTGGCAAAAGGAGAAATTGCTCGTTTTGAGCAATTTCTTCTTTTGTCACTATGTTTTCAAAAAGCCGTCTGCTGCAGAGGCGTCAGAACGTCTATATGAAGGGAAAGGGTTAACCCTTTATTACAAATCAGCACCTCCCCGATATGAACATAATATAATCTTTCACGATTGATAAGTTAAACAAACAAGTCAAACAAAAACTTTCCAATCCTTTACCTAGATCGAATATCATTTCGTCGCGTCTACTGCAGATATGAGTTTGGAGAAAGTGTGAGCAAAACGAGTAAATGATATCAATAAGTAAAGTACATGTATTCATTCCAATATTGTTTTCGACATCTTCTGAACATTATATTTTTATAATTGTATGTAGGTTTTAGCCGACTCTCGACAGATCTTTCCCTTTTTTGGAAGCGTTTGACCTATTCCCTCATATAGCCTTATTTTGACGCCGTTGCCGCTAACGACTTCTGAGAGCGTTGTGGTATACGAGAAATAGCTCACAACAGACAACTTTTGAAAACATTTTGGCAAAAGGGAAATTGCTTAAAGTCAGCAATTTCTTCATTTGCCACAATGTTTTCAACTTTATTCAATAATTACATTTTCTTTGACAGGTTTTTTTTAACATGTTCAACTAAACGGGTTAAGCGGAAATTTGTCATGTTTTAAATGGTTTGCATACATATTTATCACAGCCAAAACATGTCTCAACCCGCCTTCCCACGTACATCAAATATACAGCAGATGACTTTAAAAAAATTAAGTCAAAAATAAGAAAACACTCTATATATTAAAGAACAATCATTGAATAACATTGAAAACATTGTGCCAAAAGGAGAAATTGCTCATTATTAGCAATTTCCCTTTTGGCATTTTTTTTCTTCAAAAGTTGTTCATTGCAGAGGCGTAAGAAAGTGCATCTATGTAGGAAATGGATAGTGCCGTAAAAAATGAATAAATACGCATGCAAGAGAGGTTTCGCCCTGCTAGGGTAATGTACGACAACTTACGACAAACAACCATACAGTACGACTGGTCACATATACGTTTAGTCGTAGACGGTCGTTGGATGCAAGTTGATCGTAGACAGGAATTCCATTATTCTAGTGGTTCGTCGTAAGTCATGAATGGCCGTGCATTGACATAAACCCGTACCCACTTGAGAATCACTTTAACGCATGTCCAACGCACGAGTACCAAAAACAACGTACCAAAAGGAGAACATCATGAGTAATGTCTTCTTGGCAACAATGTTTCTATCTTAGCTCTATTCAATTATTATATTTTCTTCTGCTGTATATCTATCGTATGGAGAGGCTGATGGCCCTACGCCGCCCGTATGGACAGTCCCGTATTAACCATTTCCCATAGGCATTTTGACGCACCCACTTATAAGACGCATGATGACGCAATAGCAGCAGACGACTTTTGAAAACATTGTGGCCAAAGGTGAAATTGCTCATATTTCACCTTTGGCCACAGTGTTTTCAACATTATTTAACAATTAAGCTATCTTTTATGGAGATTTTCCAGGTATTTGTCACTATGTTTTCAAAGTCGTCTGCTGCAAATATGTTGTATGTGGGAAAGGGGTTAATGTTTCGTATATGCAACCCGATCTCTTTTAGTCTGCTGCGACACGATTAAATAATTCTACTTTCTGATTCACCCACAAATAGTCAAAAAGTATTCAAAATCTGTGATAGTTTCGCCAAAATGCAACCAGTCCCATATTTCTTGGTTCCTATCCGCCGATAGAAATTCCGATATGTATTTTTCAGGGATTATTGCTTTAGGGGGCTTAGCCGTTTTCAATTGTTCATAAGATTCAAATTCGGTTGCTGTTAATTTTTTGTGCACCACCTTTGCATCTGGTCCATTGTCAATACTGTCAGAACGGCCTTCGTAAAACTTCACAATACTTTTTCTTTTCTCCTTCGTTGCGTCATCAGGTACGTGTGATGTCACTTCCGCTTCCTGTTCTTCGTCATATTCATCATTGTCTTCTCGTACACTTTTTATTATTTTTTCCGCTTCTTTTCTTAGTTTATTAGCTTCTGGATGATGTGTAGCCTTAATAGGTAAAAACAAACTCGATCTTGTCTTCATCTTTTCCGGATCCATCCCACTTTTAGTTCTTCCACCAGCCGGTGCGGAATGAGCATAGAGCCTCCGAACCCGTTCGGATTCCGAGTTAAGACTCACCGGAATATCCCGAATATGTTTTTTTGTCCATTTGGTATCCACCACATTAGTTTGGAAATGTAATTTGGCACTTTTCACAACTCGGTTATCATCGTAACCGAACCCTTCTGTTGCATAGGGCTCCTGGAACATTGCCCTCAGGTCTGTCCTGAATTTACTATCGATGGAATTCTTACCTTTATCCACGGGTAAGATGTAATGAATACCGCGGCTAACACGTTTACGCGTCACAGCGTCTTTCATGTCGATGATGGGCGGCAAATCTGGCCATTCGTATTCAAGAAGTTCAATTTGATATTCCGTATCCGGTGTTGCATGTGATTTTCTGTTGCCCGGTGTGGAAGCCGTTTGCGCTCTGTCTTGTCGGGTACTGGTCCTAATTCCGGAAGCGGAAACAAACCCCACGTGACTTCGGGGACGAGCAAACCGTAACTGAGGACCTATGTTTTGCGGCATTGTTACACCTTATTCAGGATACCATCAATATCTGTAGGAATATAAAGACACACACATTACTTGTTTAATAAATATGAGCCGTTCCAGGAGAAAACCAACATTATGGACTCTGCGTAAAGTATCGAACCGGATCAGCTGAAGCATTCCGCGCAGGCTAACCCGGACAGACACTTTTCGCCTCCTATGGATTTTCTGCTTCTGTAATCATTACTCTATACCTCTGTCCCCCTGAGACGGAATGAGTCGGCCCGGATTAGCCTGCGCGGACTGTGCAGGCTGATCTGAGTCGATACATTACGCAGAGGCCATAGTGTTGGTTTGCTCGTGGAACGGCTGATATCATTCTGGATGTTGTTATGGAACGATTAAATATGCGATGACTATGATCATGTTATGACAAATAGATACATATTGGTTATTGTATAACGTAAACTTGACATAGTTTATAGTTACATACAAAAACGTATATACATATATGTTATCAAAGTCATGAATGAGCTATAAGCATTAATCCAATAACACGTACATATACGAGGATGAACAAAACAAAGATATTTGAACTAAACACTTAATCAATCTGTATGGTAAAACGTTTAATCATGGTGAATGTCGTAATCATTTCTATGAATACAAAAGTCAACAGTAGAATTGATGCTTCTCGGACATATTTAGCGAAATTCGTCAATGATTTCTTTTTATCACATTTTACAAGTTCAACCATTTTGTAGACACATGTTTTTCTGTGTGTAGTAAACTTGAAGCTGTCTTAAATATTTAGCTCTAATAGTAGCTAGCGTAAGCCGCCGGACAGATTAAAACAAAATGATATTCGTCTTCTATATTTTTGTTGTCACAAAACGTACTCAGTCGCCGGTTATACTCAGCTTTTTGAATCATTTTTCTGACTGAAATGAACTAAAGGGAAGCAACGAGTTGGACGTGAAACTGTAGTCTATTTAGATCGTTAATTCGGTCAATATCCTATTATTTAAAGTATCACACTTTTACGTTATTAATGGAAAGAGAGTAATAGCTTTATAGCGAGCAAATCCTCTTTTTCCAACACCAACATATTCATACTTAATGAATTATTAGTCTTCTCAATGTCTTATCTTTATTCCGTTTGTATATATATGTGCATATCCTCTATTCACAGTGTTCCTAATTCATTAAATATCAAGCATTACCGAGTCTTAAATTAGTAATCCGCAACGATCCATGTGTCTTATTTACCGAGTCGTAAATTAGTAATCCGCAACGATCCATGTGTCTTATTTACCGAGTCGCCAATGGAAATCAACCATTACACTAATCAATAATAAACAACAAACTAATCTGGTACAGTCGTAGTGATCTTTTTATGGGATTGCGATGGATCG